>OY744524.1:100198340-100545840 GCA_963556195.1 Sepiola atlantica | reverse complement strand
TGTGATCGCCTAAAAAAGATAAAATAATTTATTTTTTTTTGGGGGGGGGGATAGTTTAGCGAAGGATGTTAATCTACAATCATACCAAAATACGAATCTCTATTTATTTTTTCGTAATCTGGATAGATCACTTCTACTAATTTTTTTTATTTATTTGTCAATGAAATTAGTGAAAACGTCTTTGTAAACATTAAAAAATAAGTTCGTTAAAATTTATAAATTAGGCATTAACTTAATTAATAAAAAAGTTATTTATTTTATTTTTCACGGAAAATCTAAAAAAAATGCAAAAAGAGGGCGAGAGAAAACGGACAGAGATAGAGACAGAGTGAGACAGCCACACTCTCCCTCCCCCTTTCTCTTCTCGCTTTAGCCTCGACCTTCTGTAAGGTCGTAAACTTAAGGTGTTTTAGTTATTTTTCCGATTTATTTCTTAAATAACTTTAATTAATTAATGTTAATATAGACGAAAGTATTATATTGTATATAGATAGCAAACATCCAAATTAATAATACCAAACATTAATTGATTATAAACGGTTTTAAAAGTAGTTATGCTAATTAGGCAGTAAAAAGGTTCTCTCTTAATCGTTTATCTGCACTATATATACAGAATATCAGGATTTTTACATTCTATTATTGATTTAAATAACAGTAACCCGTGTTGATTATAATATAGTGATAAATGAAATTTTTTTTCGTATTTATTCATTTAGATTATCCTTTCAAATTATGACTTTTGCTAATTTCCATTTACCAACTTATCTGTTTGCACTCCTCTGATGATAAGATATCATTCTTTGAAAAGTCATGGCTTAAGGAAGGAATGATAAAATTTCTTTTATTTGAAACCCCTTGGTTTGAACAACTGATGACTTAATAGATATTGTATTTTATACAATTTTTATTATCATCCTTTACTTGTAAGGCAGTCAGTCTTTCTTAATATGCCGCCCTTTGCATAAATAGAACTTAAATTCCCTTCTTGAATGTGGTAATGTCCCGTGGCTTAATGGTTACAGCATTTGTTTATGGAGTCTAGGTTGATTCTGTGGCAGGGGTTCGAACCGTGCGATCGTCCGAGATTATCATCCCTGCACTGATGAGAGGTAAAAATAATTTAATATTATTTATTTAAAATTAATATATATATATATATATATATTTAATATATATATATATATTAATAGTGTTCTAATAGACTATTTATAATATTGGTTCCTATATTGTATTTAATACTATACTAGGTCTACTTAGGAGGTCATTGTGCCAACCTTGTTACACTGTTCCATATTTAAGCTAATTGCTAATGTCACCACCAGCCATCATCTTTGAGATTCGGTTGGGTGTCACCTTTAAAAAGGCGAATACATTTTTTTTACCCTTTTATAATAATCACTAGCAGGAAAACCCGACGTCGCTCGGGATTGAATGAGGAACACTGTTCTTTTTAATTATATTTCTTTTCTTTTCTAGTTTTTATGTAAATCCTCTAAGCTTTCTTTCTATAAGAAACGCACACACACACACACACACACACACACATCAACATTTATATATATAGATAAATAAATCTTAGCTGTGAGAAAAGTGTCAGTTACCTTAAAATCTTTCAGGTCAACTTGGGATCGTTCTAAATTGTGCAGCTGATGACCATCATTAATTTGGGTTAAAATGTTCAACGCTTTTATACTTTCTTCTCTCCGTTGTTGAAGCTGAGTCGCATTAAAATAGAAAACAACAAAAAAACACAAGTGATTAATATGCTTTTATTTCTGTGTCGTTAACAATAACTTTTTTTTTTATTCTTAGATAGTTGAAATAGAAAATGTTTTTGCAAAGACATACAAATCATTTTAATAATCCTTAAATTAAAAAAATAAAAAATTAAAAATAGAAATAGTTTTATAAAATTAGAATATTTTGTAGCAGACGCTACTACCAGCCAGGGGATATTTGTTGCGACTTCTTTTCTTTCTTTCTTTGCTCAGCTCTTCTTTGTCTCTGAGATAGGGAAGAAGAGGTGATCTCGTGAAAGCATGTTGGCCGAAGATTCTGGCCAATCAGGGACCAATAGGTCAGCTTGACTACGCGTGATTTGACTCCCTATAAAATAAGTCACACACGCTCTTTTCTCTCTCTTTTTCTCTTCCGATTTCCGGCCAAACACACACAGAGGATATCGTCGACCCCCACCAGCTCGACCGAGGAGGTGGGGGAGGCAAGAGTCAAAAAGTAGGTAATCTCTTTTAATTCCTACCACGAATAACGAACTATTCTGTCAAGCACACACATTACAATTGCCACAAAGATACATCAAACACGCTCGCATAGACGCATACATACAAACACTAACTTAAACGAACCGAACATTTCACTCATACACGTTCGTACAAACAGAACTTTTCACTCCTTAAAAATATGAACCCTGTAACTGATAGCCATACAAAATGTCTTAGTCAAATAAATTGTTTTGTTTTAATATAAAGATTTTACTCTAATTATTGATTTTACAAAATACCATTCTTGAGTGTACCTTTATTATTCCTTCGCTTTCTTTCTAATATAATTTCAGATATAATAATAATGTTTTCTTTCTTCCCTTCGTTTGTTTTATTCTATTAATTTTATCCACACGTGGTCGGGCCACTTCAAATAGTGGGAATGACATGCTTCTATAAAGGCATCTCTCCCACAACCTTTGGTCGGGGCACCCCACATGGGTTTAACCCTTTGTCCAAGAACTACCCCCCCCCCCCCGGCCATAATTTGATATTAAATTTTATTGTTTGTGTAGCATGTGTCTCCATGAGCACTGCCATGTTGAATATGCTGTAGTATCATGGATAACATGAAGTCAAAATATAAATGTAAAAATAAATTGATAAAGAAACGATAATAGAATAATGGTTGAATTCACATATACATTTATTTCTCACAGAAGGTTTATTAAATGTCAATTTAAATGAAAACAGGTTGTTTTTTTACTTTACATCGCAATAAAATACTTAAAATATAAAAGAAACAAGTGCATTATTCAGGTTTATAGTGATGATCAATATCGGCTAGGAAATAACTGGAGCACTATAGCAAAAAAAAACAAAAAACAACTGTGAGATTCAAACCTTGAAAGACGGCATAAAATATTGGAACTAAAGTCGAACACTTTATCAATACGGCCACGATCAAACAAAAATATTAAATTGCCTTAGAGTTCAGCGTAGTGATAAAACTCTGCATAAATCTAAAATAGTTCGATTGTCTAAAATAAATGCGGAAAAGTTCCATTTTTGATTACAAAAAAAAGAATGTCAAATATGTACAATGATTTGACTAAAAAAAAACAATCTTGACTTATTTTTAAATGTTTATTTTTTTCCTGCTAGTGAAAATGTTGGAAAGGGAACGCTAGAGACAAATGTTCCAACATTTTTTATGTTATATTTACATACCTTTAATTTTGAATAATGAGTTTTAAAAATGGTTCACAAACTTCTGACATTGATATGGACATTTGTTTGAAAATCGATGGTTGGTTTAACTCGGAGATCAACCGTTTAACTCTGATTCCAGGACACACAGACAACTTTGCTTTTTATATATATATATATATATATATATATATATATATATATATATATATATATATATATATATATATATATATATATATATATATACACAGTGAATTAGGAATCACATGTGAAGATAGTTGTGTGTTCATCTCAGCCATCTTGAACCATCTTCCACATTGCAATGTCAGAAAAATGCAGCATAGCAAGGGACATAACTCTGTTTAACGTTTACAAATAGTTGTGTTCCTTTGTATGTTAATATTTCTTTATCAGTGGATATCACCTCTAATCGCTTTCCTTTCATCATCATATTCGGTTTACCATTTATTTTACATGTTGACATGTGTTGGACATTTATAATTGCAGCTATAAAAATTATTAACTTTGGTCTTACATATAAACTAGAGAGATAAACAAAATAGAACTTATAAAAACATAACAGGATTTATTTCTACTTATATTTCTTGTAATACATTGAAATATGCTCACATGTCGAAGTTTCCTAATACATGGAGATATGAAAAGGTGGACTTACCCAATTGTGTAAGGGCACATCGACAAAAATGGTCTGTTTGGGTGAGGAGATCCAGCATTTGTCACAGAACGGTCCTAGATGAACTAGGAGCAGTGGACAAACGATTGCCGCACATTCAGTGATTAAACCGAAAGGGAGAATAGAGGGATTTTGCAAACATGTCACGTCGACAGTCAGCCCAAAAAGGGAGAAAAGAGAAAGTGGACTTCTGAGTCACATCTTTTATATGGGTGACACGTGACTAAATCAACCAAATCAATGGTTGACCGGCCATGTTATCATGTGATCTGGAACTCCACGCATTAGGAAACAAGCAACCCCAACACAACTATGTCATGTTTATTATCTTACCTGAGCATTTCTCTCCACAAAATTATCCCAATTCTCATATCTTTCAAACATCTTCCATTCTTCCTCATAATCTTTGGAAATTGGTTGTGGAGGTTGATTATCATCAGGACTAGAATCTTCAGTATCGCTTTTGCGCAAGGAATCCAGTTGATCCCCAGAGGTGCATTGGTTAAGATAGTAAGTTGCAGATGCTGAACCATCTCTGAAAGAAAGGAATATTACATGTAAAAGATGAGAAAAAAACGGCTATGTAGCAGTCATTAACATTAATTTCCTCTTGTGGAGAGCAGCCCCTGTGAGGTGATTTGGTCAAACGAGGATCAATCAGAGTCCAGGGATTTAGACAGCAGTCACCAGAGATCTTCCCGACACTTTCGAAGAAAGACGTCTTCTTTCCTGCCTCTGTCCACTGTAAAGCCGAGCAATGCTGTTCTCCACTGGAAGAAATACAGCTCAGAGAAAAGTGTCCTTCATTGTGACACTGTTTTAACTTTCGGCAACCTACACCCAACAGTGTAGGTCACTCAAATAAATATATATATCATTGTTGTTTATAAAAGGGCTTTGTTTTCCTTTTTTTTGACGATACCTTTTGTTACAAAATAATATAGGAGTTGGTCTTACAGTTAAGATCCTATAAGTATATCACAACAATACAATCAAATTAATTCATATAGTGAGATTTTAATATTTGTTCCTCCTTATTAAGACTTCATCAGAAAATTAATGAAAAGATGTTACTTTTTAGAAATTTATACTTGAAGAAATAAAAGATATCTTCTATTACATAAAGTGTAAATGTCTGTGTGTGTATACATGTGTATGTTTGTATGTCTGCAAAAGGTTCCCGAGATACTCAACAGTACCTGTAAAGTTGACATTTTCTGAATCGCCCAGCTTTTGGTTGCATGATATCGAAAAATTGGAAAAAAACATTGATTTCTTCGTGTAAAACGGACATGGAATCTGTGACAAGGATGTGTAAATTTGTTCGCCTTTTCGTAGTCTGTACGCTTCGCGCATGCACGTCATCCAAAACAAAGCCCGCATTCAAATAGCATTCAAATGGCCTATTTTTTGTCAGTTTTCATTCTTTCTTTGTTCGTCGCTGATGGTTTTGAAGAAGGACGAAGACTAAGAGGTCGACGGTTCGAGCCATCATCGACCCCTGAGAATTTTTTTTTAAATGATGACTTAGATATACATCAAAGGATGGAGGGGTGAATGGGACGACCAGGCAAGACAGAGATAGTACTTTTAATGATAGAAATATGTTACACCTTTTCCCCGGAGACGGGGAGAGGGGGATGGGATGAAAGAGAGGCAGGGGTGAGGGGGTATAGGGTGGGGATGAGAGGGACGACTGCCCCAGGCAACAGGGAAAGGGGGCCACCAGAGAAGAGACAGCTTTTACCCGGAGAAGAAAGATTGTTAAACTTTTGCCTGCAAAGAGGGAAGGGGAAATGGGGGGGGGGGGGTTGTAAAGATCCCCAGGCAACTCCGGTTACCCTTGCTAGTCTTTTATATAAAGGAGAGTTGTTTGTGTGTGCGTTTGTGTGTATGTCTGCAAAAAGCTTCCAAGATACTCGACAAACCCCATAAATTTTATATTTTCTTAAACAGCATGGCCTCAGTGAATAATATCGAAAAATTGGAAAAAAGAACATTGATTTCTTCGTGTAGAATGGACACAAAATCTGTGATGGGGGGGGGGGCTTCAATTTCTTTGCCTGAGGGGGTAGGGAGGTGAAGGGGGCAGGGATGAAGAGGCGACCACAATGGGCAATGGGGCCACCAGGGACAAGAGAGATTGTTACACTTTTGCCTGCAGAGAGGGAAAATGGGGGAGGGAAGAGCCCCGGAAATGCGGAGTACCCCTGCTAGTGAGATATAAAGAAGAGGGGACAAATAAAAAGTAGAGAGGTAATTTTAAAAATTTCTTTAAAAAAAACCCTGTTTGATTAATGGCTGGGGAAAAATGGGCCACAGAAGAGAAAATAAAAGAAAATAAAAGAGAACAAAAAGAGAAGGAACTTTTTACTTTGCAGTTTTTTGTTTTTTTTAATTGTACATTTTCAAAAAATAATACCATTTTTCCATTTCATGTTCAACATTTTACTGGATTTTATCTAAACTATTTCTTTACACACACACACATATTATATAGTTTGAATTACCTACTAGACACGAACTTGAATCCCTTTGGTTTCTCTAGTCAATTGGGGAGAGGAAAATTAGTTTTCTTAAATGCTTTACTAACTTAACATCTGAGAAGTAGAGAAGAATCTGGGATACTTATGTATCTCATATAGAATTCAAGTGTTAGCCTCAGGAAGGGCCCTTTGATTTCTGAGAACTTACACTGAAGTAAAATGAAACAGAAAAATCTATATATATATATATATATATATATATATAAAATGTGGTATGTTTGACCACTATTGACCAATGGTTCACCACCGCGTTACTTACCATTACTAACTAGCAGAACGTTACCACTTTTGACCAAGGGAAGAGTCTATCACGCATATGTACGCAGTGTGATTATGTATGGAAGTGAAACCTGGCTAGTGAGGGTTGAGGATATGCGTTGCATGGACAGAAATAATATGAGAATGATACGATGGATGTGTGATGTGAGTGTTGAACACAGGCTTAGATCTGATGACCTCAGAAGAAGATTTAATCTGAACTGTATAAGAAGATTTCGATGGTACGGCCATGTTGAAATGAATGAATGAGAGTTCTTGGGTTAGTAGATGTATAACAGTTGAGGTAGGAGGGTCAGTTGGTAGGGGAAGAAAAACATGGGAGGAAGTGATAATGACGGACTTGAGAGAAAGAGGAATGAATAAAGACCCGGCCAGAGATAGGTTAATTTGCAAGTCGATTTCTAAAAGCCATCCAACACATGTAAAATGGACATTAAACCGATGATCATGATGATGATGATATATGTATTTATCCATTTAGCCTGATGATTTCTTGTGAGAATGAAACATGGACGACTCTGTGTAGCTTACTTGCCATAGATACATTTTCATACTACTATATATATATATATATTTAAATATATAGGATTCCCTCCTCAACTTATGAACCGATCATTATGAATTATGGAATATATATTCTAGGCAACAATGTGAGTAACATGGGCACATTATCTTTTCTTTTGTAAACTTTATCATTTGTGCCCCAAAATTCGCTTCACCTTCCTCAAAAATATTTTTTTTAAATAAGCAAGATACAAAAAATTTAATGGAGAAAAGTTTTGTTCTACATCAAATTTTGAGCTATATTACATAATAAAATTTTAACCAGATTGGTGCGCTCACATGAGTATCAATAATATGTAGGTGCGGGGTAAACCCCTAAACTAATGAATTAATCATTATGAATAATGGGATATATATTCTAGGCAACACGGTGTATAACGTGAGCTAATATTATTGTTTTTGTAAACTTTACCATTTACAGGATGTGCCCTTGAAACCGCACCTTATACTATTTCAGACGAATGTACTATCTTTCAGTGCTCAATTCAGGGGGGGTGGGGGTGGAGTAGTATATAGTTGTTTGTCATGATACCCCACTTCCACGAATTATTCCTTCTTTTATTTGGTGGGTGTGGGATGTAGTACCTCTTCTGTGGTCATACAATCCTTCCAGGGATTACATTCTCCTTTTATTGAGGGGGCGGCTACATACACCTCAAAGTAACCAACTATTTTAGTTAAGTGGTTATTCCTTTGATGAAACTTTGACTAAACAGGATTTAAAATCAAAAACCCAAATAAATAACTCTTTTAGATGAAAAGGCTGTGCATATGCATGCATATATGTATACACATGTATGCATGTGTGTGTATCTGTATGTTTGTTTTGTTGTTGTTTTACGGCATATCAACCTTTTCGGGTTATTTAATGCCGAATCCGGTCATTTTCGTAAAAAATTTTATGCTTCAAGTTCTTTATATCTTCAAATATTTATTCATGGTGTTTGGTTGTTTTGTTTTACGACATATCAACCCTTTTTGTGTTATTTAATAATGAATCCAGCCATTTTGGTAAAAGTTTTTATGCTTTAAATTCTTTATATTTTCAAGTATTTATTCATGGTGTTTGGTTTGATTGTTTTGTCGAGGAAAAATTGTTTTTGTTTTTAACTTTGCAGAACATGATTGAGGTTTGCAAAAGGAAAGGAAAAAAACAATAACATCAATGTTTGGTGCATTTACAGTCAGGAAGCCGGTATCTTTAGACAGCCTGATCTGGTAGCACCTATCTGTATGTGTACTAGATCTTATTACTAGATGTCTATGCGTGTGTGAGTGCATGTATGTGTGTGCTAGTTTTTATTACTAAGTTTGTATTTTTTCAACTAGGGTTAGGCAGTCATACCACGCATCATAAATGGATTGCCGTCTGACCTTTTGATTTGTGTGCGTCAAACAACAAATTAAATGAGGCAGAATTTTGGAAATCCATTTCACATGCGTATTCTAAAATGGAAAACATTCTTCGAGTTATTTTTAGAAAAATCATGTCAAATTCATGTTATTTAAATGCTGTGCAGACACAGGAATGACAAGTAGATTTAAAATCATCCAGTTTCATGGCTTAAATTGAAATAATGTTAGCATGCAAACATATGATTTTGTTAAATAAAAGAAAATGGTGTATATCATTTATATTACTTAGACTACTGTTCTCATCTTGGATGTTATTCTCACAACTTTTCGGCTGATGTAACCTTTGACCTTGTTCAGATGTGTCTTGTTAAATTCAGGAATCTTTATGTCAAACTCCGGAATCTGTATGGAATTTTAAATGGAACCCTTTATTTAATCTACGGAGGTAGCTTGTTCTCATTCCGTCAGCTATGACAGGGTAAAGGTCTTAAATAATTCGTAATTGTGTTCTCAGTATCGCCCGTACTGAGGATTGAACCATCAACCTTCAGAAGACTGTCACTTAGCACTTATATTCATTGCCCCATGGGTTCAAGCTACCCCGTTGATTAAATAAAGGGTTCCATTCAAAATTCCATACAGATTTCCGAATTCGACAAGATGCCCCTGAAGAAGCTCGGAGATTACATCGGTCGAGACATTATGAGAATAACATTAATCCTCATCTAAAAATTTCCAAAACATAAAGAAAATGGTATATGTCGTAGCTAAGACATGTACTATGACACTTCTTTATGACATCCATATTCTTTTATGACCTCTTCTCCAGATTATACAATCAGTCATATTCAAAGATACCTATTGCACGTGCGATTCTAATCCTGCTGGTATTTTGCTGCTGAATAAATTGTCGAGAAAGACGACTAAGACTTGGAAGATAAGTTTATCCAAGCTTTCTTACAAGTGTTATTATTCAAAGCTGTAGTGGAAGTTTTTTCTATTACTAATGGAGATTTGGTATCTGTCTGTCTGAAGCCGAAACTATACTATTACTATCTTTTAATGCTTGATTGAGTTTTCTATACTATTTCAGACTAATGTACTATCTTTTAATGCTCAATTAAAACGGGGGGGGGGGGGTAGTGTAGTTAAAAGATGTGTTTGGTTAATTAATTCCTATTTCAGTCACGTAAATTATTTAAAGTTGAAAGAACACATAATATAAGCTTTCAGTATTCAAGCGAGGTGCTGTATTATTTTTGTACCTTTCACCAACAACAGCGACGACATTTGCTCTTAATATTAGCAGCAGTAGTAGTTCTCTTTTCTTCTCTTCACCAAAAACAGTCCAAAAATAATAAGATAAGTGGTCCAACCAGCTGAAAGATGTGTTTGGTTAAGTAATTCCTATTTCAGTCACATAAATTATTTAAAGTTGAAGGAACACGTAATACAAGCTCTTAGTATTCTAAGCGGGGTGCCGTATTATTTTTGTACCTTTCACCAACAACAGTTATGATGTTCGCTCTTAATATCAGTAGCAGTAATAGCTCTCCTTTCTTTTGTTTATCGACAACACGAGACATTCGCTCTTAGCAGTAGGAGTAGTCCATGTTTCGTCTCTTCATTGATAACACAAGACGTTTGCTTTTAGTAGTAGCAGTAGTTCTCCTTTCTTCTCTTCACTGAAAACAGTCCAACAACAAGAGATAAACGACACCCGTTCAAACCACACGCGAACGAACTGGCATCCAAAACACAACTCGTCTTTGAGCAAAAATCTACTCTTTTTATTTCGCTATTTTGGACTGCCAACAGCGCCTATTTTGCATAATCATTACCCTCACCTTATAATCAAACGGTTCTAGGTTTTAGCCCACATGTGGCCACTGTTTCGTTGCAGCGGATGCATGCTAGTCATGGCCGCTTATCCCCTGGCCTCTCCGCACTGTCACCACAGTAGTATCTGTTTATTCGTCATAATACTATCCTCTCAGGAATTACATTCTCCTTTTTTGGGGATGAGTGATAGTGTAGTATCTGTTCTGTTGTCATAGAATCATCCATCCAGGTATTACCTCCTCCTTTGGGAGTGGCATTGTAGTAAATGTTTATTCGTCATATATACTAGCATAAATATGCTCCCTCTTCTGGTCGCATATTTACGCTAGTAATAATAATAACACAAATAAGAAAGCTTTGATAAACTTATCTTCCGAGTCTTAGTTTGTATACTTGAGAGCTATTCATTTCGACTGGGGCAAAACAGAGATGTGAGTGTTGATGGTAAAAGGAGAGAAGCTTGCTTTCAGAGGTAACAAGACACTTTTTCCTAGTGCACCACATGCTCCAGGTTTAAAGAGAGAGAATCAACGAGATCTTGATCACAAATGCTATCCGAGGTGCTGCCATAGACATTTAATTGCAATTAACTAACACAAACATCTTGTTCTTTATTCATTATTCACATCACTTTAACATGTCTTCCTTACTTGCTTCCAAATAGAAACTGTCCCTAAAATGTCTCTTGACAACGTTACATGATTATGTCACATGACTCACACGTTTTCTACTTCAGTTTTTATGTTCCCACACATGTTAAATTAAACAATTTCCAACTGCAAATTTTATGCATATTTCTTTTACTTTCATTATCTTCATAAATATAGTTGTTACATAGTAAGTGGGTACGTTTGCTAATATTCATCTCGTGATTTTAATTCATGGGCCTATTTCGACACGTACACATGTTAGCAGGTTAGCGAGTGCTTTCAAATGTCATCTCGACCCTGGGTGTACTGAGACGTCGGCTGAGGGGGAAGAGAATGGATGAAGCATCAGTCGGGTGGAAGAATGTCCGGACACCGACGATGATTGAGACAAAATTCGTAGTTGGGAATGCCCTCTCACCCCCATCGCTGGCAGAGGAAAGGGTCCATCTACACGGTCAATAAAAGTCTTTCTTCAAATCTATGGTTACTCATTCTTCGTGGCTGTAAACAATTAATTGCAGGTGTCCACAGTCATGGGAGGAAAAACAACGACGCGGTTATGATTGTGAGAAGCATGTGATAACAAGGTATGTTTATGAACATGTATATTCTATTGATTGTGATCTGTAAAGTGTGAGCCTCCCTGAAGGAGGGAAGTATGCAACACAGTGACTATATTTCCATTCTTTTTTCGCAGAATAATTGATTATGGAGAATAATATATTTGTGGAAGAGACACAGAGTTCTTCTTGGAATCCGCACCGGAAGGATAAATAAGGAGATTTCAGACTTCCTCAGCATCAGCAGAAATATGGTAGAAAAGGTCAGAAATGAACTGAAAGATTCAGGATTTAACTACGAGGCAATATCATGAGAGAAAACACAGGATCAACAATTTACCGTAATCAGAACGCTGGAGTTTGTTGCTGAAGTTCAGGATATCATCAGCAATGAACCCAGCAACGGTCTCAGGTTGAACACCGATGGCTACATTTGCATTTTGAGCAAGATAATTGTAATCTATTTGTAAGCGAAAAAAAAATGGGTTTCAAAGGCAATCCAACTTTCAACCACTCTGCACTTTTCTCTGCTCTTCCAAAATCAACTCACCCTTCAATCCCAAAAGTGCAGTTTTTATACTAACACCACCACCTATGCAATCAGAGCCATCTAGCTTTAGAAACTCTAAACAGCCAATATGCAAAGGGGAGATAACTCAACTGACAACTTGACTGCTAGTGCCATCTCAATTAACAAATATTGTCACCAAGGCAATTTAAAGGGTCATAGCACTATGCAAAATAACTGAGGATAGACGCTGTCAATCATTCCTTTTTAGTGTCACACTACAAGTGGTGACACAGCATTTTATCACACCCCTGGAACAATCAGGCAGCTGCAGGTAGGCAGTATGGGTGGCAGCAAGACTCAGCACTCTGCCATACCAGCTGGAAGATACTGGCCTGGCTATCAGAGAACGTCGACCACGCTTCACCTGACATCTGGCCTCTCAGCTCGCCTGACTGCAACTTTGTGTGAGATGAATTGAAATGAGACATCAACAGATCCAGTTGCAACACATTGGCTGAGCTCGAGGCCAGGATCATAAGAACTTTTGGAAGCCTAAGTCGAGAGACAGTGATCAAGGCCTATGGCTGATCCCGAGGCCACCTGAAGGCTGTCATCAAAGGTGTGTTCATCGAGTGAAATCAACATGAAGACAAACTGAATCAACTTTGAGGTATAAATCTGAAAAAAATGAATAAATGATTTTTTCTTGCAAATATTGTTTAAATATTTTTTTGTTTTACACTTTAATTCATCCCAAACAAAGCCCATTGCCACTGAAACGTAAGGGGCTACTATGAATTACGAGCCTACAGGGGCATTCTAAGTGGGGAGTTGTGCAATGGGATGTTTGTTCACATTACATTTAAATTTTTGCATGTTGGTACAGTCAAGGAAACAAGGAGGGAATTCCAAAGGCTAAAAGTACAGGGAAAGAAGCTATTAGAGTAGTAAGCCTTCCCGCATTTGGGGACCTCTACAGTGAAGAGGTGGGATTTTGCTGATTGTATGGTTGGTCGTGGATATTTATGTCGAGGGGGCATCAGTGCAGCAAGTTTATCAGAGCATTGTAAAACAAGCACAAGGATGCAACATTGCGGTGATGAGACAGGGGCTGGAGATTGGTAAACAGTGTTGAACCTATTAGGTTAGAGGCTCTTTTTTGCATCCTGTCTAAGAGGAAGAGGCTAGTGGCTGGTGCAACAGTCCAGACTTGACAACAATACTACATGCATGGGTGAATAGTGGCTTTGTAGAGATAAAAGATACTGGCAAGTGTGAGAAGTTTTCTAGCACGGTAGAGGGAGCCCACTTTCTTTGCAGCAGCCTTGCCACTATTTTCTATGTATTTGTTCCAATTCATGTTGCCTGTAAATGTTAGGCCAAGGACTTTGAATTATGAACTCTCAGGTCGGGTGCTATTAGCCATGGCAATCAGTGGCTGAAAAGGTTTCTTCTAGTTGTTAAAGTAAAGGAGCAGTGTTAGAAGTATTAAATGTTACCATCCATTTATGTCCCCATTCAACTAGAGACTTGAGATCATTTTTTAAGGATTCGGCCATCGCCTTGGATATGCGTGTGTTCTGTTTTTCCTGTCGAGAATAGATTGTAATATCATCAGCAAATATATCTATCTCAGACACAATTGCATCAGGGAAGTCGTTTATGGAAATCAGGAACAATAATGGTCCAAGGATCGACCCCTGGGGCGTACTCACATCAATGTCATGTTGTTTAGATGTACGGCCATCTAGGACAACCTGGATCTTTCTTTTGGACA
This sequence comes from Sepiola atlantica, assembly GCA_963556195.1. Taxonomy (NCBI): domain Eukaryota; kingdom Metazoa; phylum Mollusca; class Cephalopoda; order Sepiida; family Sepiolidae; genus Sepiola; species Sepiola atlantica. The sequence continues at coordinate 100,531,627 of OY744524.1, read as the reverse complement.
AGAAGGATCTGATTATATTCGTCCAGTAATACTGTACAAATTATTTTTTATGAGACCTTGTCAAAGGCTTTGGATATATCAAGCGCTACCGCCCTAAGTTCACCAGTCTTATCTAGTATATGGTAAATGCATTCAGAGATGACCATTAGGATATCCACAGTAGAACGGGCTTGCCTAAATCCATACTGTTTGTCAGAAAGAAGTTTAGCATTAACGAGGTGTTGAGGATGTGCTGCTATTTTGATTTCAGTCTATTTAACTGGAGTTCAGATGTTTAGAAAAAAATGTAAAGCTTTAGTAGATGCTTTTTCTTACCTGTGTTCTAAGGCAGCAACGATGAAACCTTGTGAAGAGAGCTCCAAACAGACTGTAGAGTAGGTGGTGCGGATCCCCCCAAGACCATGAGAAAACACAATAACAGGGAATTGGTCACAAATTTCCGAAGACAGCAATGGAGCATCCCAAAGAGCAGGCACATATACCTCACCTGGAAAATTTATATATAAGTTATTTAGCAATAGAGACGAAAACGAACACTTACCAGCTTCAAAGCATATTAGATGTTTCGTATGTAGGACAACCGTTTTCCAGACAGATAAGAACTTGTATAATTTGGATTATTTGGACTACATTTTTCATCTTGAGTGTTATTCTCACAACGTTTCGGTCACTGTAACCTACAGCCTTCTTCAGGTGTATCTTTTCGAACTCGGGAATATTTCTATTGAACTCGGAAATCTGGACGGAATTTTGAACGGAACCCTTTATTTAAGCATGCTCTCGTTCCGTCAGCCATGACTGGGAGAAGTCTTCAGTAATTCGCAATTCTTCATATCGAAAATTGAACCTTCAACCAACAGATAACTATCACTTAGAACTGAATTTTACTTAGTACTATATCCACTGCGCCACATGTCCTTGCAGACAATTCTAGTATGAATTTTGGGAGCCTTAAACCTATTCTTGTGAAGGTTGAAGGTTCAATTTTCGGTGCGGGCGATATGAAGAATTGCAAATTATTGAAGACTTCTCCCAGTCATAGCTGACAGAACGAGAACATGCTATCCCCATGGATTAAATCAAGGGTTCCATTCGAAATTCCGTCTCGATTCCCGAGTTCGATAGAAATATTATACAAATTAGCAATCCTCATCTAAAAAATTCAGAAACATGTTGTAGCAATAGAGACGAAATGAACATTTACCAACTTCAAAGCATATTAGATGTTTTGTATGTAGGACAACCGTTTTCCAGAGAGAAAAGAACTGTTTTTATAGTTTGAACTAATTTATATGCGACCAACTGACTTTAAAAAAGACGGATTCAAAGCAGACGAGGAGTCGAGTTTTGACAGCTGAGAGAAAGCGTTTGTGTTAGAAATTTTGTAATTGTTGATATGGTGCTGGATGAACAGGAGTTCCTTCTGAAGTTTGGATTGTCATTGTGACCTTTTTACAGCTACAGGAGATTTATATACATCGTTGTTTCTTATAGTTATTTAACATTTAACAGGAAGGCTTAATCTCAGAATGTGCAGGAAGTGTAACAGTTTCCAATGCAGACTTGGTGTAGCAACAATTAGATATTGGTTAAAATTAAGCAGAGAATGAAAAACGTTTAGAATTAGGATTACGTAGCAGGATATAATTGTTAAATAGTAAGTGGGTACGTTTGCTAGTATTCATCTCGTGATTTTAATTCACGGGCCAACGCATACACAGGTCATCGGGTCAGCAAGTGCATTCAAATGTCATCTCAACCCTGCCGTGTACTGAAAACGGGGGACAGAGAATGGAAGAGGTGGTGAGTCGCGTGGAAGTTTGGAGGCGACACGACGTGCTAAGAATGTTTAAACATTGATGATAATTAAAAGAACGACCCGTAGCCATGGGAATGCGTCCACCAATACCGTCAATAAAGGTTTTTTCTTCAAATCGATGATTTCTTCATTCTTAGTGCTGTTGTGAAACATTAATTGTAGGTGTCCTAAGTCATGGAGGAACGGCTGACACAAGGCAAAATTATGATTGTGAGCGGCATGCAATAAGGTACGTTTATGAACTCGTGTATCTAATTGATTGTGATCCATAAGACTTTGGGCTTAGCCTGAGAGGGAAGGTATGCAACATGATGTCATAAGAGGAAGTATGTGGCAGAAAAATGAGAGAGTTCTTCTCTCCGGAAATTTGATGTCGAAGTGATCAGATGTGGGTTTAGAGTCCTTGTCCATTCACTCGAGGGTTGGAAGCGGAAGATGCCATTAATCTTGCTGCAAATTACTGTAAGAAGTAATTGAAATCCTAGAGCAACATTATGAAGTTATTTGTTGTTCTTTTTAATTGCTTCCATTATTCCAGCCACCCAGAGAATAAAGAAGAAAGGAACAATGCTAATGATGCATTACAGTTAACAACAAAAAAAGGTTGAAAAAAACCCTAAAAAACAAATTTACAACAAATACTTTTTACGAAATGCAAGAAAATTTGATCTTCTATCGACCTGCATAGCTTTTCAGTTTTTACACATTTTTTTACGTTTCTAATTTCATAATTTGTATTGCAGCCTTGGAGGCTTCCATTGACGCGATTCAAGAGAGGCTGGCGTTCATTTACTTTTATGCGAAGGTTCGATGTTGTATGTTTAACAGTATTTTCCATGTAACGTTAAAATTAGGCAAAGAGTGAAAAATTTCATTTCGAAATTAAACGTTTATAATAAAAACTATGTGGCAGGACGTCATGAAAGGAAATACGTGGCAGAAAGCTAGAGAGTTCCTGCCTCTTGGAAATTAGAAATTAAAGTGATCGGACATGTTTGGGAAAAAAAAATCAATCTAAAGGAATGTTTTTTTAAAGTAAGTTTTTGTTTATTTCATCAAGATATTTATCCACCTTTTACTACTTCTTTCATGAGACGGCTATGCTATGTTGTTTTCAAGTTCTATCAGGGCTGTTGGTTCCACTTATTGAACTTCTCTCTGTTCATTTAACATCACTTTTCCCTTATCCCGGGGTCAGACGTTTTTTGATATTTTGCAATCTCACTCTACAATCCTCACGGTTCAGCAAAGCAGCTGTCTCCAAATCCCACTCTATAGTCTTATTTAATCACTTGCTTCCAAGTTTTCCGGCCAACCTTCCTGCAATTCAAGACATCCATGTTTCTACAACAGTTTATACAGAAGGATGAATTCTCCACATGCCCGTATCAGCGTAATCGATTTGTCCTTAGGATGACCTCTACACTAGGCAAATGTACTGCTTTCAGCAAATCTTCTGACCTAATGCGTTGGGTTTGGTCAGATTTCAAATTGTATAACTTAAAGTTATGTGTCATGAATCATTGATCTCCATGTATTTCGTTGTCAGATGGCATCAAATACTTATCGAGCTGTCTTCTTAAGTAATAAAACGTTGTCCTTTTCATCCACCATTTTCAATCCTCTCATAGTATAGTTCATTATTCAACTGACAATCTAATTAACCCTTATCCTTGAGTGAACATTGGCGTTGGTAAGTGGTGGCTCCATTAGTATTATAAAAAACATTCATCTGTCAGGATCTGAAGGTATTTGAGATTTCTTCTAATTTTAACCTTGTATCTGAGTTTAAATCTGCAATGATTTCAATGTCCACTTTTGAACTGAGAAAATATGAGAAGTGTATGCATACTGCATCCCTTTACTCAGGCCGTTACCATGTTCCACGGCTTGTATAAAAGTACACCTACAAAGTTTCAGATTAACGAGGAAGAATTCGGAGCGTCAGGAGAATGGCACGAATACTGGATTTTCAAGAAGGAGCACAGCAAACTTTAATGTAGAAGCGAGCTTCTGCCAATGCTCAACATACTGATCCATTAGGGCAGTTAATTTTGTGGAAATCAAAGAATCCAACGTTGAAGACGAGTACTAGTTGCATCCGGTGTGTAGAAGTATGCATATTTAATTACGGGAACCTCGAAACGGTTTTTATTCAATATTTCCTCCTTTTCTTAAAATACACAACACAACAAATACAATCTTCTGTGTTTATTAAAATGCACTCTATAAGATTTTATTTTATTATGCATTCTGCCCTCGTGGGGAGGCAAGTAAATAGTGAAACAAAAACATTTTAAATGAGAATTCTGCAATGTTTCATTTGATTATTAAAAAAGTTTTGTAAATAAAAAAAACGCATCCTACATTAAAAATAAATATTTAATTAATATTTCTTAAAATAAATCTTTCCCTATATTAAAAAACGAGCTTTTGACGAAAACCTAAATAACATAGCGTTATTATTCGGTAGTTTACAAAAAGCGGTAAGGTCAACCGGTGTAGACCGAATTTCGTGTTTTCATCTTTCTGATTTCCGGGGTCCTTATTCTTTATATGGTTTGAATAAAGATATTAATGCGGTTCGAACATGTTTCCCTGCTACCAGACTCCAGCTATGCAAATAAATATTAAGAAGATTTCATTGAAATAAGATCAAGAGAATGGACATCAAAGAGATGGGCCGACCATATAAGGGGTGAGACTGGCATGCCACTCTAGACAGCTCAAAGACTATCCCAAGACCGTGATAAGTGGTGGAGTTTTGTTCTCTAGCATGTGGTTAAGCTCTCTGGAGTATACACATAAGTCAAGTAAGTCAAGTATAGATTGTCCAGTTTTATGCATCACAGACAAGTGCTCGACCCTTACTCTAACCGTAAACTCCGACAAGTGTTCGACCCTTACTCTAACCCTAAACCTGACAAGTGCTCAACCCTTACCCTAACCCTACCCTACCCCCCCCCCCCTCGACAAGTGCTGGACCCTTACCTTAACCCTAAACCCAACAAGTGCTCGACCCTCTTCCTGGTTTCCATTAATAAGCTTGTAAATCATCTTCTGAAATCATTTGTTTACATCTATACAAACGACATAACCGTCTATGGCGGAATTTCGAAGATCATGATCTTTAAAAAAAATTTTTTTTTTTTTTTAACTTAGTTCACCCCAAACAAGGCAAGTTGCCACTGTAGACATAAATGGGCTACTAAGAATTAGGGTGAAAGTTTAAGGGGTCATCCTAAATTGGGAGCTGTGCAGCAAGATGCTTGTTCACATTAGTTTTAAATTTCTGCATGGCGATAAAGTCTGGGAAACAGGGAGCAGGGAGGGAGTTCCAAAGGCCGGCAGCTTGAGGAAAGATTCTCTCTTTTCTAGTCTGGAACATGTGGTGCAATGGTGAACTTTTAACGTCACCAAAATCTTTGTTCCTTTCACCACTAACATTCAGACCTTTTTTTTTTTGCTCCAGCTGAAATGAATGTCTCCCCTTGAGGTAAACCCTTGTTTTGATAAGATCATGGGACTATTTTTAAATCCATATCAAAAATGGAAGACTTACATCAGATCTGTTGTTAAAGTTGGTGGAAAAATGGTTGTATCATTCTATCGCTTCAGAAAGTATCTGACTCCTGATGCAATCCTATACCTCAGATACATCCTAAAATGGGATACTGCTGCCACATCTAGGGAGGTGCTGCTCAGAACACTGTTTCTTGCCTTGACAAAGTACAAAATTGATTCGCAATCTAGTGAGAGAAGATCTCTTCTGTACTTTACAGAACTTTTCTCAGAGAAGAGACGTTGCTAGTCTTTCTCTACTCTATCGTTATTTCCATGAAAAGTGCTCGACTGAGCTTCAATCTCTGGTTCCTTCTTGTAAAGCTTTCACAGCAAAAACACGTCTTATTACCACCACTATAAATGAACGTTCCTTTCTTCCTCCATGTGCTTAACAGCAAACATAATTTCCACGAATGGAGCTTTTTTCCTTCCCATCTTCCCTGAGGGCTACAATATGGTCATCTTCAAATCCAATATCAACAAATATTTGTCATAAACTGTCCTCATAAGTAACCAAATTTTGTTCATTCCATTCATCATTTTCAATCCTCTCAGTATATTCTTCATAATTCAACAATCTATCCATCTCATCAACCTTTATCTTCAAGTGGCTTTTATCCTTGATAAGTAGTGACTCATTAATATAAAAAATTGTATTTCAGCTTTAAAAAGGATTGCTATGTTTGAAATATTCGTAAGAAAAACAGAAATAAAAAATAATCGAGCTTTATCGTTTTGTGTCAAGGACTCCCAATATTTTATGAAAACAGACGTTCGATTTGAGTTGACTGATCTATGTTAAGATTATCAATGAAGGCAACAGCTTTCGGAAGGAGGGGGGGGGGCATAGTGCGAGGATATGAAGTATTTTAAAAGTACATAGATCATATGAATCAGCATGTTACTACTTTTTGACATGCTGGATTCGATTCGTTTTAGAATCAGGTAATCATAGGAGGGACCATATGAAGGTTGCTAACATCCATGAGTGAAAGTGATTCTATGGATACCAACAGGACTCAACTACAGCACAATCAAGTGTGCCTAACATCAAACGAAATTTCCAAGAACTTTCCATCTGTGGTACACGTTGTCACAAGATTGCTTCCCTGAGTGTTACAACATAGTCCTCTTCAAATCTAACGTCAATAAACACTCGTCATAAACTGTTTTCATAAGTCAGTGGCTTTTAGCTTGATAAGTGATGACTCATCAGTAAAAAAAATAGGATTTGTACTTGGCATAGCTGATTCTGTAGTCTACAATGGTATCCATTGAGCCAATCACATATTTTCATTAATTCTAAAGCGGTTTTAAAGAAGTATTATTTACCTCTTCTCCAGGGGAGGTTAAACATAAGGTCAGATGGGGTTTTGAAAAGCCAGTGCATGAAGTGAAGTTCACTCTGTCCTACAAAAAATTCCTGAGCAGCCCCGTCGGCATTCCCCAGTAGGGGCGTCTCAGGCGATTAGCAATGACACTAACCAACCCTTTCTCAGAGAGAAGGTAAAGCCTGGGAGGGTGGCCCTGCTAGGACTGAACAGAACTATACCTCCACTCAACAGTAACAAAACCACTGTCGGACTAAGTGCCACGGTAAGTATACGGAGTGAAAATTTTTTTTATGGATTTCTGGTCTTCTTCTTTGCACCGCAACTTTAGCTTACTCATCTTCTTGCATAATCCACTTCAGTCCCTATTTACTTGCCTCCCCACGAGAGCAGAGTTAGACACAAGGTTGATTTTTAAATGTGGGGAAAATCCAGATCCCCAAAAAGAGACACTCTGGATTGAGACAAAAATAAAAATTGCTTCAGTTTTGAAGGATTTCTCCTTCACTGACCAAGAACAGAAAAGATGAAGTGTAGTATTAGAACAGATACTACACTTTGCTCCTAGACATTGGCCAAGTCTGTCTTTCCAAGTCTTGTATCACAGATTCATTGTTTTTGTTATTCACTTTTGCCTTGGTAGGGCTATTTAGATGACGGTAGCATCTTTGGGAATTGCCAAGAACCACGCTGACAATTACTATCTGTATGGAATTTCGAATGGAACCCTTTATTTAATCCACGAGGGTAGCATGCTCTCGTTCCGTCAGCTATGGCCAGGTAGAAAGTAATTTGTATCCTTATCACTTCCTCCCATGTTTTCTTTTGCCTTCCCCTGTGAACTGACCCTGCTACCTCAACTGTTCTACACATACTAACCCAAGAACTTTCATCCATTTATTCACTGTGACCATACCAACTAAGTCTACTGTTCTGCACACATCTCTCTATACTGTCCAGATCTAATCTTGCTCTGAGATCATCAGATCTAAGCCTGTCTTTAAGACTCACATTACACATCCATCGTATCATTCTAATATCATTTCTCTCCATGCAACGCATGTTCGCAACCTTCAATGGCCAGGTTTCACTTCCATGCATCATCACACTGTGTACATATGTCTGATAAACTCTTCCTTTGGTTAACAGTGGTAACACTCTGCTGGTTAGTAATGTCAGACGTTCCCTGAGCTTGGAAAAGTTTAGGGGTCAGAGAATGACACCAGGTGGAAGTTGCAAACCACGTCATTTCCGAGCGAAGCTCACTATTTCTCTCCTGGCTGGTGAGATTCCAACCAGATACAACGTGTCTGATGGCTCTCCCCAAGAAGTTGATCTATCTCTCACTCTCTCACGCATACGAAGACAACCTGTTTCTGTGATTGTCCTGTTTAAATAAATCTTGTTAAAAAATAAAGTGTCAGAGTGAGTGTTATCAACAGACAAAAAACAACTTGAGTTCACAACGACGGGATCGGCAATAACAAAGACATGCGGATGTGATGGATTTGTGCACGTACGGTAGCTGTTTTACATGCTGACATGTGTTGGACGGCTTTTACAAAATGAATTCCAAACTAACCTATCTCTGGCCAGGTTTTTATTTATCCCTCTTTCTCTAAAAAGATTAGCTTCGCTCGAAAATGACGTGGTTTGCAACTTCCACCTGGTGTCACTCTCTGACCCCTAAACTTTTCCACTCATGTAACAGTAGGAGCAGGAGGAAGATAAGTCGTACCTTCTGCCAATATCACTTTCAATATCTCGAAGACTTCCAAGGAATTTACAGTTATGCCAGTTGTCATCTCCATCAATGGAGACTTCATACTCTTCGGTTTTCTTTAGTGGTTTACTATCATCTCAGTTTCCTTCATCATTGTTGGTTCAATTTGTTTTTATGAATCAGTTTAAATCAATTTTTTTATTCAAAAGAGAAGCCATTAGAATCAACACTTTTTCAACACACAAACAACTTTAGGTATTTCAGTTTCATAAAATGCAAACATTTGAGATTCAATACGATTTTAATTTTATTCTTTTGCTTTAAAAATCTTAACTGTAAAAAATAATTTATTCAAAAAATATTTTTAAATATTTCAATCGATAACAAAACACAATGAAAATCAGCTACAACTTTCTGGATAATCTGCAGCAAGACAACTTAAGCTTTGACATGACTGTCGCAACATGATTGTCTATTTTAAATGTAAATTCTTTCATCACTCAAACTAATTAATTCTAATGACACTGCACAAACACATCATTGTACAGATACATACACACATCTAGTAGACTATAAACTGAACTCATGGTTTCACTTGGAATGAGAACTCTTTGTTGCAGCAACTGAGTGAATCGAACAACAATTTTGGACTGGCACACTGCAGTGAACACACTCATGTATGTTCATAGTTTTCCTTCAGCATTTTCTACTTTTTAAGAAAATTCACAAAACAAAACCAATCGACACTCATCTACATATTGTTGACAATAACATTAAAGTAATTTTTTTAATGTAAACCCCCCCCCAAAAAAACAACCCAAGAATAACTTACCTCCAAACCAGTCGAAGACGCGATTGTAAAATGACGAATTTTCTTTGCCCATAAAATGCATGTAACCATCTCGATAACGCTGTTTTGGCAACCATTTCGGCCATCTTGGACAACTGCTTTTCACCTACCATGGAAATAAAAATCGATATATAAATAAATTAGCATGAGCTATCTACATAATTACATACCTACCTACCTACCTACCATAGTACTTATCTATGCAATGTTGTAAGAAAAGAAAAACAAATTAATAAATACGTTGATTTTATCTATCATTCTGAAATAAATGAATTTGAAACTAGAAAGCAAAGCTAACACAACAAGACTATCTCACTCGGGATAGCCTGCGTGCATTGAGTTTGCACTCGGGGATACCCTGCGTGTGTTCGCATCTGTGAACCTGTATGCGTGCATTCACTGCACTGGCCACAATCGTCCTATACGTTGTACCGGTCCAAAATCATTGTCTGACCTAGTCAATGCTGCAACAAAGAATTCCCATTCCAAGTAAAACCATGAGTCCAGTTTATAACAAGTAACAGGTTTATTTACTTAAATGATACTCGTGTTCCCTGGTTGAATGGCAGACTTGCAAAATAAGATCTTTCTATCCCGGCAAAATAAAATATGTCCCATGAATTCAATCTTTTAGCTAAGAGCCTCAATGGCTCATCTTGCATGGTGAGGCACTCAGCTTCAACTAATTCCCAGCTCTCAGGAAAACAAACTTCCTGTCATGAGCAGTGGGCCAAGACCCCCCCCCCCCCTTCCAATCTCCTGGGTTCCTTTCCTCTTAACCGGAAATCTTAGATTTCAGTCTTTCTCACGGGTCACCATCTGAGCACTGGCTACTTGAGATATTCACTGGAGATAACAGGCAGACAGGGGATTATCATAGAGACAATCTACAAACTTAGTTTTGGGTCTCAGCAGGAGTCTGTCTCTATGAGGCACTCACTTCATTTCAAAGAGAAATAAACTTCTGGGTTGCCAAAAATAAAACCAAATACATTTTCACTTTCTTCTGTGCTCCCCCCTCTTCCCTACACGTCTGCCATTCGCATGCACCACTAAAAAATGCAGCCTACTGCACTTTTTTACAGTGTCAACTTTGCACTTGGGGATAGCCTGCGTGCATTTGTGTTGACTTTGCACTCGAGGATAGCCAGCATGCATTCGCATCGACTTCTCACTCAGGGTAACCTGCGTCCATTGGCATTGGCTGCACACTTGACTAGTCTATGATTTCTGGGAATCAAAGCTAACACAACTAGACTATCTCAGTTGAACTTTGAAAACCGAATATGACAACAAAATCTAAGTTGTTAGAGTCATAAAAGAGTTTTGATAGACAATGAAGACCTTCTGAAAGTGTAGTACAGTTATGCACAGAATGCCATTTTTAAGATGACAGCTATGATTTTTCACCTCGTGTCAACTGACTACAATTAGTCAAAATTTAATGTAAAAAGGACAGAAAAACCAAAACGTTTGATGAACCTTTGTTTTTTAACAACTAGAAAACAGAAAAATGTACTTGTCACTACTAGCACTCTATGACAAACTGTACTCTTTCAGATAATAGCATAATGTTTGACTGCCAAACGCTTAATGGTTGACCTCTGTGACCCATGTCTTTCATAGATTGCAAAACATGTGATCCATATGTTTAAATATCCTAGTTCTGTACGCCAGACAAAGGTGAACTCTCCTCCGTCGAGAATAAGTTAAGTCCTGTTCACCAGTTTTATTATTCAACTCCGGTTCTACTTAACTATCTGCCAAATTAAGATATTAAATTGAATTTTAAAATGAAGACCTGTTTGCAGTCATAATTCCTATGAGAAAAAAGGACAAAAAGAGAAGCGAAACAATTTTGACATCGATTTCTCGGCAATATTAGTGTACGATTTCTCGTCAATTATTTCAGTCTATCACTCTTTTTCATCTTTTTCCAATCCTTCCTTCCCATTCTTCTTGTTTTCTTTTGTTGCACAAACTCTTGCAGTCACAAGGCTTGTGTCTATTCAACACTGACCAGTAAAAGCAAAAATAACCCTATACTGAATCCTCCTCCTTGTATAGTCATTTATTTCCATCCACAATTGCTTGTTCTTCTCATTGTTCATAAAATTCTCTCTCTTCACACATTCAGATTTCGTTGATAATCCTTCTTCTATTCATTAAAACTACAGAATTAAGAGATTTTAACTATATTTTTTAAATCTGAATAAAATTAATAAATCTGACATATTGAATAAACCTTAGAAAAGCAGCAGCAGCCAGCAAATGTTGTTTAATAATATTGACTCTTGATTGGATAAAATCTTAATCAAAATCTTTTTTCAGCCAATCAGAAGTGCAGAAAATATTTCAAAAGGAGTCGTTTCAATATTTTGCACCTACTATAAAAACAAAGTGTATCAACTTCCTTTCTCACTATCCAGTTTGTTTCAGACCTGATATACAGGGGCTCATCACTATAAATGTCCTGACAACCACTGCACAGTATGCCGAGGGGTGGAAAAAAAACATTTTTCAACTTTTATAATTCGATTTCATAATTAGTTTTTTCTCTCGTGTATTAAATTTTTGATTAAACAAAAAAGTAATTAGCTCAATAGTTAGAGTGGAAGTAATTTATGGCCATTTAAAGTTCGCCAAAATTGCAACCACTATAAGATTTTGTTAAAGTTAAGCATAAATTTAGAAAAATTCATAAATCTGTTAAAATTAGTTAATTTTCAAATGAGGATAACATCAGAGCTACAGAACCTAATAAAGCAAGTGAGCATTCAAAAGAAAGTTTATCTTATAAACACTTCAAGAGACTTAAAAAAAAACCCATGACTTAGACTTAATAGTCTCAGATTTGATAAGAGGGTTAGTGTGTTGAAATTTATAATTTGAGTTGGTAAATCTTTTTTTTTGCCATAAAATGCCATACTTGTGGCTTTTTGTGTTTGAAACTTAAGCATTTAACGTATCAGAATTCACAAAAACTTCATTGTCTGGATTTGCCTTTCACCTTAAATTTTTTTGCTCAAAATTATACGGATTTTCTTTCAGAGACACCATTTTAACTTTTTGATGGTTCTGTGCAATCTAGGTCGATTTCACACGTAAAAAATAGGAAGATATGTAATCCTTTACTTGTTAAAAGATATTAACTGTCTTTTAGCTGATTTAGAATCAAAATATTTAAGTGTCTTCACTTTGTGGCTCAAATGGACTCGATGGAAAAAAAAAACATGAATTTATTCCAAAGAGATTATTATTCAAGGATTCAGAATTACATATAGCAAAATTTAATAAATGATTTCTCTTCATTTAGAACTGATTGATAATTTTTAGGGCATGATCTAATAGTATGTCCATACTTTTCACATCTACTGGACTGATTAAAGTTTCTTTTTCGATGTAACAATAGAGTGACTTTGAACCCACATTTGAGTGAAGATATCTTGTATGTTCGAGCAGATGGAACACTGGCGAGCACGTGCTGCTGGCTCAGATTTGTAGGCCCTGATGTGTTTATTCCATGCTTCACCAGACTGTTCAGCATAAGTAATAGCTAAGGGTTTCCCATTAGTCATTTTACAAAGTTCCCAAGAATGATTACATATCTGGTGGACGCTATGTGTGATCATTGTGAAAGCAAAGCTTTGTTTGTAGTGAATCATGAGACTTTGTCCAAGATCTTTTACAGATTCAGGTTTGACAACTTTAGCAGTATCAATTTGTTGTGTAATAAACGATACTATATTGAAATAGGAAAGAAGCTTTGAAAAGGCTTCTCTATCAGATGACTTGAGAATCACACTGCAAATGGTGTCAATCAGTAATACGGCCTGTATTTGTGTTGACATCGATCTTTGTTGATTGAATGACTGACTGAAAAAAAAGAAGAAAAAAAGTTTCATCTAATTACAGATGAATGAGTGAAGGGAAGTCTGATGAATACACTTCGAATGAGCGGTAAGTTAATGAAAAACCTTGTTTCAAACTCAATTTATGCTCGTTTCTGTGTTTTGGGCCAATTATGCCCAAATAGGGAAATTCATTACCAGGCTTAAAATTTTAAAAAAATTTTTATTTATTTAATATTGCCAGATCAGTCTCATCAACGAGTCCTCAACTACTTTCTGAAAATGAAGGAAAGAAAAACTATGGATTTTTTCCATGTCTTAATTCTAGACACACTGTGCACTGGATGGAGCCACTCAGCAGCAAACTATCATCACAACTTGTGAACACACAAACTCACATAGCAACAGAAGAACAAATACCCCTAACCCACCCGACTAGCAGCAAAATCCTATCCCTTGACTGTAGAGATCCTGGATGCCAGAAGATTACCTACTTTAATAACTTTTTTTCTTCAGACTGCTTGCATTATGAATTCCATTCCTACTCCGGAGTGTATCAAACCTGCAGAAATTTAAATGTAATGTGAACAAACATCTTACCGCCCAACTCCCCACTTAGGTCCCCTATCCTTCACAGTAGTGCCTTTAGACTTCAATGGTAATATGTTTTGTTTGGGTGGGACAAACAAAGTTACAAATAAAATAAAAAGCTTACACTACATAGACTAAATTGTAATTTTTCTCACTTTGAACATTATAACGAACACTGGTCTCTCAGTTACTACTAACCTCACCACGACACACGAGGCCAATCAACCGCAACCATCAAAAACTAATAATTCTTTATTTTGGTTATCTTAAACTGCTAATTTGTTGTCAATAAGGCTAAATATATTTATGTATGGATTGGCTTTGTCGTTCTTTTTTTATATAGCTTTTTTCTCTCTCTCTCTCTCTCTCTCTCCCTTTTTCTTTTTTATGAAAGTCACTCCAGACAAGGCATGAAGCCACTTGATGTAAGGAGCTAAAAAGAATAAAAGATGATTAACAAAAAGACAGGAGATGCTTATTGCCCTTAGTTATACAAAGACCAAACCTATAAATAGGAGAAAAACAATCAGCAGGAAAAGAGTTCCACAAGCTTGCAGTTGTTGAAAAGGAGCTACTGGAATAGGAAAATGTATTATAACGAGGTACTTGAATCGCGAATCGATGAAGATCAATAGACGAACGAGTCGAACGAGCTGGAACAAAGAAATTCTGAAGAACACATGTCGTAATAGTATTACAACCTAACTGCATTTCATGGTTTCGATTTATGAAAATAGAAAATGTGGCTTTGCTCTGAAATACTAATTAGCTGATTCGAAGTCAACAACCGTGCGTCAAAACATTTTGCTGGATGAGACAATTTTCCATAAATGATTCAGGTCAAACGATTTGATGAACCATGTGACACAAGATTGTTTTCCAAGATCAAGGTCATTTTAAAAATTTCCGTTTCTTTTCAGCTGTAGAAATGCAGTAGGCTGCATGTTTTAGTGGTGCATGCGAATGACAGGTGGTGCAGATGAAAGATGCTCGGCCAAAGGAAGAGGGTGGGGGTGGCACAGAGGAATTTGAACATCTCTGATTTTATATTGAGCCACCTAGAATCTTATTTCTTTTTGAAATGGAATAAGTGCCTCACAAAAACGCAATCATGCTGAGACCAAAATTAATGTTCTTAGATGGACTTCAGATAAACCCTTTGAGTAGACACTGTCTGGCTGTTATCGCCAGTAGATATCTCAAGTAGCCAGTGCTTGGATGGTCGAGTGGTGACTGCTGAGAAAGACTCGCATCCAAGATTTCCGGTCAGAAGGAAAGGACGCCAAGAGATGGGAGGCGCCGCTTGGCCTCTGCGCATGAGAGGAAGTTGGGTTTTCAGAGGGCTGGCCATCAGTTAGAACTGTGTGTCTTTTCAGGCAAGATGTGCCCATTTGAGGCTCTTAGCTAAAGGACTGTGTTGATCGGACATATACTTTATTTCGCCAGGGTAAAAGATCTCATTTTGCAAGTCTGCCATTCAACCTAAGAACACGAGTATCTTTTGTAACCTCCAACAAATAAATCTGTTACTTGGTTTAACTTGGGGTGAGAATTCTTTGCTGCGGCACTGACTAAATCGTAAAATATCGTTTGAATAGCATAACATGTGGGACGATTGCGGCCAGTGCAGTGAACCTATCTTAGGATGTGCGAGAATAGACAAGTCCAAATATGGGCACAGATACTACACTTTGATCTGAGCTGTGATTCGGCTGCCAGGCAATAACTTTATGAAACTATACATATTTTCCCTTCCTCCCAAAAAGAAATTGGTCACTCAAGTTTCAGCCATAGAGCAATATCAGTTTCAAAATTGTATGAGTGATCAAACTTTGTTCATTGCATTAATCAGTTTCAATCATCTCATAATATTCTTCATCATGCAAATGTTATAATGTATGAAGGTTAGGGTTAAGGATATGCATTGCATGGAAAGAAATGATACGAGAATGATACGATGGATGTGTAATGTGAGTCTTAAAGACAGGCTTAGATCTGATGACCTCAGAAGAAGATTAAATTTGGACAGTAGAGAGAGATGTGTGCAGAAGAGTAGACTCCGATGGTATGGTCACATTGAAAGAATGGATGAGAGTTTTTTTGGTTAGTAGATGTAGAACAGTTGAGCTTGCAGGGTCAACCCGCAGGAGAATGCCAAGGAAAACATAAGAGGAAGTGATAAGGGATGGACTTGAGAGAAAGAGGGATAAATAAAGACTTGGCCAAAGATAGGATAGCTTGGAAGTCAATTTCTAGAAGCTGTCCAACCCATGCCGGCATGTAAAGCGGACGTTAAACCAAATATGATGATCATCATTAAACTGACAATCCGTTCCTCTCATTATCCCTGAGTAGATTTTGGCTTTGATAAGTGGTGACTTGTTAGTAAAAATACATAAATTCCTTGAACAATGACATAATTTTCATTTTATGTCAAGCACTAACTTCCCTGAAAGTATATATTTTTTTTTATTTATATACCCCCACTCTCCTCGACCTATACCCCCATCCTCACTGATCTATACCCCCACTCTCACTGATCTTTATCTCCACTGTTACCCATAGTTAACCTTAAAGAGTTTAAATACTGCTATCTACGAATGTCGTATAATTGAGTAATTTGTAATGACAGCCGAGGCAAATTTCAAGAATTGCTCGCCTTTTAATGCCAACCAAAACAGCAAAAAGAAAGATCGTCAAATTACGATGAGACTATGAATTGCGTAAATCTTTAAAAGTCACAAAGGCTTTGACCATCCCAGGACTCAGTTTCGGATTGGTGCAATCTACACTGATTTGCAAAAGAAACATTACGACTACATGTAACAAAATGACCTCTTTAAGACGTTGCGTTTCAAATCACGTCGGAAGTCACCAATTTGTTGCATCCATTTTATGCGGATGTTAAACAATGAACTGACCCTTCCACCTCAATCGCTCTACATTCACCAACCCAGGAACCCGCATCCATTCTCTTAATGTGGCCATACCATTGAAGCCTCCTGCTCCACACACATATCCCCCACACTGTCCAGATTCAATCTTCCTCTGAGCCCATCAGACCAGAGCCTGTTTTTTTAAGAGTTATTACACATCCACCGTTTCATTCCAACACCATCTTTCTCCTTGCAACGTATGTCATTAACTCTCACCTGGCCATGCCTAACTTCCACACTATATCAGTCTACGCACAAATGCCTGACAGACTCTTCCTTTGGTCGACAGCCGCAACACCCTGCTGGCCAACAATGGCAAAAGTTCCCCGAACACTATCACACTAGCACCTGCTCCACCCTGTGCCTCAATGGTATCAGTAAGGTAACATTTTCTGAAAAACCTCAATAACTTTGCAATTAACACATTTTTTCTCCATATCTGAGTTCGCATTCATCCATGTTGTTTCACACTTCTTGCACACAAATTGGTTGTCCTATCTCAACTTACCAGTAATTCCACTGCACTTCTTGTGTATCCAATGCTTACAAGTACCACAGAAAATTGAGTTGCACTCGACTAAGTGTAAACTAGAGACAAACGAGTGATTAGTGAAAAGGAAAAGGAGTAATAATTAAGAAACAGCTGCATTTACACGCACACACACACACACACATATATATATATATATATATATATATATATTTATATAAATATTATATAACTAATTATAAATATGTGTCTTTTATCTACATGCGTATATGTTTCATCCTTACGGGAATCGTCAGTGTAGAGAAGAATTATTCACACTGGTCATCGGACTCGAACCCCGGAACACGAGTTATATTTTAAACTCAAATTCCAACGCCTTTGCCCCCCCATGGCTGTTGTCAACAACTCGGTAAATCATCGAAAGATTAATCCTATTTAAAGGCAGCTGTTGTAGAGAGTTCGACTTTTGAAAAGAACATATAGATATATATTCATCTATTCTCACGTAGACAATCTGTTGAAGACAAGTGTAAGAGGGATATACGAAAACAACAACATAATTGCTAAATGAAAAGCTACGTTAATTGTCCCAACGCAATCGAAATACATGCATTGCCAGGCCAAGTTCAAGGAACAGACAGAGTTAAGCATGGACAATCTATATAAGTAAATATCATTTACTTTGTAGTTAATGTCTGGGAGTCTATGACTGTGACCAGAAAAGACAATGCAAAGATGGCAAGCTGTTCTGGGGGTCTTGTCTGACTGCAATCAGAAGCGATGGACTCTAAAAAAATAACTGCAATCCGGGGTAGTGAAAGGCCTGTGATGATAGCCAGACGATCAGAGAAACGTCCGATCACTTGGACATCCAAGTCAGAAAGAAAAATATTCAGTTTTTAAATTTGTTTGTGGGTGGAATTAGATATATTTTTGATTTCAAGAAATAGGAGAGTGCATTCTCCGTTGGCGAGTAATGATTTTGGGGAGATCACTCCTTGATAATTCTAAAGCAACAAGTTCAAATTGGATTTAGATTAGAAAAAGAATAAGTAAAAAAGTAAGCTGTAAATACATTTTATTAAAATGTGCCCAGTCTTTGTCCGTAAGTCGCTCAGCCTGTAACAATATATTTTGAGTGCAGCTTGAATGGACTATCTGTTCTTTTGTTCTTTTTAAAAGGTGTTCAAAGCCAACATTTTCAACAATCGTATCTGAGGAGGAGGAGGAGGAGGAGGAGGAGGAGATCATCATCATCATCATCATCATCAGCAGCAGCAGCAGTTAGTTAGTTAGTTAGTTAAACGTCCATTTTACATACTGGCATGTGTTCGACAGCTTTTAGAAATTGACTTCCAAACTTATCTCCGGTCAGCTTTCTTTGGAAGTCATTTCCTTAATTGAAGCAAAATTTTTATATGCTAGATGCCTTTCCTGACGCCAACGCAGTGGGGTGATGGGGACCAGTGTTTTATCTAGGTGATTGCCCACCAAGGCTAAAGAGCGCTTCACCTTCTCTTTACTGATGTTTTTTTTAAAAAAAAACATTTATTTGTTTGTTTTTCTCTTAAAGTCGGCAACACTAATCAAACAAATGCCGTGCTTCTTTGAATTGTAAATCTACCGTCTTTTACTGATGTTTTGAAAGAAATATTATTTTGAGAATTTAATCTTATCAAATTGTGATGAGTCACTCAGAAATACAAACTTCTGAAAAAATTGCTGATTCAGAATCATTATCATCATCATCATCATCATCATCATATTCGTGTTAATGTCCGTTTTACATGCTGACATGTATTGGACAGCTTTAAGAAATTGATTTTCAAAAATTCTATTTTAATATTAAAGCTGAATGGAAAAAGTCAGGGAAAGAAAATATCCAACTTCCGAGTAAGTTAAAAAAAAAAAACGAAAATGTGGGGAAAATATTGTTCCAAAAAGGGTCACTCTGGATTAAGGAAAAGACGGATTTCTCCTCCTCTGGCCAAGGACAGGACAAATACGCAACTTTGAATTATTTACTTGTCAAAAGAATATGGTTGTCCAATTTTAACAAATTAGGCACAAAAGTGTGGAGATTGGGGGGGGGGGGGCATCCTCTGTTTATCCTACTTTTAACTCGACTTATTAGCAGTTACTACAATACCACATTTACTCTATGGAACATTCTACTTTAAATATTCCCAACGGTTTTAATTTAATTTTACTTCATAGCCTGAAGACCAACTTTGTTTATCCCCCCCCCATTCCCACGATGGCAAGGCTAGATAGACACAAGGTCAATTTATAGTGAGAATCCAGTTGCCTGAAAAGGGTCACTCTGGTCCAGCTGCAAAAGTTGCCTCCTCAATCTTGTCGGCATTCCCTCACAAATGATGATGCCTTAGTTGACAGGTAATAAAACTCTCCTTAACCGAAATGATGAGACAAAAGACAATATAAACCCTTTGTCACGTCCAAAAGAAGAAAGTAATGCCTGGGAGTATGGTCGGATCGCAAACTAATCTTATACCATTTAGCAAATGCCAACAAGGCATAGTACTATTTTTAAGTTTTATGAAAATATATGTATTATATTAAGATCAATATAATATTTATATATATATATATATATATATATATATATATATATATATATATATGCAATTTGTAATCCCCAAAATCTAGGCTGGGCACTGTAGTGAGTAGTATTAACACAACCGCCGTAGTAGCTCTAATGCACGTTCCTTCAGTAGTCAAACACTCTTTACGGCGGCTGCCTGCAATAGGTTTAATCTCTCATAGATTTATCGGGTTGTTTATATGTTTGTGGGCTAAGGCGTTGGAATTTGAGTTAAAAACTTGACTCGTGTTCCAGGGTTCGAATCCTGTGACCGGTATGAATAATCATCTCTACACTGACGATTCCTGTAAGGATGAAACGTATATGTATGTAGATAAAAACAAATATTTTATAATTAATCATATATACATATACAATACCGTCCAAAATTAAAGAACACAAATTAAATCTTCTGAATCTAAACAAAAGTATATATTAATTTTTGTGAAAATTTCACTGAATATACACATTATGTAGTTGGACTTTAAACGAGATTTTCAGATGAATTAAAATAATATTATTAAACTTATCCACCATTTTACAGATTTCAAGTGTCCAAAATTAAGGAACATTAAGGAAAAATAATTGTTTAAAGTTTAAAACAGTAGGGTTTTTTTTGTATAAAAAGGTTGAAAATAAATATTCTAAACTTTAATTATCATCACTGCTGCAAGTCAGGCTATATCAATCATGTCAAAAAGAAATAAAACTGATTTAAACGACAAAGCAAAAATCGTCAAATTAAGAAAGGAAAAATTGACAATAGACGAAATCGGAAAACGTGTGAAACGTTCAAAAAGTGTTGTCAGCCGAGTTCTCAAACTCTATAAATAAAACTGGAAGATTTAGTAACACAAAGAAACCTGGTTGACCAAGAAAGACAACGGCAAAAGATGGCAGAGTTATACAACGCCTAGTGTTAAAAGACCGTTTCCTTACAGCTGGCAAAATTTCAAAACAAATGGAATGTGTCACGAATGTTTCACGACAAACTGTGTTCAGAAGGTTGCACGAAATAGGTATTTTTGCAAGATCTCCTCGAAAAAACCCGTTAATAAGTAAAAAAAAAACAAAGCAGCTAGATTGGCGTCAGCAAAAAAGCATGTTATATGGGTAAAAGAAAATTGGAAAAAAGTTTATTTCAGTGACGAATCGAAATTTAATGTATTTAACAGTGATGGAAAACAATTTGTAAGAAGAAGAAAAGGCGAAAGTTTGGATTCTAGCTGCATCAAAAAAACTGTTAAATTTGGTGGAGGTAGCGTGATGGTTTTCGGCATATCACAGCAGGGTACATCACCACTTGTACGCTTAAATACTAGAGTAAATGCCACTGTATACAAGAATGTTTTACAATTCTGGTATCGAAACCCCTGTTTTTATGCAGGATAATGCTCCCTGCCATAAGTAAAGCTGGTCATGAATTATCTGGCTGATCAAGAAGTAGAGATAATGGACTGGCCTGCTCAGAGTCCTGACATGAACCCTATAGAAAACTTATGGAAGACTGTAGGACAAAATGTTATGGCAAAGAATCTGGAAAACATTGAAGACTTGTAGCTGAAACTGAAAGATGAATGGGCCAAGATAAATGTGGCCCAATGTCAAGATTTAGTGAAATCATGCAGTCGTAGATGCGCAGCAGTTATTGAAAACAAAGGTGGAAGTACCAAATATTAAATCTCTTTTGCCTTTTTAATGTGATTTAGTTAAAAATGATATTTTGTTCCTTAATTTTGGACACTTGAAATCTGTAAAATGGTGGATAACTTTAAAAATATTATAAGTAAACAATGGTACGTTAAATTCCAGTGACCAAGTCTTTATTCATTTTTTCTTACCGAAATTCAAAACAATTCAGTGCAACTTGACGATCGTTTCGCACATACATACAAAACTGGAAGCCTCTGCGTAGCTTAATTGCCATAAATATATTTTCATAACTTACTACCTAGCTCTACTCATCTATTGAGCATTATTGCAGTAAAAATTAATACATAAAATATTATATCTCCTTAAAAATTTCATGTGAATACATGAAATAATAATAATAATAATAATAATAATAATTATATATATATATATATATATATATATATATATATATATATATATATATATATATATATATCTTACCACTCAGACAAAAAGAATAATAATAGCTGAATAAATAAAAATTAAAATTAAAAAAAACTATAAACAAGACAGGATAGAATTAATGAAATGAATAAAAATGAAGTAGAGAATAACATATAGAAATAAAGTTTAAAAAATTGAATAAAAAAATAAATTAATATTCAAGCCGCCAGACTTTTACATTCTCTGGCACAGTAATTGCAGATATGTTGTCCGATGCAAGGTGTTAATTTGGCTTTATTTATGTGGGCTCTCTCTCTCTCTCTCTCTCTCTCTCTCTCTCTCTCTCTCTCATATATTTATATATATACACACACAGACACACACACCCACACACACAAGACTATTCGTTCGTCTATTCACTTTCTCTGCTTTCCCCATACCAATTAAAAATTATTGTAGCTACAAGATTGTTCATAGCACCAGAAAATTCATGTGCCACCTGTTATGATATTGATCAATTATCAATCTAGACACTAACATCCAATAAGGTAGATAATTCTCATTTAAACTATACACACTATAATGTGGTTGGCATGGCTAATACAGAAATTAGCATAGCTGGGCTTTGTCTGCTAAGTTAACCACATACTTTGAACATCATAACACACAAAAAAAATTGCTTTTTTATATTAAAGTGTAAATTTACAATATCAAAAACTAAATTTCATATATATATATATATATATACACACATGGAAATTGAAAAAAGGGAAAACCAAAAAATATTATTTATGTATTCATCAACGTTTCGTCTTTATTTTAAGACTTCCTCATGATGATTGTCTGAAGAAAAACAACACACAAGTACCAAAAGTTTGAAACAGAGGTGGTGGCAAGCGTAAGCTTAAAAAGGGTCCGCTTATGAAAGAATAAACTATGAGATACAAATAGATGATGGCAGTGAGAAATTGAGTTGACAATAGTTTAAATTAATTCCGACCACTACCAATGTTCGCCCCCACTCCTTCCACAGTTATTGTAATGTCTCCCACCATGTCGATAAGCCCATAACTGATCTTATCATAAACTACCTCTCTTGGCTTACATAACACTAGCTCATTCTCCCTCCCTAATGATCTTATAACTCCAACCGCCACCCCCCCACACACACACACACTCTCTACTGTCAACTCAATTTCCCACTACCACCATCTATTTGTATCTCATAATTTATTTTTTTGGTTTTCCTTTTTTCAATTTCCATTGCGTTGGAACACTATTTCCATTCTTTATCATATATAAATATATATATATATATATATATATATATATAGTAGAATGGGTAAAAAATGGATGGCCACATTTAATGCTACAAAGGAAAAGCTACTTTCCTTTAACAATTGTGAACGCACATTTTGCTGCCCAACTCCCCACTTACACTGCTCCCTTTTCAAACACCGATTGTCATAGCATTCTTTCCGAGAGACTAACGTTCAAACTCTTTGGTCTGACATTCTCAGGTAACATGAGTCGGAATAAGTACATAGAAGATCTTGCCACATCTGCTGCAAAGAAGGTAGTCTCCCTTTTATGGGTTAGAAAACTTCTCACATCTGCAAGTATCCTATATATCTATAAAGCCACCATTCTCCTGTACATGGAGTATAGTTTCCACATCTTGGACAAGTTGCAAAAAGCTCCATCCCCTGCCACATTGCCGCAGTATTGCATCCCTGTGCTTGTTTTACAATTACTTCCACGGCATGTGCTCCGATGAACTTACTGCACTAGCACTCCCCGAAAATACCCCCGACTTGGAGCAAAATCCTAACTCTTCATTGTAGAGTTCCTTATTATGTCTGAAGATTTTCTACTCTAATAGCTTCTTTCCTCGTACGGTTTTCCCCTGGAATTCCCTCCCTGCTTCCCGTTTCACCGACCTTACCAACATGCAGAAATTTAAATGTAATGTGAATGTACACCTTGCTATCCAACTCCCTACTTACATTGCCCCCTTATAAATCTGCCAATCATCAAAGTAGTCTCTTATATTTCAGTAAAAACATGCCTTGTTTGGGTTGAACAAAAGTTTTTAAAAATAACAAATTTAAAATATATATATATATATATATATATATATATATATATATATATGGAAGCTGTCTACTCGTTTTCGAATATGCCCACTTTTTGCGTATCAATGTGATACGAGTGTAAAACCTCCCGGTGACAGGCGCGGATATGACTTTTTAGGTCTGCTAGACTTTTGCAAACAATATCACAGATGTTTCAGGTTTTGTGGTAATCTTATGAGATGCCATAATTGAAGTCACTTTTTGCCTGTGTTTAATTCTGCTGTACATGCATCCGTTGGTGATTCACCAAGCCGCACATGACATGGTTATCAAATTGCAAGCTTAGCATGTTAGCTGTAGTTACCACACCACAACCCACCGCCGCAGGTCTTAAGAGGTTTATGATGCAGCGAGCAGTTGGTATCTATATAAGGATCAGATACTCAAAAAGTACCAGCACAGCAACAGGATTATAGTGACAGACGCTTGTGCGACATGACCACCACTCTCCGAGTATTGGTAACTATGAACCTGGTGACAGACAAAAAGTCTGATAAGCAGTAGTCACTTCAGCCACAGGTTTTATATGGGAGTTTTTCTTCTCCTAGATACTTGCCTTAATGAAGACTAAAGAGGATATCTCTCTGAGTATACTCCTTGAGTCACCTAAATGAATAAAAGATTTTTCATTCATCATACCCAGGGCCGGCGGGACAATTATGAAAGTGGGGGACTTCTCCTAAAAAGTGGGGGGGGGGCGGTTAAACACATGCATATGAAATTAATTATTAATGACCGTAAAGTGGGGGGGCCCCAAGTCAAAAAGTGCCGCCGTCCATGATACCTATATTACATACAAAAGGACTCTATGTTATTCAAGTAAATAATACAAGATCTTACTTGGAAATACTGTATATATACTAGAGATTAAAGATCAAAACAGAAGTTTCTGTACGTCTAATTTGCATAATTATTTTTTTAACTGTTTATAATAAATTACTGTTTTGTGTTATATACTTCTAATTTTAATTCGCTATTTTCCCTATATATATATGCAATAGTTTAGTCGATATTAACAGTAATTAATTAAAGTAATTTAATAATAAAAAGGATAAATTACCAAAACGTTTCTTAAAATATTTAAAATTATTTTAAAGGGACGTAATTGGAATGTCAACTGTTTTCGCAATTATCTTTATAAACAGTACAAGTAAAACAACAAAAATACTGCGCACAGTAATATTTTTCTGATCAAGTCTAGAAATGAAAAAATTTCAACTAAGTTCTAATTGTAAAATTAAAATTTGTCGACTAATTTGCGAATTAAAATTTGTCGACTAATTTGCGAATTAAAATTCCTTTTTAAAAATGTATTTATGCTTTAAATTTGTGTACGTTTTTAGCATCTTAAATTATCTTCTGAATACCGTCATTCTATACGATTATTCGATTTGTAGTTTTAAAATGACATTGCAATTTAAGATGCAGTAACAAAGTAAAAATATCCATACAGATTTAATTTGATATCGATTCTTTTTTAAACATATTTTATCTTTCTTTCCTGCATGTGATTTAAAAGCGTTTTTCTGTAATATCAAAGTTAGAAAATCAATAAGAGAATCGATATTAAATTAAATCTTTATTAATCTTAATAAATTGCAATGTAATTTTGAAAATACGAATCGAATAATTGTATCGAATGTCGGCTTTTTGAATAGAAAATTTCAGACGCTGAAAACGTACACAATGTAAAAAAACCTGCCCTAAACAGCTATTCCTATTTACTTGCCTCTCCATGAGAGCAAAGTTAGACACAAGGTCGATTTTTAATGTGAGATAATCCAGCTCTCTGAAAAGGAGCACTCTAGATTGAAACAAAAATTAAAATTGCCTCAGTCTAGGTCTGATCCTTCACTATCTGAGGACAGAATAGACAAAGTATAACATTAGAACAGATACTACACTTTGTTCTAAATAGTTGTTATATTTTTTATTGAATTATCACAATACAGTTTTTAAAAGGAAGTTAAAGTTGATTCAATTTAAAACGTTTTGCCATCTTTTAGCTCAGTTTTATTTTTAAAAATCAATCCGTTCCCACACAAAATATAAAAAAAGCACACGCGCGCACACAATCTGTATTTGAAATGGGTGGGGTCGAATTGGAAACTTTCTTATATTAATTTTTTTTTTCAACTAAATATTATGTATTTCTTCAATTGTTTTTAAATATTTCTTCAAACATTATATTTCTGTACCCCTAAATTACATTATATTTCTGTACTCCTAAATTACATCATATGTCTGTACCCCTAAATTACATACCCTTCTTTTTTAAATTCAGTAGTTTATAACAATGAAAAAAAAAAGAACTTTAAAATTAATATTTAAAAATGTAAACATGACTATATATTTTATACTCTACCCCCCCCCCCCTCGATTAATCGCTACCTGGAGGGCGGGTAGGTTTTGCTAGTATATATATATATATATATATATATATATATATATATGTGTGTGTTGTTGAATATGATAGACAACTTATGTCTGAATATCCTTGTGTGGATCCTTTCCATTTGCCGAATCAAGGTCTTTATTTCGGTGGGGAATTGGTTGATGAATCTGCCATAACTGTAGGTGTCCAAAGTACTTTCAGACCCATCCAGGTCCATCTTCAGGGGGATCAGGTAAAGACCATGGTGTTAATGCTAATATTAATAGGTAGTTTTGGCAGGAATATATTATTAATACAGAACTAAAGATAAAACTATACTACTAATCAGCGCTCCCAATTTCAAAAACTCTTAGACGAAAAGACACCAATATTAGAACATACCAATAATAAACAAAAACTTTACATATTAGAAGCGTTATGCATCAACCCCCCCCCCCCAAAAAAAACAGCCATTAATAGAATTAATTTTAACACTAGTGATAACATTCTAAAATGTTTATAGTCATATATATATAAACAAAGACCCTGATTGATTCGGCAAATGGAAAGGATCCACACAAGGATATCCAGACATAAGTTGTCTGTCATATTCAACAACACTTGTATTACAGAGAAAATGCTGCCTAAATATTATATATATATATATATATATATATATATATATATATATATATATATATATATATATATACACACAATATTTTTTATATAAATATTTATTATTTTTTATCTACAGATACATGTGTTCTATGCTTACGCAATCTTCAGTATAGGAGATGATAATTACTGTCAGTCGAAGGATTCAAACCCAGTTGCGAAGTCACCTTTGACTTGCAGCCTGGTATTCAACACCTAGGTCACCATTAATTAACATGGGAAAAAAGAGAATTTAAATTCTATATAATGTCGAATTGGCGGACATGTACAGTAAGCTTAGTCATACGGTATATATATACATTTCACCACTGAAAAATAATATGGAAAGAATTAACTTAGAAACATCACTTAAGAATATCCCAACACCTAGCAAGTATGGATACATTATTAAATTAATTAAAAAAACGAACGAACTAATACGCCAAATGTGATAGCGAGCACACTTTTTCCTTAACAATAAAGATAAACACCTAGATACAAAAGAATCCTACGGATTCAAAAGCCTAAAAAACGCTAAACCAATAGATCTCATGATTAGCTTTGAAAATGACATCTTAAATGTAATTAAGAATTTAGAATTTCACAAACAACATAATAATTTCCAAAAATAATTACACACCATCGTTAAAAACATAAACAACTCTAACAAAATCTTCGTAAAAGCCGACAAAACTAGAAATTTTTACAAAATAGATAAACAAGAGTATAACAAACTACTAACAGAAAACATTACGAAAAACTACAAAAAATTAGATACAAGCGAACGTAATTACATGGATATAATAAATACTGAAAGTAAACAAATCACCGATAAACTAAAAATTAGCGACAAAGTTAGTAAATTAAAACCTAAGGAAGCCTATATCTTATTTAAAGACCACAATTAAAGTACCTTTAACAATAACCCTAGCACTCGCTTAATTAATCAAACCAAACCAGAAATAGGAAGAATCAGTAAAACAATTCTATCCAGAATCAACAAACAAATAAAAAAAAGACCTAGAATTAAACCAATGGGTGAATACTGCCGAAGCAATCGCTTGGTTTAACAATATCGAAAATAAGAACAAATGTACCTTCCTACAATTTGACATAGTGGACTTCTACCCGTCTATATCAGAAGAACTCTTCAACATCACCCTAGAATTTGCCGAGATGTATAGCGATATATCCAAGGACGAAATCCACATCATTAAAAAATGTAGGAGATCAGTTTTAATCAATAACGATGACCAATGGATTAAAACAAATATGACAAACTCCTTTGATTCGACCATGGGTGCCCTTGACTCTGTGGAGGCATCTGATCTTGTGGGGTTATTTATTTTTTATACACTCACAAATATATTTGATAATACAGATATCGGCCTTTATAGAGATGATGGATTAGCGATAAGAGATTCCAACAACATCAAGGGAGAAAACTTCAAGAAAATTATACATATGGAAATGAAAAAACTAGGCCTAAAAGTAGAAGTACTAGCTAACATAAAAACAACTCACTTTCTAGATGTCACGTTAAACCTAAATAAAAATACTTATGAACCATACCTGAAAGATAACGCCAATTCAATATACGTAATCCCAAAATCTAATCACCCCCCCATCAATCATAAAACATATTCCAAATTCTATCGAACGTGGGCTTATCAATAATTCTAGCGACGAAAGTGTTTAAAAAAAAAATCAAGCAACATTTACAATACAGCTCTAAAAAATAGTGGTTACCATAATACCGAAATTAAATATAAAAAACAGGACACTAATAATTAAAACAAAATTAAAAATAAAAGAAAAAGAAATATAATCTACTATATGCCGCCCTATAACCAGATGCTAAAAACTAAACTGGGCAAACAATTCCTAAATCTGATTGAAAAACACTTCCCCATAACAAATCCCCTGCATAAAATATTCAATAAAAATAACCTAAAACTATCCTACAGCTGCTGCGAAAACCTAGAAATGATAATTAAGGCACACAATAACAAAATACTGAAAGAGAACAGCAGAGAGGAAGAAAAAAATAAACAATTACATAAAGTGTAAAATATAGCAAAAATAACACTAAGAAGAACAAAAATATAAACAATACAAATGGAAATAAACAAAACACTAATAGTAACCACCCGAATAGAAATGAAAAAGTTAGCAATGAAGAGAAAAAATGTAACTGCATAAATCGTACACTTTGTCCACTACAAAATAAATGCCTAACCAAAAGTATTGTATACCAAGCCACAATATTTGCCAAGGAAAGACCGAATAACAAGAAGTAGGTATGACCTCCCTAGATTTTAAAACCAGATATTATGACCACAAAAGCACATTTAAAAACAGAGAACATTGAATTAAAACAGCACTAGCAAACCGCTATTGGGAGCTCAAAGATAATGGATGCTCACCAATAATTCAATGGAAAATAATACGACAGGCCAGTATATGTAGAAATTTAGATGACCTGTGTAGATTATGTCTGAATGAAAAATTTGAAATCCTAAACTTTAAAGACCCCTGAAATCTATTAAACCATAGAAGTGAGATAGCAAACAGCTGCCTATACAGAAATAAATTTACCTTAGGCTAACGATACATAAATAAATAAATAAACAAATAAGTAAAAAAAACTAAACTAAACAAAAATCGAACAACTTAAAAATTAAATTGTAAAATAGAAATACAAGGAACCACCTGTTAAAATAAATTCACCCATTATATTGATACAACAAAGGAAACAGGATATAGGTCAATCTATAGAAAACAGAACGATAGAACAGGATATAGGAAGTAACACTAACCACATCTTTGTTCGTGGGAACCCCAACGATTGGCTGACAGAACAACAAAGAATCTTATTGGTTAACTAGCTAGCCGTGTACATAAAAACATCCGGCAAAAATAACTCCATGCATTTTAGCCTGAAAATTCCCTCCGGGATGAAACGCGGGAGCCTCTGTGTAGCTTAATTGCCATAAATATATTTTCATAGCTTACTACCTAGCTCTACTTACGTATCGAGCACTATTGAAGTAAATACTGAAAATTGATACATAAAAATTATATCTCCTTATAAAATTTTATGTGTATACATGAAATAGTAATATATATATATATATATATATATATATATATATATATATACGAGGTCTGTCCTAAAGGTATCCGACCTTAGGCCAGAAAAAAAATTTCAAATACGTGACAGGGTTGGGACCCTAATCCATTTCAAAGTAGGGCCCTTGTGCTTGCACACACTTAACCCACCGATCAATCCACTGCCGGAAACACCTTAGGAAGACTTCTTTTGGAATGGTATTCATCTCTGCCGTCGCGTTCCGCATTATCTCTTTTTTGGCACCCTTTTAAAAACTGCACTCTGGGGCCTGCCAGAACGCTGGTAACTCTTTGCTGATGTGCGGCCATTTTTGAATCGGTTGAACCACTCCTTAATTTGTGTTACACCCATCGCATCTTCTCCAAACCCATGCTGAATCTAACGCGACGGCGGTGCTTCCAGTAGTGGATGGATCTGTGGTCTAAGTGTGTGCAAGCACAAAGGGCCTACTTTGAAGGGGATTAAAGTTCCAACCCCGTCACATATTTGAAATATTTTTTCTGGCCTAAGACAGACCCCATATATATATATATATATATATATATATATATATATATATATATATATATATATACACACATGCTGTCTGTTAGTAAAATATTTTTTTTTATGTCCTAAATTTTTTTGTTTAAAAATATTAATAAATGCTATATAATTTAAATTTTTTTTATTCTAATAAGAAAAGTTTTTATTAAAAAGAGGAATTTTTAATTGTTTTTTTATTGGAATATTTTTGCGGTTTGTCAGTCAATTTTTTACTGGATTTTTCACCACGTTCTCGTAATAATTCCACTTGACCAGCAACGTTTTCGTTCTCATTGTCTCTCGGGATGTACACTTGCTTCTAACTGCAGTTGTCTTGTCTTCTACTGTTGTCGTACTCCACCTTTTAAACAAGTGGGTCTCCTCGCATGCAAGATATGGATAAACATATAATCCTAACCCTGGTCATGCTCCTTACGGCTCTTTCAAATGGCCGCCAGACACTGTGGGCACTTTGAACTGGGTAAGTGCGAGCAGTTATCATAACAATTTTCCATTTGAGTTAATTGGTGAAAAAGTTCAAGGTAAACGTTTGGTGATTCTTTTTTAGCACACAAATGGCACAATTTTGGGATTAGATAAAATTTGAAACATGCACGGTTTATAATAGACTTTAAAATATATTAAAATCGATTTATATCTTAAAACCTAAATAGTGTAACAAAAAAGTATTATTGATTCTTTCTTTTTGGACACCGGCTGGCAGACTTGAAATAAATCGAATTTTAAACATTTATAATATCAAAAGTAATTGATACCCATCTGTTAATAATGGAATATGCTACATTCGGTAGTATATTAGGAGTGGATATTTTATCCTATTTGTGACAATAAGCAATGAAAAGTTAAATAAAGCTGATCAGTAAGTTATTCTGGCTTCCAGTTTTATTACAACGTTCAAAATTATTTCTTTTTTGTTTCTTTCGACAAATAATTCATCATCATTATATTTGGTTTAACATCAGTTTTTACATGATGACATGTGTTGGACGGCTTTTAGAAATTGACTTTCAAACTAACCTTTCTCTGGCCAGGTCTTATTTATCCCCTTTCTCACAAATCCATACTTATCACTTGTTCCCATGTTTTCCATGGCCGTCCCCTGTGAACTGAACCTGCTACTTCAACTGTTCTACAAACCCAAGACTTCTCATCCATGTTTTTAATGTGACCATACCAACGAAGTCTCTTGTTCTGTACTTCTCTTCCTATACTGTCAAGAATTTAATCTTCCTCTGCGATGATCAGATCTAAGCCAGTTTTTAAGACTCACATTACACATTCATTGTATCATTCTCATATCATTTCTCTCCATGCAACGCATGTCCTCAACCCTCACTGCCCAGGTTTCACTTCCATACATTATCACACTGTGACACATACCTCATAAACTCTTCTCTTTGTCAACAGTGGTAATGCTCTGCTGGTTAGTAATGGCAGAAGTTACCTCAACTTATTCTATCCACTCCTGATTCTTGCAATCACACTAGCACCCGCTCCTCTGTGTGCTCCAATGGTATCATTAAGATAGCAAAACTTCTAGACAACCTAAATCACTGCATCATCCAAATATTCAGCTGTGATGTCATATGGCTCGAAGAGAAAGTGAGCGAGAGAAGTAGCCAGTTCGATCAGAAGCTTAGGGGTGCGAACACGTGGATTGAGAAATGTTCCGATAAGAGATGATTAACCAGTAATTATCAACCCCCCCCTCTCTCTCTCTCTTTCTCTCTCCCTTTGCCCCACTGGTTAGTGATTTAGAACAAACGATCCAGGAGAATAAACCTCTTGTCTTCAGCCGTTTGTGTCGACTTAGTTCTTTTATCAGGATATGAACAAACTTGTTTGTAGGCAACATTTCCTCAGTCTGGCAGGATCACTTAAAGGACGCACGTAGTAACAAGCAGATAGCAAGGTATGTTTATGACCTTCAATGTGTGACATCTGTGGGGTCCTCTCAAACATAATGTCTGTCAAAATAATCCGTAGACTGTTCCAGAACCAACGAGAGAAGTTCGTCAGAATTAATGACAATTTTATACGTCATATCCAAGTGTGCTTATTATTAAACAGCGATAGATAAAACAAAGACTGTTGGACATTCATGACTAAAACTTGGTGGGCAAGTCAGACATATACTGAAGTGTATTTGTATCAAATATAGTTGGATTGCAGAAAGGATTGTGAATTTTATTAATGATACCATGGCTGGTATTTTCCTGGGGGGGGGGGGGGTCACCCTGTAATATAGACTTTCATATTCTTTCTTTAAGAATATGAAAACTGTTTTTTAAATTTTTTTATCTTAAATCGCCATACCCAAAATGATTGTAACAATAAGCAGATTCCATACTAAATACTAAACCATCTCCCCCCCAAAAATATCATTATCCTCGTCTTAAAAAATCTTATTTTCTTAACAGTCTGAAACAAAACCATGATAATACTTGCAATGGTACCTCAGGTTTATAGACTTTCGTACACTTATACCAAAAGTATGTTAATGAGAGTTGCCATGGTTACAGCAACAGTCTGAATGTAAAACATTTTTGCTGGTCCCAGCGGTATCCTCCAAATGATGACAACATGTTCATATTTACCCGTTGCTATAGCAACATTAATTTAACTTCAACACAATCAGCCTGCTCATTAGGAAAGCAATAATATTTTATTTAAATATAAACTGTATCTACTCGGCATCGCCTGGGATGCACTGAAGTCAATTTAGTTTTTAATTTTTATTCATTTGTACATTTTATAAGCTACTCTGGTGCCCCCTCAACGTAAATTCACTAGACCAACTCGACAATCGACTAAATCCCATCCATTCACTGTGGAGGTCCCCAGATGCCGGAGAGCTTTCTACTCAAATAGCTTCTTTCCTCGTGCTGCTGGCCTCTGGAACTCCCTCCCTGCCCCCTGTTTCCCCGACAGTACTGACATGCAGAAATTTAAAATTAATGCAAACAGACATCTCGCTGCGCAGATCCCAATTTAGGTTGACCCCCCAACCTTCTCCCCTTTTTTTTCTTCTCAGTAGCCCCTTACGTCTACAGTGGTGGCCTGCCTTGTTTGGGGTGAACTACGTTAAAAAAATTTTTTTTTTTTAAATACAGAAATTAAATAAAATTTTTGTTGTGATGGGATACCTGACTCCTCTCAAGGCTGATACGTCTACTAGTCTGTAGTATATATATACTACGAACAGTAGTATGTATGGTCGACGGTATTCGACAGTATTCGAGTGGATAAGATTAATTCTATTGGATTATCGGTAGTGCTATTGTTTTTTACAAGATATACGTTGTAATAAACCAGTCTTTTTAAAAGACCTTACACTCTGGTTATTTTTGTTATTAAACTGCTAACCAAGTTATATCAACTGGCAACGACGATTTTGAAAACGAACCCATAAAAGATATAGTAAAGTCAACTATATGAACTGGCAAACAAGGATTTGAAACGAAACCAAATTTTGGAATATATTCAGTCACGCGCATATTTGTTTTATTCAGTAAATACATGCAAGTCACATTGTGAACGAAATCATTCAACTGACATTGATTTAAAGATATCAACTGCAAACGTGGTTCGCTAATCGAATTCACATTACAAAGAAACATTTACCACTACAAGGTACAAAAAAAGCATCCAACAAACAGTTTTTATCGTCGGATGAACACGTGCGCTAACGAACAAGGATTACTGTGGATTTGTTTTTTTCCAGTACAACTAAAAGATATCTTTAAAAAAAAATGTGTGTGAAAGAGGAAAACTTTCTTTTTTTTTTAAAAGTAAGAATATTTTTATTGTTCGATTTTTGAGAAAAAAATGTATGATGGGTGGTGACTCAAATTCGAACTTGGACCATTATCATTACGAACTATACAAGATAAAAGTTCAATACTTTTTAGTAACTAATAATAGTACACTCACTGCTATTTCTTTTTCTAAAAGAAAAAAATTTTTTTTTTTTTTATGTCGAGTTCTCCTGAGTATTTTCAATATTAATCGAAATGACAAAAATGATGTGTACAAGCATGCAACAACAACGACAACAACATCAAGAGTTGCAACAATAAATACTACAAAAGCAGAAAAGTTTTTTAAAAATTCTGAAACAGACCACCGGTAAATGAAAAAACAGTTTTTTTCTGCCGAAGGAATTGTAAATTCTTTATCTGAATTTGTATACGAACCTAATTCTGCCGTTACATTTTCAGCATATTTCAGACGATTTGAAACGATATTTACTAAAAGGTGCCTAGATTGGTCAGATGAAGAATGGGTAACTCTGTTATTACAGAAACTGGGAACAGAGGAGAATACCAAATATACGAACTTGATACTGCCCAGAAAACCCGAGGAAGTTTCACTTGATGAAACTATAAATATACTGTTGAAGATATTCGACAAAAGAAATAGTCTATTCCACACGCGATACAAATGTTTAAACTTCGTGAAAACGGATAACGAGGATTTTTTGGCATACGCAGGAACAGTAAACTCTTTGGTTGAGCAATTCAATAAATGGTCTGTTTGCACAAGAATAAGAAAAAGAATTTTGAAAAAGTAAACGTGTTATCAAAATAAGAAATCCAGAACAATGAAAATCGAAAATATGTAGATGTATGTATAAATGGTTGTACAATCACTTTTTTACTGGATTCTGGCTCAGATATAAGTATTATTGACGAACAAACATGGAGAAAAATTGGAAAATCCAAATTATCTGAAACCAAGAAAATTGCCAGAGGGGTTTCAGGAAAAAAATTAAACTTTAAAGGAGAATTAAAGTGCGATATTTCTTTCTGTGGCAAAACTGCAAAAACAAAAGTATATGTGATTCAAGGGATTAATTCATGTCTTTTCGGAATAGACTGGATAGTACTGTTCAATTTATTTGAACTGCCAATGAACTCTTTTTGCAATGAAATAAACAGTGTAGAAAAGAAAAAATATATTAAAAATAAAAAATTCATGAATGAATTGAAAGAAGAATATCCCAAAGTTTTCTCTGAGAGTTTGGGTTTATGTGCAAAGACAGAAGTCAAGTTTGAACTTAAGGAAAATGTCACTCCAATGTTTAAACAAAAGAAAAACGTCCCTTTTTCCTCCTTAGACACAATTAGGAACTGAAAAGATTAGAAAAAATGGGAGTTATATCTAAGGTAGACCATGCAAACTGGGTGTCGCCCACCGTCTACGTCAAAAAGAAAAACAACAAAATAAGATTTGTATAATTTTGGTTATTCGGACTACATTTCTCATCTTGAGTGTCATCATCACAATGTTTCGCTGTAACCTCCGGCCTTCTTCAGGTATATCTCGTCGAACTCGGAAATATTTCTGTTTAACTCGGGAATCTGGACGGAATTTCGATCGAACCCTTTATTTAATCCATGGGGGTAGCATGCTCTTGTTCCGTCAGCCATGACTGGGAGGTCTTCAGTAATTCGCAATTCTTCGTATCGCCCGCACCGAAGATTGAACCTTCAACCTTCAGATGACTATCACTTAGAACTGAATTTAACTTAGCACTGCACCACAGATCCTTGCGGACAGTTCTAGTATGAATTTTGGGAGCAATAAAACTATTCTTGTATTTTCTATGTGTAGTCTTACTACTTATCACTATATATCAGTACTTTTATTACTACATATTATGTGTGTGGGGTAAGGTACACGATAAGTCATGAAAATGAAATGCTGTGGTAGACAAAATGTGTGAGAAATGATAAACGGAAAACAGGTTAAAGTGCAGGAGAAAAACAAAAACAAGAGATTTGACCGGTTTCGTTCGTGTTAGCGAACGTCTTCAGAAAAAGTGAAGATTTGGAAATAATTTTATTTTGAAAGACACACACATGGGAGAAGGAAAAGATGATCCGATTGGACCATATGAGAAGACTTTTAGTGACATTGAAATAGGACAAGTGGGTGACACATTCTTCTTTATTTCTTATTCTACTTTTTATATTTATTTTCTTTTTCTTTTTCACTTTCACACCTACTGAGCTAGTATAAGGGAGGCGGAAGGGTAAAGGCGATAACAGGGAAGAAGACAGAGGAACTAGCTAGGATAAACACAACATAGGAGTGGGCATGAAATTGATACACTGAACGCCAGCACCCAAAAATTAATCGGAATATATGTGTGTATATATATATATATATATATATATATATATAATTTAACTTATCTATTATTTCTAATTAATGGTTCCCATATTGTATTAAATTCTATACTAGGTCTGCTTAGTAAGTCATTATTGCTCAACATATGCGCTGCTTCTTTGAGTCGTCTTAATCTCCACTGTTCTTCTCTATCTATAATGTTTACTTCGTCCCATAAGAGTAGATGGTTTCCCTTTTCCCTCCATATGTGGTCAGCCATACCCGATTTTTCGATTTCTCCATGTATTACGGCTTTCCAGTGTTCTTCTAGCCTTACTTTTAATGGGCGACATGTCTCACTTTTGTATATTTTCCCACACTTACATGGAATCGCATACACACAATTCTTAGTCATACATTTTTCCGTAGGAGGTTTGACTCTCACAAGATGCTTTAGGAGAGTTGAGTCGCTCCTGAATACTGTCCTGATGTCATATGGATTGCATATTCTTTGGATTTTTTCCGACAAGCGCTTCATATATGGTATACAAACTGTGGTGAGTTTTCAGGTGGTGTCCCATATATATATTTTATGAAAAAAATAAGAGTGTGTGCCGATTTTTCAACAGGCTTAAACGACTGCTTGAAGGATCATAATTATCCACTTTCTTCGCCAGAAGACATTTTCTGAAAGTTAAATGAATGGAAAGATTTTTTCAAAAATCGATCTATCTG
Organism: Sepiola atlantica; assembly: GCA_963556195.1. Classification (NCBI taxonomy): domain Eukaryota; kingdom Metazoa; phylum Mollusca; class Cephalopoda; order Sepiida; family Sepiolidae; genus Sepiola; species Sepiola atlantica. The sequence continues at coordinate 100,494,094 of OY744524.1, read as the reverse complement.
ACGCATACTTGCAGGTTAAAGTGAACGAGGAATGCTCAAAATATTTATGCATAAATACACATAAGGGAATTTTCAAACTAAATAGTTTCCCTTTCGGCTTAAAGGTCGCCCCAGCTTTGTTTCAGCAGATTATGGATACAATGTTGGCGGGTCTTGAGTTTGCAATCGCCTATTTAGATGATAAGTAAGAACGTTCACGAACACAAAAAAAACACATCAGAGCTATGTTCAAACGACTAGAAGAATTTGGTTTCAAATTAAGTTCCGAGTAGTGTCAATTCTTCATGGAAAGAATTAAATACCTCGGGCAAGTGATAGACAGTGAAGGCAGGAAACCAGACCCACAGAGGGCCGATGCAATTAAAAATATTCATGCATCCAACACAGTTGAAAAACTACAATCGTTTCTTGGGTTGGCCCAATATTATGGTATCTACATTCCAAAAATGTACGATTTCAGAGCCCCTCTTAACGAATTATAAGGAAGGACAACAAATGGATATGGTCAAAAGATTGCGAGATGGCTTTCCGGAAAATAAAAAAACGTCTACTTTCAGATCTAGCCTTAGCTCATTATGATCCTGTGAAAGAAATGATCCTTGCAACTGATGCTAGTTAATACGAAGTTGGTGCTGCACTGCTACACAAATATGAAGATGGTACTACTAAACCGATCGTTCATGCTTCATGGATTCTTTTACCGGATGAGAAAAATTATAGTCAGATCGAGAAAGAGGCATTATCGATTTTGTTCAGAGTTAAAAAATACCATCACTTTTTACATGGTAGATCATTTATACTTCAAACAGACCATAAACCGTTAGTAACTATATTTGGATAAAAAAAAGCATTCCTACCCACACTGCTAATCGTTTAGTGATGGATGTAACCCTACTGAACTATCATTTTAGGATGGAATACATCGCATCCAAAAAACATGGGCATGTGATGGACTGTCAAGATAAATACCCAAAATTGAAGAAATTTTAGAAGAGACGATAATAGCAGCACTAATAGAGGAAAAAGAAATCTCAGGTCTGTTGTTAAACACTATCAGATAATTACTTGTAACATTGGAACAAATAAAAAAGGAAGCCGAAAAAGATGATTCTATATTAAAAATAAAGGACGAGATGTGATTGAACGAAAGAAAGAAAAAGGGAACCCAGATTTCACCTTTCTTAATGTACGCAGATAGAATTGTAATACCTCAATCTCTACTTAAAGTTATGCTGAAAGAATTTTATATCTGTCATCCTGGCATGTCCTGGATGAAATCACTCATGCAATGCTACATATACTGACCAGGAATGGACAAGGAAATAGAAAGTTTTGTAAAATTATGGCGAGGTTGTCAATTGGCTGCAAGGGCGCCCCCGGTCAAAACGAATCCTTGGCCAAAAACGGATTTGCCGTGGGCACGCCTACATATAGACTATGTTGGACCGATTAATGGATATTATTACTTGATTTTGGTGGACTCTTTCTCGAAATGGCTTGAGGTACTTAAGTACAAGCATCCTACATCTAGGAACACCATCAGTGCATTAGATGAAATTTTCAGTCGTTTCGGGGTCCTCTGGACACTGGTCCGTGACAATGGTACAGCATTCACAGAAAAGGAATTTAAGGATTTCTGTACTTCCTTGGACATTGAACACATTACTACATCAGTATATCATCCTAGATCGAACGGTCAAGCTAAAAAATTTGTTGACACGTTTAAGCGTGACTTACAAAAAAATAAATATATGGACACGGAAGAAAAAACTATCCAGAAATTTTTAGCAATTTATAGGGTGACTTCTAATGGAAACAACAACTCTAAATTGTCCCCTGCGGAACTTATGTTCGCAAGGAAAATACGATTTTCGATAGATTGATACCCTATCCGAAGAAAAAAGTTGCTAAAAAGGAAGAAGATATAAACATAATAAGATACTCCCCAGGAGATAAAGTATATTTCAAAAATTTCCAAGATGGAAAAAGTTATTGGATGGATGGTATAATTCAGAAAATGATTGGCAAAGTGGTCTACACCATAAAAAGTCAAAAGTTTGTGTGTAAAAGACACATTAACCAAATTAGCCTATGATATGCTGAAAATAATGAAAAAAGCTAGGAAGATGTCCCAATGGAGATTCTATGTGATGCTGTTGATATGCCAATACTCAATATTCTACACGAACCTATGTATACATCTACTGAACCAGTCTTACGAGCTTAACAAAATTTGTCTTCACCCTGAACTGGAAAGGATCCAATTCCATTAGTTCGGAATAAAAGAAAGAGCACACGTGAAAGAAAACCAGTGGAGCGCTTCAGCCCAGATCCTAAAAGGAAGAAATATTAGAAACAGAAAATTCAAGGGAGATTTTCAGCTTCAGGGGGAGGTGTTGTGATGGGATACCTGACTCCCCTCAAGGCTGATAATTGTACTAGTTTGTAGTATATATATACAATGAACAGTAGTATGTATGGTCGACTGTATTCGAGTGTATTAGGTTAATTCTATTGGATAACCGGTAGTGCTATTGTTTTGTACAAGATATACGTTGTAATAAACCATCCTCTTTTAAAGACCTTACACTCTGGTTATTTTTGTTGTTATAACTTCTAACCAAGTTATATCAATTTGTGGTAATGGAGACAACTCTTTTTTGTCTTCAATTAAATATGAGTTATTCCCTTTGCTGATATTGATTTTTCAGTCATAAGTGAAAACTGTTTCCATATTACAAGTTGTCCAGGCAGGACTACCTATTTTTTCATAAATTATAGAAAAGTTCAGCTTAAATGTTATTAAGGTCCAACTTTTTTAAATAACAAGTTATCGCTCATCAAGGCCCAAAAGTCACTCGAGGACAAGGGTTAATGGTTTGTGTCAGGTGGATGGTGAGACTAACACTATGAGGATTGCAGACGATGGATTGGATCTGGGCAGAATTTGATTACTTCAGAGGACAGCTCAAACAGAACGTGTTTACATTGGACATGAAAACAACCATGTTGTAGTCAGCTGGGAAGCAGCCCCGAGGTATTGCATTCTACAGACGGACAGTTCTTGAAAAGAAACTCTGCTTATGGAAGCTCCGTCTACCTCAGAGGAAGAAATAAAAAGTGGTAATAGCTAGACGAGTTTCCAGTGTGAATGTTTCACAACGGGGAATCAGAGACTGGAGCTCAGTTGAGCACTTACTATGAAAATAATGATAGAGTAGAGAGAGACTAGCAACGTCTCTTCTGTGAAAGAGAGGCTGTAGGGATGAGAAAAAGACATTCTCCACTAGATTTTGTACTCTGGGTGACACCTCCCCAAATGTGGCAACAGTACTCCATCTTAGGACGTATCTGACTCTTATACAGGTAGATGGTTTGCGTCAGGAGTGGGATACTTTCTGGAGTGGTAGAAAGAACCAACCAGTTTTCCAGCGACCTTTGCAACAGATCTGATGTAAGTTTTTCACTTCTGGTCTGGGGTGAATGTCAGTCCTGGAAGCTTATCAAAACAAGGGGCCTCCTCAAAGGAGATGCCATCCATTTCAACTGGGGCAAAGTAAGGATCCAAGAGTTGGTGATGAAAGGAAAGAAACTTGGTTTTAGATGTATTAAAAGTAACCAGCCACAATTTTTCCCATTGCACAATGTGCTGCAGATGGGAAGAGAGAGAATCAGAAAGATCTTGATCGTTAATATTCTTGGAAGTTTTGCCATAGATGACGGTGTCGTCTGCATAGATGTCAACAAATTATTTTAGAATGTGATTTAGGAGATTCATTCATTCCTTCATTCCTTATGAATCAGATGATTCTATGGTTGGTATTGGTTTCTTTTATATTTTTCTAGTTAGAATTATTTCTAGAAAGACATCGGGTACTTACGGGAGGGACCATGTGATGGTTGCGAACATCCTAAGTGAAATTGTTTCTGTGGAACAAACTAGATTCGAACATGGCACACCCAGGTTTAATAGTCCATGCCGTTAACGACTTAGCCACAATCACCTATTTGGTAGATCATTTATGAATATCAAGAAAAGTGTTTGGCCCAGAATGAATCCTTGAGGCACTCCAGCGCTGATACAAACAATGTACTTCAGATTTCTGCCTATCAATGACTAATTTTAGAAACCTATCAGTAAAAAAAGATTTTATGGTTGAGAGGATCCCATAACTAGCAAACTTGTGAAGCAGACCTTGGTGCCAAACCCTATCAAAGGCCTTTGAAAAATCCCACAAGATACCTTTATATGTTATATGTTAGACATTAATCACATCTAAATATTTAAGATTATTCAATCTTTAACCCCCCCCCCACTCCAAATAAAAAGGGCTATGCTCAAATAAAAAGATGTCTTAAAATGACAGTTAAAAAGATAAAAAGATTAAATATAGTAAATTCAATTTTCAGAAATTTTTGTTCCGTTAATAAAAACTATAAAAGTGTTAATGTATCAATTAAAATATATTGAAAAAAAAACTTGTGTCAGCAACATCAGAAATATATTTTTCTATTATCATAGCTCTGTTGAAGGCAAGTTTCTTTGCCGAAAGTCTCAGCTTCTAAATAAATGAATTTTATTCATTTAAAATTTTTTTAAATTGTTTGTGGTTTCTATAAGGAAAAAAAACACTGATATGCGGGGACACTTTTGTGATCATCTTACCAGTAAGAGTATGATGCTGAATGAGCTTCACAATCACCTGGTCTTAAACCCATGATTTTTATCTATAGGATTATCTCAAAGATAATGTTTATCGAAACAATCCCAAAACTATTCCTGAACTGAAGAGGCCCAGTACAGCCCAAATCGGTCGTATCCAGATGTGCTTACAACACAGAGGTGTACATTTGGAGCATATCATTAAATGGCGATAAAACAAAGACTGCTGGACATTCACAACTGAAATTTGGTGGATAAACCAGGCATAGGCTGAAGTTTATTTGTACAAAATATGGTTCGATTGCAGAAAAGATTGTGAATTTTATTAACGATTCCATGACTGAGTAATATTTAATTAAGGACACCCTATACATTCATGAGCTAAAAAGTGATTGTGGGATATCTTTTCTACCCATTTCCACTTTATGATTCATTTTCTGTATCTCACTGTAAATTGGTTTTATTGTTAACTAGATGATCTACTCATTCAATATCTAACAGCAATATGACCTGGTGTTGCCCTACGACCCAATCTCCGGCAACTTCGCATCAGCATCTTACGGCAGCTTACGTAAGCAGCCGACATGAAGACTAAAAAGAAATGTAAAGCAAGAAGAAAACAGTCATGCTATGTTTAATTATATAGTTTTTTTATGACAAAAACATAGGGAAACAACTGTTATAAATAATCCTAACCTAACCCTAACCACCTTCTTTCCAATTCCTCTACCCCTTCCTCTTCTGCTTCGTTGTCGTCTGCACAACAGAAAACCTTCAAAAGTAAAAAAAAAGAAGCCCCCCTCCCCCAAAAAAAACAACTTTTCTTAACCTTATTAATAACAGTTGTTTCCCTGTTTTCTTTTTTTAAGAAAAGAAACTTTGACGAGTTTTTTTGGTTTTATTTTCTTTTGGCCAAAAACAAAAGAATTATCTACTTTAAATTTTTCTTGAAAAAAAAAACAGTGTTTTTGTCCTGTTTGATTACAATGCCGCGTTTTGAATTTATCATCTGGCAGTCTTCACGTGGGCTTTTTCTGGTTGCTTATGCAAACTGCCGGAAGATGCCGGTGCAAATTGCCAGAGAAAGAGGTTATAAACTGTACAAGTACCGCCCTTTGTTTGTAGCAAATTTGTCGGTACTTATATCGAATATGAACCAGTTTCCAAAACTTTGCGTTGGCAGCGTTCAGGCATATCATGTGGGATGGCGAAAGATTAGCCAATCAGCTGTCAAATCCCCCCCCCCCCACGCCAAAAATAAAATGGATAACAAAAAGCTGTGTAGTAGTGTCGAATCTCCCGAAGGAGTTATTTTTTTCTGCCAGGAAAGAAATCTGTTGGCAAAAATAAAAACATGTCAGAAATGTTATTACATGTACCGGTTAATAGAAAGAAAAGGAATAACGGACAAGTATTCATCGAGGTGCCGGTACGAAGTTCACGGAAACTTATTCATATTCGATATAAGTACCAATTTGTCAAAATAAATTTAGACACGTGCAATGATATTGAGACCATGTTTATTTTAAGAGTTGTCCATAACTTTTTCTTTTATTGCATAATCTTCAAAGAATCTTTGAACACTTTCCGGATACGCAATATTTCTATTTTCTTCAGTGTTTGCCAATCTTTCCACCGTAAGAAAAGGAAGGTCTACATCACTGTGGATCTGATCAGTCCAGTGCTTTGGAGACCTATCACAAAGCTTTTTACTGGGAAATTCTTTCTTGAATGCTCGGCATACATTGCTTTCAGGACCTCTTCTGATGACATGGCCGAAACAGTTGATAACTTTGAAGATGTAATTTTGAAAAAACAAGAGTTTCTTTAATTGGGGTCATCTGGATGGGTTTTGCAACCACGATGCTCAGACAGTCATTTTCGAATACACAGAGGCTGTGTTCATCCTCTACCTTTAACGTCCAAGTCTCAGAAGCCGATGTAACTATTTGAACCGCAAGTGCATTGTAGAGTCTGAGTTTCAAAGCATAAATCGCTTTTGCTCTAAATAGTTTTCTGTAATCTGCCAAAGAGAGCAGAGGCTCACATCGTTTGATATATTCGGAAGTGAGAATCCGAGAGCATAAGCATAGAACTAATTGCAAATACTTATATCTATCCCATGGTCACATTTACAAATAGACTCCTCCCGCTGAGGGAGGGGGTGGAGGTAGTAAAGTGGATACCAGTGTGTACTGAAAACTTGGTGTGCCCCCGTTAGAGTCCTGTTGGATTACTAGCATCACTTTCACCAGGGATGCTGCCAACTTCCATGTGATCCATCATGCGAGTATCAGATTTGAAAAAGAATCGGAAAAAAACAATGCTAACAAAAGTAGATCAAATATGCTGATTTATACGAATTACATTTTTCGTTTTTTTACACATTCAGTAAAAAAAAAATTCTTATCTAGAAAATAAAGAACGTTTTTCCCCTTTTTCTTTGATTTTAATAGCTTTGTTAACAAAAGGCACATACTTAAAGCAGTTTAGTCAATCAATCAGTTTGGACAACCATTGGCCTGTTTTGTTAAGAACAAAAATTTAAGTTCTAATCGATGTCATCGAATTTCATATTTAATCCAGTAGTTTTTGTTTTGATTACTAATAGCATAGAGGGAGTTGGAAGAGTTAACCCTCCCACGGTAAAGTTTTCTTCTTGGCACCAATGATACTGTAAAGAGATCTGAAAGAAATCTAATTAGATATTTGAATTTAACCGTTAATACCTGACCTTCTCCTTTCCCTCAATTCAAAGTTATTTGACCTACTTACACAATAACGTTTACATAGCATGTTTTATAATCTGTGTGTTAATAATACTGCCATGATAGCCGAATTGATAAGATGCTAGTCTGCTAAGATGTAATTCAGAGTTCAATTCCCATCTGAGGATGTAAAATCGTTTTTACATTTATACTTATTTTTAAATCGCAATCGATTTTTTAGTTTGAGAAAATAAATAAATGGTCGACATTTTTAAAAAAATTTTTTAAAGAGGATGCAAAATCTTCTTTTTTTTTTACATTTATTCATAACCCAAATGTTTGCAAGCAAAAAATCTTACAGAAAAAATAAATGGTCAACCGTCTACTTTTTTCAAAGGGGATGCAAAATCTTTTTTTTTAGATTTATTCATAACCCAAATGTTATTTTTGCAGACAAAAAATCTTACAGAAAAAATAAATGGTCAACCGTCTACTTTTTTCAAAGGGGATGCAAAATCTTTTTTTTACATTTATTCATAACCCAAATGTTATTTTTGCAGACAAAAAATCTTACAGAAAAAATAAATGGTCAACCGTCTACTTTTTTCAAAGGGGATGCAAAATCTTTTTTTTTAGATTTATTCATAACCCAAATGTTATTTTTGCAGACAAAAAATCTTACAGAAAAAATAAATGGTCAACCGTCTACTTTTTTCAAAGGGGATGCAAAATCTTTTTTTTTACATTTATTCATAACCCAAATGTTATTTTTGCAGACAAAAAATCTTACAGAAAAAATAAATGGTCAACCGTCTACTTTTTTCAAAGGGGATGCAAAATCTTTTTTTTTTACATTTATTCATAACCCAAATGTTTTTTTTTTTCAGGCAAAAAATCTTACAGAAAAAATAAATGGTCAACCGTCTACTTTTTTCAAAGGGGATGCAAAATCTTTTTTTTTACATTTATTCATAACCCAAATGTTATTTTTGCAGACAAAAAATCTTACAGAAAAAATAAATGGTCAACCGTCTACTTTTTTCAAAGGGGATGCAAAATCTTTTTTTTTTACATTTATTCATAACCCAAATGTTTTTTTTTTTCAGGCAAAAAATCTTACAGAAAAAATAAATGGTCAACCGTCTACTTTTTTCAAAGGGGATGCAAAATCTTTTTTTTTTTACATTTATTCATAACCCAAATGTTTTTTTTGCAGGCAAAACATCTTACAGAAAAAATAAATGGTCAACCGTCTACTTTTTTCAAAGGGGATGCAAAATCTTGTTACATTTATTCATAAACGAAATAACATTTTTTATAGGCGCAAAAAAATCCTATCTCAATCACGTAAATTATTAATGAATGTAAAAATATTCCCGGGCAACACCGGGTAGGGACAACTACTTATTAATATAGATAAAAGGTCAGTTGAGTCCATGATCGTTGAGTGCATGTGTAAAACAAAGGCAGCATTTTATAAGGGTGTAACCAATGAGAACAATAGTTCTTGGGAAATATCTGGGTCATCTAATTCTACTAATGCTTTTTCCTCTTTGCAGGGTGGTTCACAATAACCTAGGAGAGACAACACTCTGAAATACTCCATCAGTGGGAGGGAGAAAAAACAAAATCTCTAAGGTCAACAGAATTTGAGTTGCTGAAAGTAAACATCGCTAAAAAGTTAGGGGGGGGGGTATTTTAGTAATATAATGTAAAATTTCATAATGAATAATTTGAAAATTGTAGAAATAAAATTTTGATATGGCATAGAAAAAAATAGAAACATCTTTTTAATGTATAAAATTTCCCCTCGGAATCTTGATTTGTGAAGAATAATAGTTAGTAAATTGTGTGTGTGTGTGCAATTATTACAAAATAAAAAAGTTAAAATAGAAAACAGTTAAAAAAATTTTTTAAAGTTAAGAAATAAAAAAGGTCGAAATAAAAAAGGTCGAAATATAAAAAGTTGCAAAATAAAAAAGTGGCAAAATAAAAGAGTTGCAAAATAAAAGAGTTGCAAAATAAAAAAGTTAAAAAATACAAAAGTTAAAAAATACAAAAGTTAAGAAATAAAAGTTTTAAAAAGTTTTTTGAAATGTTAAAATAGTTTTTTTAAACTTTAAAATAAAGTTTTTAAAAATGTTTTACAAAATGTTTTTAAAAAGTTAATTATTTTTTTATAAATGAGTAATTATCAAGGGTAATAGCGACTCAAGAATAAGGGTTAATGAGATGGATAGATTGTCAGTTGAATGATGAAGAATGTTATGAGACGATTGAAAATGATGAATGGAATGTACTAAGTTTGATTACTTATGAGGACGGTTTATGAAAAGTATTTAGTGACATTGGATTTGAAGACGACCATTTTGTAGACTGCAGGGAAGCAGTCTCATAGTAACGTGTTCCATAAATGGAAAGTTCTTGGAAAGAAACTGTTCATGGATTTTGACAGGGTTTCTTTGTTCCTAAAATCCAGTTAAAGATAGGGAGGGGGTCAAAGGATAGGAAGAATACAAAAGGAAGAAGAGAGAAAAAAAAGAAGAAACTGTAAACTATCAAACTATGCAAAATCATGTTTCTGAATTTTTTAGATGAGGATTTATAATTTGGATTATTCAGACTACTGCTCTCATCTTGGTTATTATTCTTACAAAGTTTTGCAAGGACTTGTGGTGCAACGACTAAAAGTGCTAAGTAATAATTAGTTCTAAATGACAGTCTTCTGGAGGTTGAAGGTTCAATCCTCAGTACGGGTCATACCTAGAATACAATTACAAATTCTTTAAGACTTCTACCCAGTCATGGTTGATGGAACAAGAGAAATCTAGCCCTGGGGGTTAAATAAAGGGTTTGGTTCGGAATTTTGTACAGATTCCTGAGTTCGACAAGATGCACCTGAAGAAGGTCAGAGGTTACATCGTCCGAAATGTTGTGAGAATAACATCCAAGATGAGAACAGTAGTCCAAATAATCCAAATTATGCAAGATCAATATCAGATTTTTAGATGGCTTTTAATTTTAGATGGCTTTTAATTTTAGATGGCTTCTGGTATCGGAAAACTTTCCTTTCTTCTTCTGTGTTCTTAAAACCAAATGTGGTTTCCATAAAAAAGAGTTTCTTTCAAAGAATCTCCATCTGTGGAACACATTGTCACAAGACTGCTTCCTTGCAGACTATAATATGGCTGCCTTCAAATCCAATGTCACCAAATACTTGTCAAGCCATCCTCTTAAGAAATCAAATTTTGTCCTTTTCATCCATCGTTTCATAGTATAGTTCAGCACACAACTGACGATCTCATAAACCTTCCTTGGCTTATTTGTTAGGAGTAAAGTGTAGTATCCGTTCTGATACTAAAATTCATTTTTTCTGTCCTTGGTTAGCAAAGGAGAAACCCTTCTAGAGAGGCAATTTTTATCTTTGTCCTAATCCAAAATGCCCCTTTTTGAGGAGCTGTATTTTCCTCACATTAAAAACCGACCTTGTGCCTAACTTTGCCCTCGTGAGGAGGCTAGTAACTAGGAACAATTTCATTAACCTTTATCCTCAAGTGGCTTTTGGCTTTGGTAAGTGGTGACTCAGTATAAAAAAATATCATTTTAGAAGACATGGTATGGAAAAATATTAACAATCTTAGAGTGTGTGATTGATTGAAGTATCCGTGAACACAAGTGCAGATCGAGAATTGTCCTCCTCGATCAGCAGGAAGCTCATCAGTGAAGCGGAAACACATTCCAGACGTTGATTACGGTGTGTGAGTCCATCGTCAATTTTTTACGGCCTCCTACTACTACAACTAGTACTAGACTGTACCTGTAGGAAAGTGTCTGCAGAGTGAAAATTAATCATTACCCCCAATCTCTGGTTTCCTCCTGAAAAACATTCACAGAAAAAACTCTTTTGTATAATTTTGATTATTCGGACTACTGTCCTCATCTTGAGTGTTATCATCACAACGTTTCGGCTGCTGTAACCTCTGGCCTTCTTCGGGTGTATCTTTTCGAACTCGGGAATATTTCTGTTGAACTCGGGAATCTTGACGTAATTTCGAACAAAACCCTTTATTTAATTCTACGGGGACGCTCTCGTTCCGTCAGCCATGGGAGAAGTTTTCAGTAATTCGCAATTCTTTGTATCGCCCACACCGAGGATTGAACCGTCAACCTTCAGATGACTATCACTTAGAACTGAATTTTACTTAGTACTATATCTACTGCGCCACGGGTTCGAATAATCAAAATTATACAGATTATCAATCCGCATCTCAAAAATTCAGAAACATAATAACAAAACCTGTCTAGCTACAACCACTGCCAAGAAATTTCCTTTCTTTACCTATAATCAAATTGAACTTCAATGAACAGTTTCTTTCCAAGAATTTTCCAACTGTCGAACACAATACAGCAGGGCTGCTTCTCATCTGAGTACAACATGGTCATTTTGAAGTCCAAGATCAACAAATACTTGTTGAACCGTGTTCTTAAGTAACCAAATTCTACCATTTTCACTCATAGTATTGGTCATCATCCAGCTGGCAATCTCATTAACCCTTATCCTCAAGTGGTCTTTGGCCTTAGTAATGGTACTAATTAGTATATTCACCTACACAACTAAAGAAATGGTTTTGAACACAATCAAGGCATGAAAGAGAGAGAGCATGTTAAGTTCACCCAGAACAACAATATTTTTGTAAAAACTTTCTCCCATTCTTTAGTATTTTTGTTTTTTTAAATTTAACTGATTTATTAAACTGAAATTCCACCTATTCAAACAATCTTATCCGGACTCAATGGGTGACCCAACGTGTCACATTTCTATAGCAGAATGATAATAGATATATAGGATCGAAACACATCGGGACGTGTAAATGTCTACTCGAAATGTATGGAAGAGAGCAAAAGAGAGAGATATTAACAAAGAGAGAAAGAGAGCGAGCGCTATTCAGATACTCTTTTAATTGCAAACATATCTCATATTATACTACAGATGAGTTAATCTTCGTTTGTTTCCCTAAGGCTTTTTTCCTATATATTTTACTCACACAAAATATATACTCAAATATTTCTCAGTTTAGGGATTGAATTATATTTGATAAAGCTTCAATTGTAAGCGTTCTACTCAGCCGTAATTTGCAGTTAACTCACCAAGTAGCCATGTTTGTTTATCAATTTCAGCCTCTTTCAATATATGTTGGTTTGCACCCGTTTTTATTTTTATGCAGTCCATAACTCTCGCTTTTCGTAAAAACTACTTCAAGGTCAAAAACTAGCCAACGATAAGTGTTAGACGGATAGATTCCGACCAAGAAAACAGCAATTCTTCCCCCTTTGTCAGAAATATCGCTCATGGAATGTGAGAACTAAAGGACAAAATAAGGGAAGCGAGAGTTATGAGGCTGCCAAAAGTAAACCCAAGGTCCACTTTCTACTCTCCTAATAATTGTCAGAGTCGGGTGTTTACTACAACAAACCGCTAAACTAATTTTTTGTTTCTTTATTTAACAAGAAACAGTGGTCACCCAAGGGAAACAGGAAAGAGAAACAGTTTACTATATTTTTGGTGCAGGGAAGGTATTCTCAAATTCTTTAGCTTTGAGTAGATAAAGTTTTGCCTCAACTTGCAAGCCAAAATTTGTTATTGCTCTAAAATAGCTTTTTAATTAAAAATGTTCCCTTGTTTTATTAGCAACTTAAAATTTATTTTCAAACATCAAAATCAGTGCCAACATCTTCCAAATCACATAGCGGTCATTAATACGATTAGTTGACTTGATATATTACGCTGATTTTGTTTGGTTTATGGAAGGTAAAATTATAAAGCCATTTTATTCAATTATCTTTTTACTGAGAAAATACTGTTGACCCATCTGACAAAATCCCACCCCTTCACTATAGAGGTTCCTAGATACCAGATAATTTTCTTCTTCGATAGCTTCTTTCCTCGGACCGCTTGACTTTGGAATTCCCTTCCTTCTCCCTGTTTCTCCGAGAGTACTAACATGCAGAAATTTAAAAGTAACATGAACAAAAATCTTGTTGCCAAGCCCCCCCACCCCCCTAAATATGGCTCCTCCCACAGTAGCCCCTTACGCTTCAGTGGCAATATGTCTTGCTTAAGGCAAATAGAAGTTTTTAAAAAAATATTTTATTCAATGAAATAAGAAATTAGAGACTTTTTTGATTATGGTGGTGTTGTAAGTTCGACGTTGTACACTTGAAAGTAATTCAAAGAAAAGATTTCCCTTTGATCTAACTGAAGATGCCAGGTAAGGAGATAGACTCAATTCTAGACATAGAGATCTCAATGTCTCATTCTCGAGAAGAAAAAAAATATATATATATATATATATACATACATATACATGCATATTTACATGGACACATTGTATTCTTCTACCCAAATTTAATTGAAAATGTTTTTTGCTCACAATTTTTTATACTTTCAAATTTATGCTAACCAGTAATACAATTTTTGCTGATTTTTTTCCTCTGATGAAAAGAGCTTATATTTAGAAAATCCATGGATTAAGAAAAAGAATTTTTTTTTATATTCCTTGTTGGAATACTTGATGACTTAATAAAATTGTATTTTATCTCATTTTTATTTTCATCATTCATTTTCTAGTATCTAGTATCAAACATTGACTTATCACAATATAGGATATAATTTAAAGATATAATATTTATCTTTGTTGTTTCAGTTGTGTGTGTATATATATATATATATATATAAAAGGAAAGGTTCGCACTTTAAAAACGTTGATGTATTTGTATGTAATAATTTTTTTTTAACCCCAAAAACAACGTTAAGAATCTTTTTTTTTTATATCAAAATAAACATTTATTTATTTTAAGGTTTTGAGACTTTCGGTGAATAAAATCACCATTATCAAAAGTAAATAGGCATTTAATACCTTTTTTCTTTTTAATCTTTCTTGTCCAGTCCATATTGTCACAGGTGAGTAGGATTTCACGTGATGTGGTTATCACGGCTGAGGTATTTAAATGTCTAGTTCTGTGTGAGATCACGTTGGCATGTGTTTTTGTTTAAAAGGAAAGGTTCGCACTTTTAAAACCTTGATGTATTTGTATGTAAGAATTTTTTTTAAAGTAATTTTTATGTAAGAATTTTTTTGGGCTTAAAAAAAATTCTTACATATATATATATATTTATATATTTTTTCTCAGGAATGAGATGAGACGTTGAGATCTCGCCAAGAAGATGACGGAGAAAAACTATATTCACTAATTGAACGGAATAGAAAAAGTTAACAGGTTTCAAGTTGAATTCCCTTTTGTTTTAATTGCAACTACTACTTATAGACACGGAGCCCCTGCTTCAAGTAAGAATTTTAATGCTTTGCTATTGTAACATACTTGAAGGAATCAACCTTTGATGTCTTCCAATAAAGTCCCTCTTTAAATATTATATGCCTCTTCATCTGGTGTCTAAAACCCAGCAGATAACACAACATGGTGTCAGATAAAGGATACAATAATTTGTGGAGACCAAAAAAACGAAGAAAAATAATTAATTAAATGAATATTGTAGTAAAAAAGCAAAAGATTTGTAATGGAAAGAAATTTCTACTACTGATACGACATTAGTCAAAACAAACGACTTACAGGAAAGGTTTCCCCACACACAAAAAAAGACAGAACTCATCATCATATTCGGTTTAACGTCCATTTTACATGATGGCATGCGTTAAACAGCTTTAAGAAATTGACTTCCAAACTAAACTATCTCTGACCAGGTCTTCAGTCCATTTTTATAACTTCATCCCATGTTTTCCTTGGCCTTTCCCTGTGAACTGAACTTGCTACCTCAATTGTTCTACATCTACTAATCCAAGAACTCTGATCTATTCTTTGAATGTGGCCATACCATCGAAGTCTACTCCTCTGCACACATCCCACTACACTATTCTGATTTAATTTTCCTCTGAGGTCATCAGATCTAAGCCTGTATTTAAGACTCACATTATATCATTCATTATATAACTTTTTTCCATGCAACACATAGACTTTTCCTTTGGTTGACAGTGGTAACGCCCTGCTGGTTAGTAATGGGAGAACCTCCCTGAAGTTACAAACTGTTGCAATCACACTAGCACCTGCTCCACCCTGTACTCTAATGATTGAAAACATTTTAAGGATTTGTTTGCTTTTCTAAATTAACCAACAGCACAAATTTCTAGAATCAAAAGAAACATTGTGAATATATAAAATCAAATTTATTGGCAAAAAATAGCAAAGTGCAACAAGCCATGTAAAAAGAGAGTTTGAAGATGTAGACATCTATATACTGTCCGAATGTTTGTTCAATGTGACTTTTAACTGGGATATGGTAGGCTGTTCCTTGGAGAATGCTGCCTTTCTTCTATTGAGATGAAAGCGCTTTTTGCTGAGTCTCATGGAGACCACAACTTGGCAGTCGGGTGAAAAACTCAAGTAAAGGATAATTATCCAAAGATCAGCGACCATGATGCATCATCCAGCACCGCCTTAAACTATTTGAATGCCTGCAGACTGACCATAGCTTCTGGTAACTTGTTCCATGGTGCAGCGACCCAAACTAAAAAAAAAGCCTCCTGACAATTAAACCGAAAACGCCTCAGTTACAGCTAAGTTTCCCTGAAGCTCTTTCTGTAAAGCTGGAGTGAAAAAGAGGTTAAGAGTCACGTTGTAGCTGCCGCGCATTATGTTAACCCTTAAATGCTTTATTTTTATATTCGTTTGAAAAAAGTGAAAACCGGTTCATACAAAGTAGTAGAAATGATTTTTGGAAAAAATATATATTTATTGAAAAAAAAATGATGTTGCAAATGTGCAACAAATGGCATACTATTTTACATTTATAACAAAACACTACAATATATGCATCTAAATAATCATAATACACTAGAGAATCATAAAATAATTTTTACTTACCATTATAATGACCAGATTTAAAAGTTTACGCTCTTGAATTAGGCAGATGACACACTGATGACACTCACCCGTGACATCGAAGATACTGATTACCTATTTAGCGGATGTGCTGATGCAACATCATACTAATATCTACTCACACTTGCTAACAAGCTCGTTGCAGATGTGAAACAAGTTGCAGTTTGACCCATTTTCGTTGAATATTATATTAAATAGGCATTTTGTTGGAATGTGTCATATTTGAAACAAAAAGCATTTAAGGGTTAAAGTGAACATGGGGTCACCACACATCCATCTATGCTCCTTCGAGTACATAACAAGAACTAAGATGAGAACAACAGTCCGAAAAATTTAAATAAAAATATATCATTGTTATAAAAAGTGTATGGTAGCAAGAAAAACAGACACAGGAATTTGGATTAAATAATATGTATTAATTATGAATAAATACAAGATATAAGGATGTGTGGGTTTTGATCTGTGATGTGTGTTTGTCAGGATAGATGGTCCCTCAGCGTTAGTGTGATGTTGTTGTTAGCCCTCGACTGTTCGTAACTCTGATATCAGGTGTGGCTGGAAGGTGACCAACAGAGATTGTTGGTGAGCGAACAGCCGAGGGGAACAGCGCAAGTTATTCGCAATTTATGGTAGTAGTTGATATGTTGCCCTTAAAAGGAAAGGTTTGTTGTCGAAAAGATCGGTTGTCAGAGTAACAAAGACAGGTTATCTTAAGGTAACGGAGTCGGGTCGACACCAAGTGACCTCCTGCTGGTTGGTTTCTGGTAAGCGATACTGAATTCACCTGTCTGAATTGACGGAGTCCCAGTGTGATTGCTGCCTGTTGCTGGGCCCAGCTATTTAAAAGCAGTGTGTGGACGAAGTTGTAGATATCCAGCTCCACAGAGATAGGGGCAAAAATGGCCCTTGGATTAAAAAAAACTATGGATTTTTTGCCACAGTGAGCGCACCACACAAATATTCAGCACACAATTTTGCGGTAATGAGCCCATATTCTCCAACTCTGGTGCGATCATGGTGATTAGAAAGTGGACCTTGGGTTTACTTTTGGCAGCCTTGGAATTCTCGCTTCCCTTATTTTGTCCTTTAGTCCTCACATTCCATGAGCAATGTTTCTGAAAAAGGGAGAATAATTGCTGTTTTTTGGGTCAGAATCTATTCATCTGACACTTATCGTTGGCTAGGTTTTGACCCTGAAGTAATATTTTTTTTTTAGATACTTAAATCAAGTGGCTTCTGGAGCGATTTTCATAAAAAAAAAAAATGTACGCAATTCCACTTTTAAGCCGTTTGGAACCACAAAAATAAGGTACACTTGGATGACGGTCACCATAATAACAACTGGAAGAGGGTACGTCAGGCATCACCAAACAAAATTAGATCTAAAAATCATAACATCATCTCAGAAATATCAGCCAATAAAATCACATGAAACCATAAAAAAAAGAAAACTGTTTAAACTTACATAGTTTTTGTTATCCGTTTTGCACTGGTGTTCCTGGGGCTCATCAAGCTGAGAGGTCGGAGTAGAAACGATAGAAGATGAGGATGAGGATGCTCCAAGGTTTTTATTGTTACTACCTCTAGTAGAATTATGTGTTGCCAATCCAGTTGGATAATAGAGGCGGAAAAAGGAACCATACTTATCCTCATCATTTCTTTCGGTCATTATGTCCGTGCAACCAACTAGGTACGGGCCACTAGGTTCAGGCATGTGTTTCACACCTTTCTTTTTTATATCGTGGTTACTTTTTGTCTCTGTGGCGCAGTCGCATCGGATTTTGGTTTTGGAGAATGACGAGGAGATGGAAGACTTTTTACGGTTCATTTTTGTCTTCTTTTTTTATCACCAATTTAGGTTGAGGCGATTTTATTTTATGATTTCCAATTGCTTTTCTTAACTGTAAAAAAGAAGAAAAAAATTAATAGAAATTAAAATGTCCGTAAAGAAAAGTTTAAGCAAATTTCTTTTCAAATAAAATTACTCGGGGAAACATAAAAGAAGCATCCATTAGCAGTGAAAGTTCCAAACCTAAATATGACAAATTGACAGACAGACAGACAACGGCTTATTCAGACTATTGTTCTCATTTGAGATGCTATTCTCACACCGTTTCAGCCGATGTAACCTTTAACCTTCTTCAGGTGAGTCTTGTCTAACTCAGGAATCAGTACGGAATGTAGATCCATGTCGCAACAGATTAAGTGCTAAGTAATAATCAGTACTAAGTAATATAGTCTTCTGAAGGTTGAAGGTGCAATCCTCAGTACGGGTGATACAAAAAAACATTTTGCCCAGTTATATCCTGGTGAGAGGATTTCGGCAGGGGGATGAGCATAGACTAGCTGTGTGGGTGGTTGGACAGCTTTTCCTTCCACATTTTAAGGCGGACTTCAAATGGTGTTGTCTCCAATCAAGCAGTGCTGGTCACAGAACTTCTCCGTGATTTTAATCGATGGGGGCCGGTACATGGCCATGTAGGGGGTGCCTCTCATATGTGACTTGCCTATGCCGCTCTATCCTGCTGGCTACCGCTCTTCTGATGACTGGAGCGGCGATATCTACCAGGATGTACAGGTCGTTAGTGTTAGTGGGCTTCAGGTACCCAGTGATATATCTGCAGGTCTTGTTAAGAGTGAGGTCCAGTTTTTTAGCATGGGTTGATCTTTCCCACACTGGGCTGGCATATTCTGCAGTAGAGAAGCTGAGGGCAAGGGTTGTGGCCATGGTAGAAGCGTTCTCGTCACGGCCCTGTTTAAACTAATTTTCTACCACCACCATATACACAAAGGATCTATCTCAGCATAAAACGTTTGAAAAAGTTACCAATTCTGTTCTAAATTACTGATTCCAATTCTTTTTAAATATTTAAAAATATAGTTATAGATTTGATGTTTGTAAATTTTTGTATTGCCGTACAAAAAAACGTGTAATGTGTACATATATTTTCGCAAAAAGAAAAACTACTCTTGTGGGGGGGGGGGGGGTACATTACACGAGTAGTCTTTCTAACTATTTTTCTCAAATGTTTTCCCCGTAATTGATTGAAAATAGTGAGGCAACTACAGATATTTTTCTTTTTTAAAACAAAGCCGATTTGCAGTAGTTCGTCGTAAGTTGGCAAAATGTTATTTTAGTCGACTAGGACCGTTTTTTGTAAAAGATTTTTTTTAATTAGACTAGTAAGCAACTTATTTAAAAAAAATGAAAAAAAAAGACAAACACAAAAGAAAGAAAAAAAGAAACAAAAGAAAAAAAGGAACAGAAAACTGTCCTCATTTTTTCTTTCTTTTCTCTTTGAAGATTACAAAGTATATTGTTTGATCAATGATGTTTGGTAGTATTTTTTCTCAATAAAAATGTTTTATATAATTTTTAGACATTTTTCGAAACCTTGTAAATGAAACAGCAATCTTTTAAATGCTACCTAACGAATTTATGCAAAGTTTCATTTTTTTTATACAAGTAAAATAAAGTGACATCGTATTTTGATGTTATATGCACAATAAAAATGTATAAATGTATAAATGGCACAAGTGAATAAATAATAAAAAATGTTTGACATGAAGATTCCAGAGTTCAACAAGACATACTTTAAGAAGGTGGGAGTTTACATCGGCCGAAACGTTGTAAGAATAACATTTAAGATGAGAACACTAGTCCGAATAATCCAAGTATTTAGTCTGTTGTTTTCAAACAAATAAAATCTATTTAATAATTTTTTTTGGGTAAAGGGATTAAATCCCCTCCTCTATCGTTACAAATAGGAGCTAAGCCCCCCTCCCCTATTTTAAAATAAATATTTAAAAATAAGTATTAACTCTATTGTTTTCAAACAAATAACACCGATTTGGTATGTTATGGGGGTGAGGGTCCCTCCTCTATAGTTCTAAATCGGGGATAAGCCCCACCACCCACCGAATATTAAAACCAAACCATTAAAGTTTCTTTTTTGTTGTTGTGTTAAATCTTAGATGTAACCATGTTTTTGTTCTTTTTTCGGAGGCGGGGGATTATATTGTCACCTAACCTTAAGGTCATTGGTAGGGTTAAGGGGTTTTTTTTTAGGGAGGGGGGGGGGGACACCCGGACTTATGGTTAGTATAAGGTTAAGGGAAGGTTGTTGGTATTTTTGGAGGGCGGGAGATGTTGCTACTCGGATTTAAGGTTAGTGGTATTGTTAAGGCAAAGTTGTATTTTTCGTCCCACCCACAAAAAAGACTAAATATTTATCTCCCTTAAAAAGGAACAAATCCTAAAAGAATTTCTAACTGCACTATCTGTCACATTGCCACAGACTTGCTCATTTTTATAAGCACTTCCGTGGAATGTGTTTTAATGAACTTACTACACTTGTACCCCCCCGTCAACAAAAATATCTCACCCCCTTCATTGTAAACGTCTCAAGATGTTGGAAGATTTTCTACTTCTTTGGAAATCCCTTTCTGCTCCCCTGACAGTAACGGCGCGTAGAAATTTAAATGTAATGTGAACAACTTACTGCCCAACTCCTCACCCAATTTGCCACCAATAAATCTGTCCCCCTATCACAGTAGTCCTTTACACTTCAGCGGCAATTTGTTTGGGGTGAATAAAAGTGAAGCAAAAAACGAAATAGCGCAGAAGTGAAGAATTTTTTTTAAGCAGTCATCCTTCATGAATATATTAGCCGAAGAAAAGTATCAATGGACCACCTTCACTCCAA
The DNA here is from genome assembly GCA_963556195.1 of Sepiola atlantica. Lineage (NCBI taxonomy): Eukaryota > Metazoa > Mollusca > Cephalopoda > Sepiida > Sepiolidae > Sepiola > Sepiola atlantica. Next base: position 100,473,062 of record OY744524.1, on the reverse strand, counting down.
AAAAAATGTTTGACTCTAGTTAGAGGTTGTGAGTTCAATCCCTGTTAATATCTAAAAAGATATGGAATGTTGAATGAAAGCAGTGTAAACCAGTGTATTAAATAAAATGTTCAGTTTGAAATTCTAAGATTACCAACTAAGCCCCCCCCCCCATTTTTTTTTTTTTTAATATTCTGGTGCTACAAGAGCAGGCTGTTTGAAGATACTTGCTTCCTGACCAAAAATGCACAAAACTGATGTTATTTTTTTTTCTTTTCCATTTGCAAAAACTCAATCATGTTCTGCAAAGCCAAAAACAACTATGTTCTTCTACAAAACAACCAAACAAAATACCATGAATAAATATTTTGAAGATATATAGAACTTGAAGCATAAAAACTTTTACCAAAATAACTGTAGTCAGCATTAAATAACCCTAAAAGGGTTGATATGCCATAAAGCAAAACAACCAAATCCCAAAAATATGAAATTTTACTGTTTTAGGCGATTATATGTGAACACCTTGAAAAATTTGGGGAAAAAACAAAAAACAATTATTTTAGAATTTAGAGTGGAGAATCAGTTGCGCATAAACATTTGATGTAAAATGATCACCTACTTTCCAATAGCGCTTGAACAACATAATCGTTTTAGTTTAATCTAAGATCTAACCATGTTCTTGTTTTTTTAGGGAGGGGGGGGGATACCACACGATCTTCGGATTTTATTGTGCATGCCTTCAATATTCGTAAAATGTCTCTTTAAATCTGCAGAGTGGTGAATTGGTGTGAGTTGAATGTCGAGATGGGAGATGCTTGTTGAACACTGGAGACAGCCATTTTGTTGTGGCGTCTGTGTTTATCTGACTTGGCTTGCTTGAGATGAAGGAGAAAAGGTCATCAGAGTTCCAAAGAAAATACCAACATCTTCTCTACGATAAAATCAAACTTCATTTAACAGTGTTGACAGGAACATAGGAATGTATGGCAAGTTGGTTTGGCAGGCATGTATTAGAGTAGTTTAGGTCTTAAGTTTATTTCCGCATCTGGGAATCGTTTCCCATCTAAATGACGACGAGAGACAAGCCTGAGATTCGATGTCTTGCCGTATCTACATCTTGAAAGGAACTGAATCATAATTGCCCACAAAATAACTGGGCGGAAATTAGAAAAAGCTGCGCACGCGCAGAAGTGTTTAAATTGAACGGTGTATTTCTATGTGTCTTTGTATATGCCTGTTTTCACCAACCGAATCACAACTTATTACTACACAAGAGATTGTGTGTAAATACAGAAGAAATAGATCTCAGTTATGTAACTTCTACAAATCTTTTCTTTTCTAGTTTCTTTTTGATGAAATAATCTTGTCAATAATAACTAATTTTTTTTAATAATGAAAAGTAATTATTTTATTCTTATTAAAATTTAAGCCTGAACACGAAAAAAAGCACACATCATTTATCTCCCTTAACAACAACAACAGAAATTCTGGTTATATGCCCTTCAAATACCATCTGGTTAAACAATCGCTGATAAATGGTGATCATTTTATGTTAAACTTGTATGTGAAACTGATCTACCACTCTAAATTCTGAAATAATTGTTGTTTTTTTTTGTGTTTGTACATGCCCTTCCCTGCCCAAGTTTTTCAGGGTGTTCACATGTAACCGACAAAAAAAGTAGAATCACATTCTTTTTTGAGGGGGGTAAATTTGGCTTGCAGCATTACCTACCCCTGTTCAACACATTTACACAGCCTTTTTTGTGCCGGCAGGTGGCGCAACTATCTTTGGTATAAAAAAAACGTTGCACAGCAAAATCACTCCTCTTTCTTCCGGAACTGGCCCCGAGAGACACATCAGCCACAGATCCTCTCTCTCTCCCTTGGTCTGACGGCTGCTATGGAAAAGACCACTAATAGCACATGTGCACTCGACAAACATATTACACGATATGTAAGGCATTCCTGTCTACCTACAATTTGCAGACTCTCTTATACATATTCTCAATGGACACAATTTCCTAGCGAACTCAGTCAAGTTCGCGGTTAATAAATGTTTATTTGCATACTTCATTGTTTTTGAGTTGTTACTTTAGTTTTTATTGGCATGCTTGTATTAGTACACATGTATATATTGGAATAGCAGCACTGCCAAGCTAAAGATCCTTGTTACCTAACTGTGCCAAAAAGTTTTGACGGTAATTCAACTTCCAACCGATTTTCAATACAACCACTTTTTCTCTGCCTTTCTCTCTGCAATCCAAATCGATTCTCTTGCTTCCCAGCTGTCCTCTTCATTCATATCAGCTGATCTCCACATATGCAAATCAGACTTCACTATAAAAATTTGCACTCATGAAGAGAAGCCCTTCTTTATCCTGCAGACACGACATGTGAACACCTCATCCTCTTTGCTGCTGGCAAGTGTTCCTCTTCATTGTCACACTCCCGCCTGATCGTATGATCACACAAGTGACAGATGGTGGCTGGTCGCTTTATCCTAGCACTTCTCCATAGTGGAACAGTTATTTCTTCTTCTCTTACATCAGATGTACTACGACCTAAATTGGCAATTGAATACGGCAGTTCAACCAAGGAACGTCCGTATTCTTCCTCACTTTCAGATGCAGAACTACTACTACTTGTATCGGAATCTGGTTCTCTCCTTTCAGTACTCTCTGATGATGTGTCATCATTGTCGTCCACTACCGGTGCTAAACTGAGACGTGGGCACACATCTTCTACATGTCGAGGTGTGCCATTGACGATCACCGACTGTGGACTTATCACTCTGGTGACACGGTCTGGTCTGAATTTCGACGTACAACGTCCTTGTGGATTTTTCACCCCACTCGTTCATTAACTGCCTGAATTGCTGACTGCAGAAGGCAGTGTCATTATCAGCCAGAATCTCGGCTGGAGGGGCCACGTTCACAGAACACTGATTCTAATTGGCGGATCACATGTGCAGTGCCTTGCCGTTGTAGTGGCCGCCAGATTGAAAACTGTGTGGGTCCACAATCGATCAGTGTCAAAAAATGGCAACCGTTGTAGTGTGTGATGTCCATGCCTAGCTGGTTCCATACCTCCTGCACACTGAGCCCTCCCTTTTTCCATTGTACTGGAGCTGGGTCTATTGTCTGGCATTCTTCACAATTCCGAATAACTGCCTTTACTGCTGCTTTAGACACAGACGTATCGATTCTACACACAACATAAAATGTTCGCCTAATTCCAGGATGTCTACTATGTCAATGAATTTCGTCCAGCTGTGTTCGGTTCAGATTCCTTGTGGCAAGAGCACACACTGGCTGTGTTGGTTCAATCTCTCTCTTCACATCAATGAGCCACCGCTGTGGAACTCTCATCAGAGAGTCTGATCGGTTCTGGTCAGATCTTACTAGTGCTATATCAACCGAAATGTCATACTCTTTCACAAGTGAGATAATCATGCCCAATCTGTGCCTTATGAGCATCTCACTTGCAGCCTTTGTGCTCAACCAGGACTTTCCCGTGAGGGCATTAGTCACCCAGTAGTACACACACACAGAGTCTGTTTTTATGTGTAACACATTGGCCTTCCACTTGAGTATGAGGTTTAGTCCTTTTAGTATGGCATCCAGCTCTGCCACGTTTATATGTTGGGTATCCTTTGCTGGTCGCAACCAGCATGCATCCTTGAAGATGGCTCCATTGGAGTCAAGAGTTACACCCACAGCAAGCGAGCTTGCGTCCACCTACACATCCAGTTCCTTTGCGTCCATGCACCATTTTCCTTGGATGGGATCTGATTGCTGTACACGGGCAAGTGTATCTGTTATCATACACTCCAGCGGAACATCGCTAACCTTGTTATCCCAGTCGTGTGTGACAGTTGTAGCATGATGTTTAATAAAGTCTGTTGCCACTCGAAGCCATCCACACACGGCAAAGTGCCCCACCAGTTTGCCACACATGAAGAAGATACATCTTCATGTCATAGTTCTCGACGCATCCACAGTATTGCTTCCTCGCTGCCATCGCAGTCGGCCATGCTCTGCCCAAACTTCTAATCCCAACACTCGTGCATCATTTTTCAGTTTTTCTGGATCCTTACTAGTGAGCCCGTACAGGTCCAGATGTTTCCTTATAGATTCTGCCGACGCCACGTCCTCATTAATATATATGTCATCAATATATGCCGACATTGCTCTCCTTATCTTCTCATCCTGAGCTAACACAGCCTCAAGCACAGCCCGCATTACAAGAGGCACCACATTTAAGCCAAACCCTAACCTGTTTAGACAATATCTTTGTCTTTTAAATATAACTGTCTGGTACGGCCAGAGGGATCTCTCAACATGGATCTGTAGGTATGCCTTCCTGAGGTCCAGAATGAATACATTCATTCCGTGCTGTCTCCATTCTCGCATTTTCTCTGCGCAAACATCTGCATCGCCAGTAAATGCATCAACATAGGTGTTTAATTCACGATAGTCCATCACAGGACGCACCTTATTTTTATTGGCCGGCAGCACAGCCATCAGTTGTATTAGTCCCTTGGGTGGGCCAAACTCCTCCTGATTATATGGCAACAACCAACCGTTGTTTATCCAGGTCTGCAACTCGCGTTCATAATCCCCCCTTAGACATTGGATATTCAGAAATCCGAGTTTCAGTTTCTCTGGTGCATGACTCGCTGACCATTTCCATGCTGCAACTCACACTCCCTTCCGTTCGTCAAATTTTGCAACAAAATCAGCTTCGTTAATACAAAGCGCTGCACAGATGGGTTGTGCCTCCCTAAATTCCACACTTCCAGATTGTGTGATGCGTATGCCACCGAGTGCCGTAATGGCGTCAATGCCAAGTAACATATCGAAATCAAGAGGTTTCCCTTGCATAATCAGCACGTTGATTGTGGCAACGTTACTAGTCTCTGTATGAATCCTAATAGTGCCATTTCCGCAGCAGGCCTGCGTAGCGCCGGTCAATGTAGTTACCACCATCTTCTGCTTTGACCAAGACTGACATAGTTTTGCACTCAACATAAATGGTAATGACAGGTAGCGCTGAGTTCATATTCTGACTGGTGAATAGAGTGGCGCTGATGTCTCGTTCCCAACTTCGTTTCTTAGACAATCTCTTACCAGATGACCAGCCTTGTTGCACTGATAACATCGTTGACGGATGGTATGCCTCCTTTGCATGCAGTCTCTTGCGAAATCATTAGGGCCATTGCATTTGTAACATGTATAATCAGATCTCCCCATGCCCACAGGTGGTTGAGTGATTCGGACAGGCTGTGTCACAGCCACGACTGATTCCTCCACTTCAGCATTGTCTTTCATCAATGCTCAAGCTCGAGCCAACAACTCTTCTAAAGTCATATCGTCCACCCTAGACGAGGACCGCAACAGCCTTTTCACAGGGTTGGGAAGCCCCCGTACAAACACACACACCAGCACATTATCTGGTATTCCTCCAAATAGCACTGACAACTTTCGCAGATCTGCCAAATACACATCTACAGTCTCACCCGGACGCAACACACGTGCCTTGAACTTCTCATACGCTGTAAATCTGTTATCGGCAAAGGCAGTGAATAAAGCTCCCTTAATTCGTGCTGCATCGGATTTTTCTTGCTGGTAAACTGCGAATGCTCCCCCAGTTAGCCGAAGTAGGATGACATTTTCAAGCTGCTTCACTCCAGATAAGTACACACACTAATTCCACCTTCTCAATCCATTCAACGACTGCTCCAGCCTCATCAAACTCAGAAATTATCTTTAAGTCGAAATGGCTGTCCATTTTACGCCGAGATAGCTTGTTACCTAACTGTGCCAGAAAAATAAAACAAAAAAGTTTTGATGGTAATTCAACTTCACCGATTTTCAATACAACCACTTTTTCTCTGCCTTTCTCTCTGCAATCCAAATCGCTTCTCTTGCTTCCCAGCTGTCCTCTTCATTCATATCAGCTGATCTCCACATATGAAAAATCAAACTTCACTATAAAAATTTGCACTCATGAAGAGAAGCCCTTCTTTACCCTGCAGACACGACATGCAAAGCACCTCATCCTCTTTCCTGCTGGCAAGTGTTCCTCTTCATTGTCACAATCCTCAGCTACAATTTACCTTCCTTTTGGCTAGGAACAAAGTGTAGCATCTGTTCTGATACTACACTTCATCTTTTCTGTCCTCGATCAGTGAAGGAGAAATCCTTCTAGATTGAGGTAATTTTAATTTTTGTCTCAATCCATAGGCCCATTTTTGGGGAGCTGGATTTTCACCATATTAAATACTGACATTGTGTTTAACTATGCCCTCGTGGGGAGGCAAGTAAATCGGGACAATTTGGTTATTAAAATGTTTTAGTAATACAATTTTAGTTTAGCTGTCATTCACTGTGATCAGAAATCGTAATTGAAGAGTTCCATTCATTCAAACAGGTCAACCGGAAATTTAGACTGAATTAAAAAATTTTTTTTTTTATCCCAAAATGAATTTGAATGACCTCAATCTGCGAGATATTGGTAGTTTAACAAAGTTTTATAAAAAAAACAAAAAAAAACAATATTGACTGTTTGTTGGATTTTCGTTTCTAATGATAAATTTTCGTTTTAAAAAATCACTGTTGACTATTTTGAGAAAGTTTCAATTCATACAATAAAAAAAAACATTTATTATTTTTATAAATTTTTACATTAAAATATTTTTACATTAAAATATTTTCATATTCAATAAAGAAACATTGTTAGCTGTTATCATTGTCATTTTGGATAAAAAAAAATCTAATTCTGTTACTTCCGGTTGATTGTCTGCCCCTGCCTTCAAAAAGGAAAGCAAATAAAGTGTGAGTGACAGCTAAACTGCAGAAGTGTCATTTATTATTACTAAAAATGGTTTTAGTAAAAAATAAATTGTTTGGGGTTAAATGCCCAAACCTATTTCATTCTAGATAATTTAGATGACTAAATTATAAATATACCTATACTAATTACAGTAGATATCAGTAAATTTTGAAATTAGAAATAAATAAAAAATAAAATCGAATAATTATTTGATGTTTACGTAATAAATTTGACGCCATCTCCTTTTAAAGACTTTTAACATTTCTAGTTTTTATTTTCGACCTGCACCGGTTTTAAAGTTTATAAGAAATAATTTTTCATAGCAAATGTTTTTTGTTTTGTTGGATCAACAAAGTTTTGGTTGAATTACTTTTATTTTGTAAATTTTAAAGTTTATTTCTTGTTAGGGTGTTAACATCACAAGAGAAATGTTGGCCAAGTAAAAAAAAAAAACATGCGACATGAAAATGAAATGAATTAGGCCAGGAGTGAAAAAATCTTCTAAACAATTAGTTATGATTCCTTCTCGATTCGAAGACTCCGTTAGCGACTATTTACACATTTCAAGCGTGTTCTTAAGCTTACATGCGTAAAACTATTTAGATTTTTAACTCGAAATTGTTCAGAATTTACTAATATTTAACAAAAACAACAGGAAACAATATTTATCGCCTATACACAATGTTTGTATCACATTATGTTTATTTACTCCTCGCGGAGTTAGGCACAAGGCCAGTTTTATCTTACTCCCACAAGTAAGATGTGACCCAAGATCGGGTCGAGCAAGTGGGGTTAAAAGCCAGCGCTCGAGAGGTGAGCACTCTGGCCATTTAAAAATTGCCTGGGCAGCCCCGTCGGCATTCCCCGGTAGAGGCGCCTCAGACAGTAAGCAATAAACTTACTCCTCCCCAAAGAGGGGAGGCGAAGCCTGGGAGGGTGGACCTCCTAGAACTGCACAGGACAGGCGTGCAGTATCCATCGGAACAGATACTACACTTTGATCTTAGCCAAAAGGCCAGAAAGCATCACATTATGTTCCGAACGCTAAACTCCTTTTTAACCAACAATTATTATCTTAACCAAATTGTCAATTTGGTTCAATTAAATTAATGAACTAAATTGTTATAAACCTATAATTAATTCAATTAATTTGGGAGAGAAGAAAGTGGACCCTTGAGGTTACTTTCGGCAGCCTCATAACTCTCGCATCCCCTTATTTTGTCATTTACTCTTCACATTCCATGTGCGATGTTTCTGACAAAGGGGGGAGAATTGCTGTTTTCTGGGTCGGAATCTATCCATATAGCACTTATCGTTGGATGTGTTTTGACCTTGAAGTAGTATTTTTTTAGCTCCTTACATCAAGTCACTTCATGCCTTGTCTGGAGCGATTTCCATAAAAAAAATTGGCACTTTTTCGTAATGTTCAACCACCTGTTTTTCTCAACTTTTTTTACTGACCAATTTAAAAAATTTTTTTCGGTGTACAATAACCTATCATGTCGCTAGAGAATTCTGTGATGTATGGAAAAAAAATTCAAATATTTTTTACTTTAGAAGGGGGGGATCAGTTTCCTATATAAATTTCACGTAAACTGATCACCCACTATTTGACCATGTTGCATGCTGTTTGTTCACACATTTTTTTTCACCTTTTTTACGGACTATTTTTCCCCCGATTTTTCCGAGTACAACTACCTATCATGTCGCTAGAGAATTCCGGGTTATCTGTTAATTTTTGGAAAAATTTGTGAAGGTCAAAAAGTGTGGGATCAGTTTACGTTAAATTTATATAGGAAACTGATCCCCTACTAGAATTTAAAATATTTGAAAAAAATTCCCAAAACCCGGAATTATCTCGCGACATAAGGTAATTAGAAACAGAAAAAAAATTTTTAAAAATGTGTGATGGTCAAAAAAGTGGGTAATCAGTTTACGTTAAATTTACATAGGAAACTGATCCCCTCTCCTAAAATAAAAAAAATATTTGAAAAAAGATTCCAAAAAGCACGGAATTCTCTAGCGAAATGATAGGTAATTGTACACCGAAATTTTTTTTTTTAAATGGTCAGTAAAAAAGTTGAGAAAAACGGGTGGTGGAACATTACGAAAAAGCGCAAAAAAAATAAAATAATAGTGTTTCAATGGCAACCATTTTAAAGTCGAAAAGTTCAATATAATCAATAAGCTTCGAAAGAAATCAATGATGGTGATTATTTTAACGAATTCCAACAATACGAAATTATAATTTTGAAAACCAAAACTGTTCGATTATTATCACGCCCATGGTCGAGTCATGAACATTAAAAACTTTTTAAATTATAGGAAAATTAATATAATTTTTTTTTTAAATTGCTTATTTTTATTAAGTTAAAATTGTTTCGGATTTTTTTTTTTAGATAAGGATTGATAATTTGAATTATTCGGACTGCTATTCTCATCTTGGTTGTTATTCACAACGTTTCGGCTAATGTAATCCTCAACCTTCTTTTCGAACTTGGAAACCTAATAGTTGAACTCGGAAATCTATACGGAATTTAACTAAATCTTTTATTTAATTCACGGGGTAGATTGTTCTCGTTCCGTCAACCACGACCGGGTGAAGTGTTTAATTTTATGTCATACTTACTTATTATCGCCTGTAATAAGGATTGTCCTCAGCCGCCAGAAGACTTCTTTTTTCTTTTTTTTTTTTTTTTAACTTAGTTCACCCCTGAGAATTAGGGTGACGGTTTAGGGGGAGGGGGGATCCTAAATTGAGAGTTGTGCAACGAGATTCTTGTTCATATTAGTTTTACATTTCTGCAAGTCGGTACAGTCGGGAAACGGGAAGCAGGAAGGGAGTTCCAAAGGCCGGCAGCTCCAGGAAATAAGTTATAGGAGTATTGATTTACTCCTTTCCAGGAGTTAGGCACAAGGCCAGTTTTTATCTTACTCCCACAAGTAAGATGTGACCCAAGGTCGGGTCGGGAAAGTGGGGTTTAAAAATTGCCTCGGCAGCCCCGTCGGCATTCCCCGGTAGGGGCGCCTCAGGCAATAAGCAATAAACTTACTCCTCCCCAAAGAGGGGGGGGGCCTGGGAGGGAGGCCCTCCTAGAACTGCACAGGACAGACCCATAGACCGGCGTAAATCAAGCCCCGAAGGCCAAGACAATACCGGTCTATGGGATGCAGTGGAAGGTTCTCCGGCATCTGCGGACCTCCACAGTGAATGGATGGGATTTAGCTGATTGTCGGGTGTATTTACGTCGAGGGGACACCAGAGCAGCAAGTTCATCAGAGCACATTTCATTGAAGTACTTGTAAAACAAGCATAAGGATGCAACATTGCGGCGATGGGACAGCGGCTGGAGCTTGGTGGATAGTGTGGGGCCCATTAGATTAGCGACTCTTTTTTTTTACCTTGACTGAGAGAGAGAGAGAGAGAGAGAGCGCGAGAAAGAGAGAGAGAGAGAGAAAGAGAGAGCGAGAAAGAGAGAGAGAGAAAGAGAGAGAGAGAAAGAGAGAGCGAGAAAGAGAGAGAGAGAAAGAGAGAGAGAGAAAGAGAGAGCGAGAAAGAGAGAGAGAGAAAGAGAGAGAGAGAAAGAGAGAGCGAGAAAGAGAGAGAGAGAAAGAGAGAGAGAGAAAGAGAGAGCGAGAAAGAGAGAGAGAGAAAGAGAGAGAGAAAGACAGACAGACAGACACAGACAGACAGATAGACAGATTAGTGGATGGTGCAACAGCCCAGATGTGACACCAATACTCCATGCATGGGCGGATAGTGGCTTTGTAGAGATATAGGATAGTCAGGTGTGAGAGATTTTATAACTCGGTAGAGGGAGCCCATTTTCTTTGCAGCAGCTTTGGCAATGTCTTCTATGTATTAGAACTGCCACTTAAAACTGATTGTTAAACAACGCTATTAATCGTTATGCCATGAAGCCATAAATAAAGTGTTTAGTTAAGAATTCGAATAGAAAGTTCAGTTCGAAAAGATGCACTTAAAGAAGAAGGTCGGAGGTTAAATCAGCCGAAACGTTGCGAATAGTACAATCGAGATGAAAAGTCCGAATAACAAAATACAAATGAAATTGTTTTGTTAAAATTATTCCAGTGAGAGAATTATAAGTAAAACGGAAACAAAACAGAAGAGTATGGTCCCATCCTTCCATGCATTACCCCCTCCTTCGAGAGGGGGGATTGGTTTATTGGGTAATTTTATAGAATACCTCCCGTCTCTGATCGGGTGAGTTTTAGTGGTTTATTATTAGTGATTTCAGAGACTTTTTTTTCATATCGCCACTCGGACTTAGTCTTAGTGGCAGGGTTAAGGAAGAGCATGTTTTTTTTGTTTTTGTTTTTTTTTTAATTTTTAGAGCACTCGAAAAAAAAACCCAACAAAAAACAAAAAAAAAACACAAAGAAAACACCCGATTGGAGACGTAAGTGATTCTATTAAAATTACAGTTTATTGCTGTTCGCCTGAGGCGCCCCTACCGGGGATTATCGACGGGGACCGATCATGGCAACTTTTGCAACAATCTAGAGTGCCCCTTTGGGTGAGATGGGGGGGGGGGGTGTACCCACCATAAGCCGACCTTGTGTCACCTCGATGGAAAGAAGTATAAATACAGATATTTTCAAACATTACTTACCAGTAATGGGTGATATATCTCTTTACACAACCAAAGGAAACATGATCATAGTATTCGACACTCCTGTCTTCTGTCCGATGTATTTATTTATCGAGTGCACATGAGAGAGAGAGAGAGAGAGAGAGAGAGAGAGAGAGAGAGAGAGAGAGAGAGAGAGAGAGGAGAGACAGAGAGAGATAGGGGGAGAGACAGAGAGAGAGAGAGAGAGATAGGGAGGGACAGAGAGAAAGAGGGAGGGGGTGAGAGAGGGAGGGAGAGAGAGACCGGTCGACCAATTACGATTAGTTGTAATAGTAGTTGAGAATGAGGAAGGAATATGGAAAGAAAGAAAAGAAGAGAGGGAGGATGGGGGGTTGTGGAATGTTTAGGATAGTAATCGATGTTTGTTTACAATCACCCCGTCATGAAAAAGAAAACGCTTCGGACATTTTTAACAAGAGCTAACAAACAAAAATGGGATCAAAAAAGGAACACACAAATAGACAACAAATAAATGTTACCAAAGGCAAGATAAGTTACCCTTCTACCGACCTGGATAAGTGTTTAGTTCAATACAAAACTAGTGTCAACTCTGTTAAGTTAGAACGAAAACAAAAAAATTCTAACATTTACACGATCACGTGGAGTTTCGATAATCGCTCAAAAATCGAAAATTAAACAGAATCACAGCTAATAACTGTTACCATTCGTGCGAAAATGTAATCTTTAACCGAACTGTATATTTTTATTACAAGTATTTTTGTGTAATTTTCGAGTTTTGAGCGATTATCGAGACTCCACGTGACCGTGAAATGTCAGCCATTTTTCTTTCGTTCTAACTTAGCAGAAACATGGCCTTCTTTAGAAACATGGCCTAGATTTGAAAGGAGGAGGGGGTGGGGAATTCAAACGACGAAATATGAAAGGGGCAGAAAAGTCAAACTTGGGGGGGGGGATCAAATCTTACCAAGTTTCTAAGTTTCTACATGTACGACCACAACAGCACATTTAAAAACAAAAAAACGCTGAATTAAAACAGCACTAGCAAACCATTATTGGGAGCTCAAAGAAAGTGGACGCTCACCAATAATCGAATGGGAAATAATAAGACAGGCCAGTACATGTAGAAACTTAGACGACCCATTTAGATTATGTCTGAATGAGAAATTTGAAATCCTAAACTTTAAAGACCCTCAAAACCTATTAAACTGTAGAAGTGAAATAGCAAACAACTGCTTGCACAGAATAAAAATTACCTTAGGTTAACAATACATAATAAATAAATAAAAAACTAAACTAAAATCTAAAATAGAAATACAAGCAAGCATGTGTTAAAATAAGGTCACCCATTATTTCGACACAACAAAGGAACAGGGATGGGCAACCCTATAGAAAACAGAACAATAGGATAGGAAGTAAAATCAACCGAACCTTTGTTTGTGAGAAGCCCAACGATTAGCTAAGAGAATAACAAAGAATCTGATTGGTTAACTAGCTAGATTAAACACCATGGGTATATATAAAAACACCTGGCAACACAAACTCCATGCATTTTAGCCTGACGATTCCCTACGGGGATAAAATGCAGAAGCCTCTGTGTAGCTTAATTGCCATAAATATATTTTCATAACTTACTACCTAGCTCTACTCACGTATTGAGCACTATTGAAGTAAACAGAAAATTGATACATAAAAGATTGTATCTCCTTATAACATTTTATGTGGATACATGAAATAATAATATATATATATATATATATATATATATATATATATATGATTTAATATTTGTTGTTATTGTTGTTTTAACGAAACACGTGTCAGCGGATAACTATAAACATATGTATGGATTTATTTTTTCAAACATCAAAAGATAATAGTATGTACGACAATAGAGTTGAATCCAGAATATTTCGGTTGGAATACACTTAGCAAGTGTCATGCTCTTGCTGATTCTTTTATCATTTTTTTTTCTATCATAAAAAAAAAGTGTTTTTTCTGTTCAAAATTTTATACGGTCCATTGTAACATGATTAGATGATCTTTTCGTATTTTTAATGAATGTGTATCCAGAGGATTTCAGTACTTACAGAGTAAGTCCCGAGTATCGGCGGAGAATCTCGAGTCAGTCCAGATGGCCTAAGAAGTTTACGATTTGAAAGTTACCTTCTTTTTTCTTTTTATTTGAGGAAGTTTTTTTCAACTTTATTTTTTAAGGGGCTAATTTTTGTTTTAAACCTAACCCTAACCAAAACTCTTTGCATGCTTAATGTCATCTGCTTTTTTACATTTTTTCGTGGCTTTCAAATCGTACACTGCTTTGGCCATTTCCGGGACTGACTCGGCATTCTCCATCGATACTCAGGAGTGACTCCTTAAGTACTGAAACCCTCTGGATTCATTACGAGAACCGACTTTTTTTACTTTGTCGAAAATGTATTTGCTGGAATTTATATCTGGAGTGGAAATAAATAAGTGTCATGAGAATGAAGTTGAAGTATTTGCGGAAATATTTTTCAAAGCCGTATCTTTGATTTGTTATGGCCTATTTGCAGATCACCACTCCTTGACTATGTGACCTTCACTTTGTTACACAGAGGTTTGACCTTCACCTATTACTAGTTGGTTTTCGAACTAAACTGCTCATAACAGCATCAACAAATCAATGCAAAAAAAAAAGAGATTAGACGAGACACCATCATATCCGATTTAATGTCCACTTTACATGCTGGCATGCATTGGACGGCTCTAAGAAATTGATTTCCAAAGTAATCTATCTCTGACCAGGTCTTTATTTATCCCCCTTTCCCTTGTGTCCATTTTTATCACTTCCTCCCATGTTTTCTTGACCTTCCTCTGTGAACTGAACCTGCTACCTCACCTGTTCTACATTTACTAACCCAAGAACTGTCATCCATTTTTTGAACATGGTCATACCATCTTCTGCACACATCTCTCTTTACTGTGAAAATTTAATCTTCCTCTCAGCTCATAAGAACTAAGCCTGTCTTTAAGACTCACATTACACATTCATCGTATCATTCTCATATCATTTCTCTCCATGCAACACATGTCCTCAACCCTCACTGGCCAGGTTTCACTTCCATACATACACTGTATACACATGCCTGATAGACTCTTACCTTGGTCGGCAGTGGTAACGCTCTGCTGGTTAGTAATGGCAGAAATTCTCTGAACTTCTCACAACGCAGTGTATTAGCTGTTTCAGTTACATTATGGTCTAATAATTAATTATCATTTTTATCTCTGGATAGCCCTTTTTTGCTAGTTTGCCTGATTTCACATTTAATTAGAGATCAGAGCTGACAAAAAAAGGTTCTTTCTCTTTCTTGCTGCAATCGGCACAATCTACCTGCATCTTGCTTTCTACTCGATTAGCCAACCAACTGATGTCTCTCCTTCCAGACACTGGCATTCTATTTATCCATCTCAAGAAAAACCTGTACTTTTCAGAGCAACTTATCATACCACACTTTGTATGATTCAAACTGTCCTTTTCAGAGCAACTAAACCAATACACTTTTATGCGATTCCACCTGCCCTTTTCAGAAAAATTAACCTACTAATGCATTATTCCTAACAAAAAAAACAGTAACTGTCACCCTCACACTCGTACACTTCTCTTGTGTCCCGGGTAGGTTATTTTGCTGTGGGCATGATCGGATGCTGCTGCTACTGTTGTTGTTGTTGAGTGAATCTGACACAAAGCCTACAAAGATCATGTCTCATCTGTTATTCCTTATACCTGCGAGACAAAGTCGGGGAAGGTTTGGTCCAGAACACTAAAAGGAATGGTAGTTGGACATGCGCACAAGCAACGCTGTTATCCTCACTCCATGGATTTGCAGTTCTGCACCTGACATGTCTTTGGTTGCCACATAGAGAGGCAGAGACAACCAGAGGACAACGAATCCTAATGTTGACTCCTCCTGAATTTTCACCAGAACACTGTTAGCTGGATATCTCTGACACTACCACGTTGCAACTGCCCTATCACGATGAAGAAAAATTGAACTTTACAGAATGGTGCCGCTGCTGCTGGTTGTAGTAGATAGAATTGCTGTTGCTAGTAATGGATTAACAGAGCTGATGATGATGATAAATAGAATGATGATGATAAATACAATGATGACGAAGATGAATAGAATAATGATGATGAATACAATGATCATGGTGAATAGAATGCTGATGATGATGAATAGAATGCTGATGATGATGAATAGAATGATGTTGATGAATACAATGATGATGATGATGAATACAATGATGATGATGATGAATAGAATGATGATGATGAATACAATGATGATGATGATGATGAATACAATAATGATGATGATGAATACAATGATGATGATGATGAATACAATGATGCTGAATACAATGATGATGATGATGAATAGAATGATGCTGAATACAATGATGACGATGATGAATACAATGATGATGATGATGAATACAATGATGATGATGAATACAATGATGATGATGATGAATACAATGATCATGATGAATACAATGATGCTGATGATGAATAGAATGATGATGATGAATAGAATGATGATGATGATGAATACAATGATGACGATGATGAATACAATGATGATGATGATGAATAGAATGATGATGATGAATACAATGATGATGATGATGAATACAATGAAGATGATGATGAATACAATGATGATGATGAATACAATGCTGATGATGATGATGAATACAATGATGCTGAATACAATGATGATGATGATGAATAGAATGATGCTGAATACAATGATGACGATGATGAATACAATGATGATGATGATGAATACAATGATGATGATGATGAATACAATGATCATGATGAATACAATGCTGATGATGATGAATACAATGATCATGATGAATACAATGATCATGATGATGAATAGAATGATGATGAATAGAATGATGATGATTATGAATAGAATGATGATGATGAATACAATGATGATGATGATGAATACAATGCTGATGATGAATACAATGATGATGATGATGAATACAATGCTGATGATGAATACAATGATGATGATGATGAATAGAATGATGATGAATAGAATGATGATGATTATGAATAGAATGATGATGAATACGATGATGATGATGATGATGAATAGAATTATGATGAGGATGATCCTTATAGTTGTGTCTGGAATATAGCAATGGTTATTAGGCTTGATGCTGCTGCTGATGAAATGCTGCCAACACTAGGTCGGCACTAGGCATCATAGATCACCGCCAGATGGGAACAGAGATGCTACTGTGCTGTCGTCACTGAGTTGGTGCTTTCACTGGATTGATACCACCACTGCTGTCGTCATTGTAGTGGTAGTAGATCGCCACCTTATCTGACAGCAAGACTGGGCACAAGTCACTGGTTGTCGCTTGTTTCCCACTGCAGCATGATGCGGCACAAGGCTGAAAGGTGAGGACAAGTAGCTATCCGGAGGGGCACTCTGGCTGATACAAAAATTGCTGTTGATCTGTTGGCATTCCCCCAGTAAAGCCACTATAGGCCATCAGAAATAAACTAATCTCCCATCCAAAAGAAACGAGTAATGCCTGGGAGGGTGTACGTACCTCTTAAGACCGAAATGGACCATACCTCAACACAACAAAAAAGTCAGCCCCCGATTTGTCAAAATGATCGTTGAGGGCTGATCTTTTGTTTGGTAATGAAAGTAACTGGTGACTGTCAAAAACCTTTCATCCTTTTTACGGGTTGATTAGGTGCTTCTGATAGCTTTGTCCTGGTGTCATTGGATTGGTTGACAGACATGGAGATATGCAAAGTGAGACGAAATTGTGTCTATCTCAGTATTTCAATTTTTAGATCTAATTTTGTTCGGTGTTGTCCAACAGGCACTCTCCCTGTTGTTATTCTGGCAACTGCCGTCCAAGCATGCCTTATTTCTGTGATTCAGAACTGCTTAAAAATGTAATTTGGTACACTAGGATTTGTTCTCTGATCGCAATCATCGCACCAGAGTTGGAGAACATACTCATACGCCTTACCACAAAATTGTGGCTGGAATACTTGTGTGCCACGCTCATGGTGGCAAAAATAGAAATTAAAATAAACATAGTTTGCTGAACCCAACGCCCACTTATTGTCCCTATCTTTTGGAAGCTAGATGTCTACAACTACGTCCACATGGGTCAAGCAGCAAGCAACAGATAAGATATACCGGAACCCTGTTACTGGAGACAGTCGTGCTCAATGTCGCTCACCAGAAACCAGTCAGTGTGAGGTCATCTTGTGTTGACTCAACTCAGTTACATTAAGATGACCTATCCTTGCAACTCTGACAACCCATATTTTCAACAACAAGCCTGCCCCCTTAAAAGAGAGAGATCAACTACTACTGTAAATTGCAGCCGGTCCTTCCGAACAGCAACCTGTCCCTTTAAGGGCAACATATCAATCACTTCTGTAAATTGCAAATAACTCGTGCCATCCCCTTTGGCCGTTTGCTCACCACCAATCCCTATTGATCACATTCCAGCCACACCTGATACCGAACAACAGCATCATGTCGACGCTAAGGGACCATCTATCCTGATGAAGTCACATCTCAGATTAAGACCCCCCGCACATTCTTATATCTTGTATCCGTTTATAGTAAACACAATTTGTTTTAATCTAAATTCCTGTGTCTGTTTTCCTGTTGGAAGGGTAACATCCAGTTTTTTTTTTTTATTAGAAGTGCCGAGTTGTAAACTGGGCACAAAAACCTTTGGGTACTTATACAGAATAGACATCCATAGACATGAATTTAACGAAAATTCCCGAGTTTTGACGACCTGGCTGAGATATTCAGACGATAAATTTTGGAGACAACTATTTGAAAACCGACCCTTTCGCGGTTTACTTTTGCAGATTTCTGATTTGTCCTTGTTGATAAAGAACATCACCCACTTTCTTCTTCTGATATTTCGTAAATATGCCTAATTTTAATTTATCAGCCTTCTTTCTCCATTTGCAGTCCTCCTCCCTAAAAGCACTGGAACCCTACAACAGACCGTTACCCTGACCCTAACCCTAAGTCCAGGTGACAAAAGATCCCCCTAAAAAAAAAAAAGAATAATAAATAAAATATAAAAAAAAAACAATTTATCCGTGTACCAGCCATTGAAGAACAAAAGAATGTTTTTATATTCAACAGATATTTCTTTTTTGCTTGTGTATCAGCATGAGTTAGGGTTAGAGTTAGGGTTAGCAGTGCAGACCGTAGCTTGTTAAGAGGTTGTGTCTTAGAGAATGTGCTAAAATCCATGCTTACATTAAAATTGTTATAAGAAATGTGAAAACAGATAAAAACAGCCATGAAAGTTGGAATGAAAGAAGAATGGAAGAAGGAAAAAAGAAACAGTATTTAAAGAACTCAGTATTTATGTAGATACAAAATACAAGACATTGTTCGTTTGAAATGTTCAGTTAGAAGTTTATAAGTGTGTGCATGCGGTGCGACGGTGTAGATCTTTGTGTATGAACGCTGTCATACTCAGCCTTCATTGGGAACCATGGTAGCGTGCACGTGACAATGATAATAAAAAAAATAAAAATCCGGAATCGGGTCGTAGACCCCTGGGTTCCAACGTCAATAACAGAACACGGGGAGGGGGGGGGGATTCTTCAATTCAAGACACCGTATATAGAAAGAAGGAACAAAGCAAACGTGCAAGAGACAACAAGGAACGACCGAGGTATTTAAATGGAAATATTTATTGGACAAAGACAAGATATATATATATATATATATATATATATATATATATATATATATATATATATATGTACACAACAAAAATAAAGATAGAATGTAATATGGGGAGGGGAGTTTAGGGGCTAACGAGCAAAAATTACATTCAAGCACAGAACAACAGTATACGAAAACAGAGTCCAACTTACACGATGTCGGTGAGTGATACAAGAAGTGCTCCAAGATAGAGTGTTAAAGTTCAATAAGTGGCAGGCACAAAAGAGTGGAGTGAGTTCTGGAAGAGGGGTCGGCGCTATACAATCCTTGTATGGTCTCAAGATGTATTTTCTGGTGGATAGGTAAATTGACGACCGAGACAAACTTTTGCTGAATGACTGGGGTGGTTATTACAAATCAAATTCGTTTATTCTCAGCCGTGGTGAAATATCTCCAAAAGGGGATCCGAATTTGTAGTAGGCAGGATTTATAGTTGGCGTTCTTTTCTCATGGATATTGGCAACCTTTTCTTCCTCATTAGTCCGCAAGATACAAACGTTCGCTGGGGCACTCGATCGCCGACAGACTTCGCAGAGTGAACCAAATGGTCCCTCCTCACACACTGTCAGACAAAAATAGACTTGATGAAATGCCCTTCTGCTCGTTGACGACACCACTGTAAGTGTGCGACTGTGTGTGTGTGCCGCTTTGTACCAGCAGGGTGTGTAAGCAGGTGTGGATAAGTTGAATAGTAGTCGCCAGAACCCCGACGGGGTGAGGGAGTCTGGAAACGTTGTCCTCCTGATTTTTTTCAACTCTCTGGTTCTCAACGAAAACCTCAGCGAAAATGACATTTTATCGGATCCCAGCGCATGATGTTATTTTACCGCTAAAACGTGATTTTAATCACATGGTGTTGCGGACGTAATTGGAAACAAATCACGTGACAGCCATTTGTGGGTGTTTTGCTAAGTTGGCGCTAGGAACTATTTTTTTAAACGAAAATCTAATTTTGTTATTTTAGATTGAATTTGGGGGCGTGGCTTGTGTTTTTTGCTTTCGGTCAGTTAACATTATAGGATTGGGATGCATGTTGATCCCATACATGTATCTATCTGCCATCTTCTTTGATACATAGACCATAAGTCATCGTAAACTAAAAGAAACATAATAAAGATGACACAATAAACAGAACAAAATACATAAAAATACATAAAACAAACGGAAAATACACAGAGACGCACAACAAACACATACCAGACTTTTCATCTCTTCCTGGTGGTAATTATTTCTAAGTGTTCAACCTGTGCTACTCAAAACACTGGGCGAGCACAATATGTCAGTTTTATAATACTAGAAGCCGATACAAGGGAGATAACTAATTGAACTATTACAATCCGCATCTGTCCTCAATTTGATGACCCCCCCCAAAAAAAGAAAAATGGAACAAAAAAAAATAGCAATTAAAACATTGCCCTTTTCTGGGCAATCAAGATAAAATACATAATAAATTGTTTGAAAAGTTTGCCAAATAAATGTTCTTTTCACAGAGCATTCGGATAGCTATGTACCTCAAGATTCAGGAATCTCCGTAAGTACGGAAATTCTTTGGACATCTATTCTGCATAAGCCCCAATCTTTGAATTGTTTATATCTGCTTTTCTGTATTCCCTTATTCTTTTTGTATTTAAATAACATTGATGGGGAGACATCTCTACCAAAGCAATTACACTAAAACGTTGACCTGTGGCATGTCTACCGAACGTCAGAGTCATCAATAAGTGTGGTGTGGTGTGGTTCCTGGCCTTGGTAGATTTATTTTTAGACAATGTTTGCATCTTTGGGATTTTACCAAGAACCATGTCGACAATTAATATATAAGATAAAATGTGGTTATAATAAATGGCGAAGGAAGAAAGTGGAGATAAACAGCGAGCGTGCATGCATATCAAAATGGACATCAATGAAATATTGAGGAATATTATGTTATGTTACTAGACATTCTGTACCAATCGGAGTTGCCTCTTTTGGAATGTAACATCTCGAAAGAAACGTGAATAAAGTAGCTGGAATGATCACTGCAACCGTTTTGCATAAAGAGCTGACAATAAAACAGCTGATATTCATTATCCCCAATCTTATTAGGTAGACTGGCCATCGAAGCCCTCAAGCGTGTGACTGTCCATCCAAGCCTACACATCATCAAGAGCAAAACACAACCATATGATCCAAAAAGGAAATGCTAGACCTGTTCACAGGCTTAGATATGTTTGGGAAAGAGTACAGTATACTGTTACATGCAGATGTTAGACCATACTCAGTACCCAAACAACGACGCATACCGCTACCCCTGATGAGAAAAACGCAGGCGGAACTTCAGAGAATGGAAAGGTTGGGGGTCATAAGCAAGATTGGCGAACCGACCGAATGGTGTTCCCCCATGGTTGTAGTACCAAAAGCAAAACAAAAAGGTCAGAATATTTGTAGACCTCACAAAGATCAACAAATGCATAAAACGTGAACTCCATGTGCTACCCACAGTTGACCACCTTCTGGCCCAGTTAGGGGAAGTGAGAGTCATGAACCAACTGGATGCCAACAGTGGATATCGGCAAATTCCACTTTCATCGGAATCACGTATACTGATTATCTAAAAAAATCTGAGATATCCAAACCATGGCTAAAATTTCTCTGGCACATACCCAGTGCTGACAGATACACCGTTCACTATTTTCTTAGTAAGGAACTATATACAGCGATGCTCTGTTAAGAGCAGTACTCAGTAATGGCCCCACCAAACAGGACAAGGACCTAGAAGGGAAAGTGACAGCATTTATCCACGCCATAATGGAATCCTTACCTGCCACAGAAAAATGTCTAAAGGAGTTGGAGGAAGCCACCAAAACTGAGGAGACCAGCAACTATATATCAGTATATATAAAAGAAACAGCTGGCCATCAAATGATCACGTTCCAGCATCAGTCAAACCATATTAAGCCTACCACGGCAGTATTAAATGCAAGAACGGGCTACTGATTTATGGCACGAAGATCATAATTCCTTCACTGCTGAGACAGACCATGATTGCCAAAATCCATTACGGTCACGAGGGAATTACTAGATGCAGACAAAGAGTTTGTCAATCTATATGGTAGCAAGGATTATTTCACCAAATCAAAAGAGCGGTAGAAAACTGTTCAAAATGAGCCGAGCTAAGACACCAAACACCTGAACCCCACATGACAACTGAGCTTCCAACAAGACAATGGCACACTCTAGCCTCCAATCTGTTTGAAATGAAGGACCAAAGCTGTGTTGTAGTTGTTGACTACTTCTCTAGATACGCAAAGGTTGCCATGCTTACATTGATAACCTCCAGAGCTATAATAGGGAGCCTGAAGGCTATCTTTGCCAGACATGGAGTATCGGTCATCCTAAGAACGGACTCAGGAAGCCAATACACCTGAAAAGACTACCAAATTCGCAGACGACTGGGGATTTCAGCACATCAGAAACAGCCCTAGCTATTCTCAAAGCAACGGAGGAGCAGAAGTCTGTGTAAAGACAATGAAAGCATTGTTAAAGACCCATATCTTTCCTTGCTTGCCTACAGAGAAACAATAATGGACTGTGGGTCCAGCCTTAGTAAACTATTAATGGGCCGACATTTGAGGACGAACGTCCCAACTCACCCAAGTCTGCTAAACCCCAAATAGCCTAATTTCAAATGCTTCAGACATAGAGAAGAGAACCAAAAGGTCCAACAACGACTCACACACTACTTATCACAGAGAGCAAAAGAGCTACCACCACTCAAAAACGGTACAACAGTATGGGTCAAAAGCCTCCAACCTTTCAAATCAGAAAGGTACCGTTGTTGGAACAGCCTCCACACGACGCTCTTATGTTCTACAGACTTAGGGGCAAAGAGATAATAATCCGATGCAATCGACGGCACATTGTACCCAAACCACCCAACGAGAAAGTCGAGGCTCACGTATCAGTCCCATGTAGATGTTCATCCACCAAGGGAGAAAACTGTAAAAACAGCATGCGCAAGCCTCACTTCTCGAGACTACACAACAACCGGGTCTGGACGGCAGTTGAGACCACCCATCAAGCTAGATCTCTAAAATAAATTAATAAATAAAATAAAATAATAAAAGAGAGAGATCATATAGTATAGACACTAAAAAGAAGACTATTTAAAAAAGGGAGATGTCATGTTACTAGACATTCTGTACCAATGGAAGTTGCCCCCCTTGGAATGTAACATCTCCTAGGAAACGTGAACAAACGAGACTGGCAGTCAGCCATCTTAGTCTAAATGTATACACAATTAGGGTCATCAATTAGCAAGTGCTAACTATAAACATGAACAGAGTTCTGTAAATGAAAAATCAAGGAAAACATTATTAAATAACAAAACATATATATAGCTGTATAATTTTTGATTATTCGGACTACTGTTCTCATCTTGAGTGTTATCATAACAACGTTTCGGACGCTGTAACATCCGGTCTTCTTCAGGTGTATCTTTTCGAACTCTGGAATATTTCTGTCGCACTCACAAGAACACATGGCGCAGTGGATATAGTACTGTTATAAATGTGAAATGTTGAAAACATCTCCGGCACCAATGTTATAGATCCAGAAATGCTGAAAAGCGTCTGACACAAAATGTTATAAGTAAACTTTAAAAAAGCTTACAAGATCAATGCTATATACTGACACCAGTGATATCTTCCTTACCCCTCTTCCAAAATGGCATTATATCCTTCGTGTTTTATCTGGGGCTGGTGAGTCACATGTTAAGATTCACTCTTAGTAAATACGACTTTTACTTTTTTAATAAAACAGTTAAAGGGAGACAAGCAAGTAATTCTTGCGAGAGAAAACAAGACACATCCACAATCACATTTTATTAATAATACACTTGCAAGGAAAACAAAACAAGCATTTATCATTTCAATGAACAAACGAAAAGTTATTCTGTGCTCTCAGGGAATTTTTAATAGAGGAGCTGGAGTTCATAAGACCGAGATTGTTGATTCAATAGGATACAAAATTCGAGACAAAATGAGACAACATTCGAAAATATGAAAGTTCAGAGTTTTGGATGAATTAAATATGAATCTCTTTTTTTCTTAAGACACATACCTTTGACAATGTTTTTGTGTTAGTTTACACGTTGAGCGAGTAAAGAAGGCTTCCGGCGACCTTTCGATTTCTGAACAACAATCGTTAGTTGACGGCTGTGGGAAAGATATTTTCAAAGAATTTTTGATTCAGTTCTCTGCCTTCTGTGAACTTATCTTGAGCACGGTGAGATATATATAATCTTGTATTCGAAAAAGAAAATGCTGACCTCGTCTGTTGTGGTATCTATTATCACATTGTCGGACTTGGTTTTGCTTTTGTTAATGTTCGATAGACAGCGGTAAGTTCGTTGCTGTAATTTTTAGGCCAATAAATTTTGAATCCAACTTTTGTGCACGTGGATATATTATTTTCGACTTGTCTGCTTTGTGAGCAGCAAATCTTGTGATGTTGTATCCTATTGCTGCCTTAATCTGTCTCCTCACTTTTCTTGCTGGGATCTCATTCACTCCTCTGTCTAGGGCTTTCTCTTCACATAGCAACAGGCTTTTCTTGAATTTGATTGGTTGCTTTTCATCCGCCCCGCAAACTGCGTGGGCTGACTTTACAGCTCTTGGCCTAGCAACAGGATTTTCTTGTTTGTGATTGGCTGGTCAATCATTTGCTTTCTCTGCTCCTCATTTGTCTGGAATAAATCCATCCCCAATTTCTAATGTGTGTACTTTCTGGCGAATTGCACATTATTTTTTTATTGTAGAGGAACATGTGCCAACAAGTCCCCTATTCTTCTTTTCTTGCTTTATGGGGCAATATATGTGGATATAACAGTACTAAGTAAAATTCAGTTCTAAGTGATAGTCATCTGAAGGTTGAAGGTTTAATCATTGGTGCGGGCCATACGAAGAATTGTGAACTACTGAAGACCTCTTTCAGTCATGACTGACGAAACGAAAGCATGCTTCCTCTGTGGATCAATTAGAGGGTTCTGTTCGAAATTCCGTCCAGATTCCCGAGTTCGACAGAAATATTCCTGAGTTATAAAAGATAAACCTGAAGTAGGCCGGAGGTTACAGCGGCCAAAACAAGATCAGAACAGTAGTCCGAATAATCGAAATTATACAAATTATCAATCCTCATCTAAAAAATTCAGAAACATATATATATAACTATAATTTTACATGAATATAAAAGTAATTTTTAGTGAATAAATGTTCATTTGGGAAAGTTATGTTTTGTAGAGAATATTCAGTGAATAAGCAGACATAAGTATGTGTATGTGTATATATTTGTTAGTGTGAATATGTGTGTGTGTGTGTGTGTGTGTGTGTATTAGGCAGCGTGGCACTGTGTATGTGTGGCCTACCTTTGTTGTTAGTGTGTATAAATGCACGCATGGGTTGATAAAGCCTGTATGTGTGTTCAGAGGCAGGTAGGGGGGGGGCAGCATACGTTTTGTCTTCTTCCGATGTCCGCCAGCCCGGATCGTCTTTCATTTGTTCATTTGTCCGGTTTTTATTGAGATTTCCTTTTTTGCGTTGGATTGCTACATTATGGGTTTAAATCGAGCGCACACCATTTTCACTGCTTGAAAAATATTAAGTTAACATGTCTTTGTGAAAACTCTTACTTTCTTTTGGAAGTGAAGAGGAGAGGGTATCTAAACGAACCAGGGTAAGAGGATGGCTATTCAATCCAGTCGCTTATTGACGTTCGTTAGAATCGCATCTCCATTCACTACAGACCCTCAGACTATAGTTCCTATTTACTTGCTTCCCTCATGAAGGTAGAGTTAGACGTGTAGCAGTTGCATGATGGACTTATTATGTTTATATGTACGTGCAGTATCTTGTGTTATATCGAGTTGTGGTGTGGTTGGCATATTGGTACACAGGCGATTAGCACATCGCTGACATGCACACTGGAAGTTCCGCCCAGCTATTTTACCGGACATAATACAAACAAGTTCCCAAGTAGATTTCGTCAGGGCAAGACGTTTTATCATATTCTCGTCCTGTGACAGAAGCGACCAGGTGTGATGGAACTCCAGGATACCACATTCTGTTTGTGACAAAAGCCAGCCGACCTAACACTTCTCTTTATGTTCAAGTGTTCCCTTCGAATAACAGTTGATTCATATTTTAGTGGAGATGTTTGTGTTTTCTTAGAAGATGGTGACCCTTTTCTTATTCAATATTCAATTCCGGTCAGATGCGTCCAGACACGGCCAACTCTACAAGGTGACATACTTCATTTTGACGTTCTTCCAAATCAATCATATCTCTAACTAAAGACACAAAGTCGGTTTTTAATATGTTGAACATCCAGCTCCCCAAAAAGGGTCATTTTGGACCAGAACAATTTTTTTTAAATGCCTCAGTGTAGAAGGATTTCTCGTTCACGGATCAGGGACAGAAAAGATTAAATGTACCATCGGAACAGATATTACACTTTGCTCCTAGCTAAAATGCCTTTGCAATTTTTTTTTAGTTTCGTTTTATATGGGAAAATCCCGTCCGCCATCTCAAGTCGGATATTTTTTCATACGGGAAACATTTTCAATATCACCGAAATCAATTTTTATAAATATGCATCAATTTAGTAGATTTCCTTCTCAATGTTTTATTTGATTATCATTGTTTGTATTTCACAAATTGTTTTTTGATTTAATGTATTAATAAACAATTGTTCTATTATATGTTAAGAAAGCAGATAACACGATGCGGGTTTTTTTTTTTCTCAAATAAATGAATTATTTATTTTTTTAAATTAATAGATATCAGACAAGAAATAAGTGGTACTTCTGCAGTTTACGGACCGTGCCATTTTTTAAAACGGAAACTTCAATAATTTTCAGTTTTTTGTTTTGTTTGAATATTATATTTTATATTGAGACAAATCCGAATTAATATACTTAGTTATATATAAACATGTCTACACCGGTGATTGTTCTGTGAGGCCATTTTGTCATCAAAACCGCATGGTCGGTGTTTTTGGTTTTCTCTTATTTTGCCTCCCATTGAACTAAAATCGGTAATGCATTTGCTGGAATATGAAAATCAAATATTTTTGGATTGTTTCCACGAAGATGGACTTCTTATTATGTCTGAGTAAGACAACTAATAATTCTTTATTCACCAAAATTCGCCATTGTTTTGCTTGTTTTTTTTTAACAAACAGATTTTACAGAAAAGAAACAAAGTAACAGACAACAACTGTAGGGTTCAGTTTCTTTTTTTTTGTGTGTTTCTCCAGATTAGGACCCGACCTAACTTTGACCCTGTCATGTTAGGGTCAAAGTTAACTCGGGTCCTAATCTGAAAAAGTACCTTTTTAAGTTTAGGTTCAATGATACAATAGTGGTGCGGTTAAAAAATACCATTTTTTAAATTTAATTTTTTGTCTGGGCGCAAAAACGGTGCTTATGCAGTTTACGGACTGGGCTATTTTTAGATAGGATTTTCAAGTTAAATTCAATTTTTAATGTATTTTTTGTTTATTAAATTGTTAGGTGAAAGAAAGTACAGAATAGTTAATCAACCTTCCACTGTTAAGAATAGGTTTCTAAATTATAACGTTATTATTTCAGCCCGATCCATAAACTGCATACAAAAACGTATACTACTTACCAGAAATAAGGTTCAATTTTACTATAAGGACCGTTGGAATATCTCGTATTTCGATTCTTATTCGTCCAAATGTTGAATAGAATCCATTCTTGATCTAACTTGAATAACTGCACTTGGTCATGGTGGTCAAATGTGACATTACATGTTGACGGTGTTAGGCAAAAAAAAAATACGCTGTGTTATTTTGGCTATTTGTTTTCTTTTGTTAAATAATTTGTTTTCTGGTTTTTGCGGTAACAAATAATATATTACAAATATTTAATAGTTAACAAATTGTTTGCACCTTTTCCCCATTTTTCTCATAAATTAATTAATAGATAATAAAATCAGTGTTTTTTATACATGATGTTGAAATATTACAAAATTCAATTTTTTATAGATTGACATGCTGAACACTGAACAGCGAACGTATTGAAGTTAAAATTAATTTTGTATTATGAAATAGGAAAAACGGTGCTTCTTGCTTAAAAGTCCGAAAAAAAGATTTATTTGTCTTTTACTGTTTAAGAGGTAAATAAGGGGAAGTAACTCTTAATTGTAATTTTGAGCTAGATTTTACGAGCATACGATCGCCTTGGTGCCGAAAGATTCCATCATTTGCGTGTGAATCACAAGTACAATTTTGTTGATCCACAAACCGGGGCCACCACCAACCACGTTGAACGTATGTGGTGTGAAGCAAAAAAGAAATAAATAAAATTGAATGTGGCACCCACACGCAAATGGTGGATTCCTATCTCGCAGAATTCATGTGGCGGCAGAAATTGCCCAAATTTGCAAACAAATTGCTGAATTTTATTCAGTATAAAACCCAAGTATAAACACAATAAATTCTTAAATTTTCCATTGCTGTATACTTTGTTGTTCATTTATTACTAATTAATTTTCTGTAAATTACGTTACATGTAATAACAACAGTTGATAAGAGTTACTGCCCCTTATTTACCTCTTAAACAGTAAAAGACAAAGAAATCTTTTTTTCGGACTTTTAAGCAAGAAGCACCGGAAAAACACTTAAAATAGTAAAATAGCCGACATAATATACTTCTCTAGATTACTACCCATAGCAAATAAAAATTAAAATAGGGAAACTTTTAGGAAATACTTGTCTGTGATGGTAAAAAAAATAGCGCCCACCAAAATTTACGGTAAACAATCCAGTAATTTGTTTTTTTTTAATTATTTTTTTCAATCGAAGGATTACGCGAATTGAATTAAGCCATTTTTTTCCAATTTCAAGGGAGATAAGTGTAAAAGTTTCTCATTTTTTTCGTCATTTTATTTAACGCAGAGTGTAAACCAAAAAAAAGTTTGTTTTGACTTATTTGTTTGTTTTTCTTTTCATTTCTTTTGTTTTTTTAACACAAAATGTTTTAAACGTATTTTTTGCCTTCGTTATGACCGTATTTTTTTAGTCTTTTTTTTTAATGAGTGTACAGAAACGGCTAAATTTTTTCTTTTTCCTTGTTTTTTTTTCTTTGCGAATGATTTAACGCCAATTGTGATAATTTCTTCTTTGCAACGGAGGGTAGTAACTTTTTTGGTACTAGCAACCATAAATTTACAGTCGTTACGTATTTTTCCGTTCGATTTTGTAACATTTGTTGTTGGTTACCTTTCCCGAAACAGTACTCTTTTGGGGAAGTGGGTAGTGTGAAAATTGTAAGGCACAACCCGTAGAGGATAGACATTTAAGGCGGATGGGGGTGGGGCGTAAACAAGCTAGCTGCTCGTTCGCAGTTGCTGTTTAATGGGCAAACGATTGCGTTCGGGGTTCATTTGGGCATCGTTTATGGCGATGTTTGAAGAATGGGGGAAAGGCAAGACCACAGTGTGGGAGTGAAGGGGGTAACTGGCGTACATGTGGGACTACAAATACAGAAGTCATTATCTGCTTCAATGTTCTGCAGACAAGGTATCTCCAAACGAAACAGTCAATGCCTTTAGAAAAAATTAGCCTCTTCTGTAAACTTATTAAAAAAAATAATAAATTCATCATTTTATGAAAAAAAAACCCCCAGGCAAATAGATGAAAAAACAAAAGACAATAATAGAATAACTTAAATGATTTTTTTGTTGAAAAATAACAGGAATAATTAAAAAAAATATCTATATAATAAAATAAAGTTGTTTTTTCTCCTGTAACTTTGGCTATTGTAGACTTAAAACCAAAAGCTTAATATGCTAATCTTAAGAATAAAAGGAATAATTTGATAAAATATATGAAATAAAATAAGGGCATATTATACTGGATACAGTTTTGCTATTTGTCGCAAAATACATAAACTCGACTAAATAAGAATCAACCATTTGGAGAAACTTTTCCACTTATCTCCTTTGAGATGGGAAAAATGACATCATTCGTAATGTAAACCCCACATGCGGTTGCACGGTTGGGGATCGTGGTCAACCGCACACACAGGTGTATGATATCCTGGTCGCTGTGCCAAATTGTAAACCCCACACGCGTCCGTACACGGTCGTCGTAGTGGCAATAAAAAATATGTCGATCGAAATTCCTCTTAGCCGGATTGGGGACGATGATGATGATAACGTCGCCGATCTTGTCATCTCGTCCAGCTAGAAATACACTCCCACGTTGAAACTGTTTATATCAGCGAGCGATCACTGGGCGAACAGCAATCAGTTGGCTCTGTAAGAGCGAAAGATTATTCAAAGCAGAACAAAAGGAAAAGAACAATGTTCAACAACTCGGTCAGGGTTTTTTTGTATAGAAGAGTAATTATTAATAAAATAAAAGAATTGATTTTACATTAGATTAATGTCTACCATACTCATAAAAGTTGTTTTCTCTAAGTTATCTCGTTGGTTTTCTGTGTGTGTATAAATTCGTTCAGAAGTGGTTGTTTAGTCACAAATTAACTGGCGAGAGCAACGGTGGGGAGTTTGTTCGGTTTTCTTTTCTTCGACGTGCGCCAAGATGGCGTACGCTGAGCGAACGTCCGACTCTAACAACAATTCAACTCCATCCGTCCTGTGTAGTCGTTTACTACTTCGCCACGCACACCTTCATCGGCGCGCGTCGGACGAACGTCCAACACTAACTGGCGCTCTCGCTATCTCTACTGGTTCTGTCCTGTCGTGCGTAAAAAACGCACATTCTCCTATTGAAGATGTCTATCGTCATCACCCCTTTCTCTGCCATATTTCTCTCTGCGTCTCTTCCTCTCTCAGGGGAGGGAGTGAGGACGGGCGCCTCACTCCCCTGTCTATAAAATAAATGGAATTTTCTTTCTGGCCCGGCATTATCGCTAAAACAATTGCCTTTTCATTCTGCCACACAGCTGGTGACGATCTCGCACCGAGTTCCGTGATTAACGATGACAGGCCCAATTGTTTATCTGCTAAATCAAAGCAGACCTCCAGAATCGTAAATCCAAAGCATATCCTCACTTAAAACCATATCTTTTTGCTGATATTTATTAAAATTAACACTAAGATCATGAATTTTCTTAATCTTTAACTTCCCATCTGGCAACTGTCTCGTCTTTAATGGTGGCGATCGATCTGACTGAAAAACACGACCCAACCAAACAAGCCGGCGCCTGTTTCCTGTCGTCTGAATAAGGCAGGACACTACTGTAGACGTAAGGGGCTACTGAGAATTAGGAGTAGGTTATGGGTGTCATTCTAAGTTGGGAGCTGTGCAGCGAGATATCTGTTTACATTAGTTTTAAACCTCTGCATGTTGGTACTGTCGGGGGAACAGGGGGCAGGGAGGGAGTTCCAGAGGCCAGCAGCATGAGGAAAGAAGCTATTGGAGTAGAAGGCTCTCTGGCATCTGGGGACCTCCACAGTGAATGGATGAGATTTAGCTGATTGTCGAGTTGGTCTAGTGAATTTATGCCGAAGGGGCACCAGAGTAGCCAGTTCATCGGAGCATAATCCATTGAAGTATTTGTAAAACAAGCACAAGGATGCTACATTGCGGCGACGGGACAGGGGCTGGAGCTTGTTGGATAGTGAAGAATCTATTAAGTTGGCGACTCTTTTTTGGACCTTGTCAATCCTATAAATGTCATTTTAAGCATTGTACCTATAAATATTTATAGTCGGTATCCGAAACCCAAATTTTATTTTCATTATATCTAAAAGAAATTTAATGTTGGCACGTAGATCTTTGCAAAACATGAATAACGGTACCAGATTCATTTTGGTAGCTCAATTAGCTACCAAATTATGACTTCAAATTTTGTTGGAAGTTAGAAAATTTGCCGTTTTGTGCTATTGGTCGAGAAGCAAATTTTTACAGAGTATAACTAAAAATGTAGGCTTTAAACAAATGAAAAATCCTTACAAATGTAATGTGATATTGCGGTAACTAAAAATTAATCATAATGGAGGTAAGTTACTAGATCAACCAATGACCTCTCAAAGAAAATGTACAAAAATGATACGGAAGCGCAACTTTCACTCTTTATATAAGATTCATTTCAACAACTAACACAGTGGGTCAGTCCAGCCAATTTCAGTGAGGGCTTGGAATTGATGTTCTCCAAATCTCCTGAAACTTTCAGATTCTTTTAGTAGCATTGAAAAGAGTAAATCCTGAAAATTTCAGCTCAATTCCTTTTTCTGTTCAAATTTTATGGCCTTTTGAAAATTTTCATATCGCTGAAATTTTTTCGACACTGAGGATTTTCTCAATTTTGGAAGCCAATTTTCAGAAATTGTTATATTTAAAAAGGTCTGGATGAACTGCTTTCAATTATGTCCATAGAATACTATAAGAATCAGTTTAATTCATGGTTTCTAACCAAATTAAAAAAAAATTACGGAGCTAACAAAAATGACAAAAATTGAAAAAATCACCCCAAAAAGTCAAATTTTGAATTTTTAAAGAGTAAGTTCTTGCTAACAATCAACCCAAAATCCTTTTAATGCTTTAAACCTCATAGTATGCTATGAATACTTCTGCAAAAAATAAAATTTAGGTGTTGAAAATAAATAAATTTGAAATTATGGGGTACCAAATATGGCAAAAAGTCTGCAAAAATTTTACGGACTTTTTTCCATTTTAGAATGGTAATAACTCAGTAACGGTTGCTCAGAACCATATAAAACTATATATTTTCTTGAAGAACACCTTGAGCTCTATTCAAAAATGTAAAATAAACCAGTTTATAAACATCCTACTAAAATCTATGGGACATCAAAAATCACAAAATTTAAAAAATTTTAACTTTCGACGAAGTTCAAAGGCCTGGAACTAGTAGCCAAGAAAAAAAATGGATTCGATTTTTTGATTTTTTCAAAGAATAGACTTTCAGGTTTTAGAAAACTATCATGAGGATGGCAAACATGGCTCTTACTCTTTAAAATGGTGCTTTCTATCATGGCACTTTTCAATATCCAAATCTGGCCTTTTCTACCATCTGCTTATAGTTTCGCAATAAAAAAACAAGTTTTAATCAAAATTTTCAACACATTTTAAAGAAATGCTATATATAGTGTAGATAGAATATCTTTCATTGGACAGAGAGATATTAATATAATAAACTTTGATAAAAATAAGAGTCCTAATCAAAATAACTTTCAGCCTTTCCCATAGTTATTTTATCGAAACAGTAAAACCTTCCTGTGCTTCCAGTAGATGGTGTATCAACTTCACAGTACACATCTTCAATTGGAACCCAACAAACGTCATCACGCTGTGGCCAATAAAACTTTTCAGAAGGTCCTTTAGGATGGAGGAATTTTACATTAACATCACCATGTTCATTTGATACATCATTCGCAACACAGAAGTACCAATCTTTATCGTACTGACATACATAAAATCTACCTGGTTTGATGTCTTCAATTCTCAATTTACAATTCAATTTTCCCTTCAATTCTCCCTGATCAATTACACTTTTTTGAGTCTTAAATTACGGGCTTGAGTTGCTGTGTAAGTTGAGACATTGAAAACCTCTGCAACCTTAGATATTGAAAAGTCACAAGGAACAATAGTTAAGAGCTGTATGATTTTGCTGTGTAAGTTGAGACATTGAAAACCTCTGCAACCTTAGATATTGAAAAGTCACAAGGAACAATAGTTAAGAGCTGTATGATTTTGTTCCTATCTTCAGTTATGGTAAGTTTTTCCTTGATTAGCTCAACTAATCTAGAGCAATTTGAACAATCTTTACTTTGAGAAGACTCCACCAGATCAGGCTCATCCAAAGCAATGGCTACCACTTTGCTGAATGCACCAGTCACCTTGCTTATTTTCCTTTTTCCTGCTTGAAGTGCACGATCTGTTTTCACATTCTTTAAAGGCGAACAATCAAGAAACTCTAAAGATTTATTGGCAATTTCATGAGCTGTTTCAACTGAAATTTCGTTCTCCTCTGTCATCATTTCAATATCAGCAGGAACATCAGTAGTAGGACCATCAGTATCAGGAGTTATGGTATCTTTTGCTTTCTGGCAACATTTTCTACAAACACGGTGCCCAGGGAGAACATCACGACTGGAAAACATATTACTGTGGAATTCAGGTAGTGTTACTTCATGTAAATTAGTTTTCCCCAACTTTGTATGCATTTTGAAAGGATCAACACATCTATACATATTTGCATTTGAAAAATTGTCAATAAATTGCAATTTGTGCTTTTTGCATACGTCAACAACATCAGAAAAAGACTCGATTCTTGATCTTATCCGTAACAACTCAGCTTGACCAATTGGCAAGTCATTAATGTCAATTTTAGTGAAGACTTTATCTTTTGCAGATCCACATTTCAAATTGAGGATTGAACCAATTGAACAAATATCCATTTTCCTACAAATATAAACCATTCACATTTGACAACTATACACAATTCATTTGCAAAAAGAAGGAAAAATAGAAGAAAAAGCTCCATGCATCAGCATTCATTCACTCACTCCATTCATTCAATTATTACATTGGGTATATTTTCAACACTTTAGTAATAGAAATAGATCATGACTTAAAAAATGTTATTCAAATGTGCCTTTTTAGTAGACTAGCTCTAACTATATTGGCATTGGTAGGCTAGATTTGGATATTAAAAGGTGCCATGATAGAAAGCACCATTTTAAAAAGTAAAAGCCCTGTTTGCCATCCTCATGATAATTTTCTAAAACCTGAAAGTCTATTCTTTGAAAAAATCAAAAAATCGAATCCATTTTTTTTCTTGGCCACAAGTTCCAGGCCTTTGAACTTCGTCGAAAGTTAAAATTTTTTAAATTTTGTGATTTTTGATGTCCCATAGATTTTAGTAGGATGTTTATAAACTGGTTTATTTTACATTTTTGAATAGAGCTCAAGGTGTTCTTCAAGAAAATATATAGTTTTATATGGTTCTGAGCAACCGTTACTGAGTTATTACCATTCTAAAATGGAAAAAAGTCTGTAAAATATAAGTTTTGCAGACTTTTTGCCATATTTGGTACCCCATAATTTCAAATTTATTTGTTTTCAACACCTAAATTTTATTTTTTGCGGAAGTATTCAAAGCATACTATGAGGTTTAAAGCATTAAAAGCATTTTGGGTTGATTGTTAGCAAGAACTTACTCTTTAAAAATTCAAAAAAAATTAAAAATTTGACTTTTGGGGTGATTTTTTCAAATTTTGTCATTTTTGTTAGCTCCGTAAATTTTTTTCAATTTGGTTAGGAACCATGAATTAAACTGATTCTTATAGTATTCTATGGACATAATTGAAAGCAGTTCATCCAGACCTTTTTAAATATAACAATTTCTGAAAATTGGCTTCCAAAATTGAGAAAATCCTCAGTGTCGAAAAAATTTCAGCGATATGAAAATTTTCAAAAGGCCATAAAATTTGAACAGAAAAAGGAATTGAGCTGAAATTTTCAGGATTTACTCTTTTCAATGCTACTAAAAGAATCTGAAAGTTTCAGGAGATTTGGAGAACATCAATTCCAAGCCCTCACTGAGATTGGCTGGACTGACCCCAGTGAATCTTCATAATATAATTCATAGCACAGTAGAGAGCCGGCTAGATTTTTCTTTTAATAGTAAATCAATAAAAAAAACCTTCAGATTTAGACCACAACATCATTAAGTTGAAAAACATCAACATTAGAAAATAAATCGGCCATCTCTGAAAATAGTAACCAACTAGAAGTAACCTGGAAAAAAACTATTAATGCCACAAGAGAAAGAATTGTACATTTATAAAGAGAAAAAATGAAATTATATTTACACCCAAATTTTATCAAAATAAATGAGTTATCATGAGTTGAAATTGAAGGGAATTTACTCATTTTCACACACTAAACTTTTCTTTTCTTTTTTAAACAGAGGACTTGGCATTCAAAGGATTCTACTTAATTTATTAAAAGTCTATTGTGATGAGGGCAGCTTTGTCCTTGTCTTGAATACAACACAGTTGGAAGAGGTAAGAACATTTTAGAATACTTTTCTATGCCTTCAGGCTGACATCAGGGTGTAGTATCTGTTTTGACACCGGTTAGTGAAGGAGATTTCCTTCTAGACTGAGGCAATTTTAATTGTTGTCCCAATTCAAAGTACCCCTTTTTGGGGAGCTAGATTTTCCTCAGATTAAAAAAAAACAATCTTGTGTCTTACTCTGCTCTCATGTAAATAGGTTATTACATTGAAAAGCAAATAGGAAATCAGGCAACCTTCTTTGTCTGAAATGAATTACAAAAGAAATGCTTCACTCTAAAAAATTTTTTTTAAATGTCAACTGTAAGTGTTTTTTTTTTTTTAATGTCATCAAATATGAAACTAATAATTTATATCATCATATTGTAATAACTTAGTTTGAGAGAGGATGACTAGTTTATATGCAAGAAGTGTAAGACAATGGAAATGGTAGAGAACTCAGATGAGGATAAAGTATATTTGCATGGTGAAGGTATTGAGGGTGTTGAGAAGTTTTGTTTCCTTGGTGATACCATTGAGCACAGGGTGGAGCAGATGCTAGTGTGATTACAAGAGTTTGGAGTAAATAGAGGAAACTTTTGCTTTTACTAACCAGCAGAGCGTTACCACTATCATCTAGAGATGGCTCTATCAGGCATATGTATGCTGTGTGATGATGTATGGAAGTGAAACCTGCTCAGTGAGGGTTGAGGACATGTGTTGCATAGAGAGAAATAATATGAGAATTATATGATGGATGTGTAATGTGAGTCTTAAAGACATGCTTAGATCTGATAACCTTAGAGGAAGATTACATTTGGGCAGTATAGGGAGATGTGTGCAGAACAGGAAACTTCGATGATATGGTCACATCGAAAGAATGAATAAGAGTTAGCAGGTATCAGGTCCAGTTCACAGGGAAGGTCACAAGAAAAACATGGGAGGAAGTGATAAAAATGGACTTGAAAGAAAGAGGGATAAAGACCTGATCAGACATAGGTTAGTTTGGAAGTCAATTTTTTAAAGCTGTACAACACATGACAGCATGTAAAATGGATGTTAAACCGAATATGATGATGATGATGATGTTAGCATGTGTTGAATGAAAGCTCTGCTATTTCCTACTCCAATCTACTATTTCTAACTGAACCACAGTTTCTTAGTCTTCACTGACACGTAGCCTTCTTCTTCCGATTTATTTTTGAACAGGCCTTTGATTGGTCCTCTATAAGAAGGTGGGGGCTGCCTGTCAGTTCTCTAAAGCCCCTCCAGGCAGACTTGCATCGGGTAATAGCAGCAGTCTCACAACAACCATTGGCTGAAAGGGAGTCGCCCAGGTAGTAGAACTCACCTACAGCTTATGTCATCTAATCTCTTGAAAATTGGTGGAAACGTTTTCACTCATTTAAGCACACCATGACATTTCTTTCTGTAACAAAGTAAAGAAATACAAGAAAAAAAATTAAATTGGGCTTTTCATACTAGTCAGAATCCACATGATAACATCTAACAGTAATCGTACGTGGAACAAAGAAAATAAATTTCATTAAAATTATTAGGGTTAACCAATATGTGCAACATGAATATAGAGTTTATGGGAGGTTTTGGAAAAATTGAATGATTGAAGTTATTGTGAGGAGATTCTGGTTGCAGTGCATTGGATGGAGAAAATTGCCTGTTCCACTCTACAGTCCTCCATGAGAAAGTATGTCACACAACAACATCTCAACTGTTTTCAGTCATCTGAAATACTCCAAAGTGTGTCCCACGTTGATGTCGATGTCCCAAAGTTACGTGATAGGCCACTTAAGATATAGAGGGGATCAGTTGATGACAACTTGATCCTGGCAAGCGACACAAGCAAAATGCCAACAGACAGGAATAAATTGGAAGTCGTTCACAAAACGTGTAACCACAGCATGAGACGAGACAAAAAAACGAAAATAATAATAATGAAATCACGTGGGAATTCGCACTAAATATTCTCCAGCCCTTTCCTTTTTATTTCTCTCACTCTCATTCTCTTTTTTATCTTGCTTTTATACATATGTTAAATATCCAGGCTGGGTGTACTGAAAGGTCATTTGACAAAAATAGGTGCATTTAGCATGGACACGCACTTGGCCAGAAGATAACAACGTAACATGATTGATTGTCAGAAATTAAAATAATCAGTGGTTGAAGTCGGGCACCTGGCCGAGAAAAACAAAATATGGTGGATTGTCAAAAATAAAATGATCGTTGGTTGAAGTCTTGCACCTTGCTGAGAAAAACAAATATGGTGGATTGTTAAAAATAAAATAATTGTTGATTGCAGGAGAAAACACCTTGTTGACGAATAAAATGCCCTGGGGGCGTGGCTACCATGACAGTGAAGTCCCACAGTGGACGTTTACAGGGGTCACAAATTGTTATATCATAACAACCTAAAATTGATATTGTCAGTCGATTGGCGATTTGAGCCCGAGAAGAACCACCTGTCGAATTCCTGTGCGTGCGTCTTCTTTCCTCACTAACCCACACTCGTTCACCGCCACCGGCAATAAAGATATATCATTATATTTTCGTATATCAGTGTGTCGTCATTCTTTTATACACAGCAGAAATACTACATATACATTTATCAAATTGTATTCGCTTTTTGTTATTTTAATACAAATATTTGTATTTTCTTCAGATTATTTATTTGTATTATTAATTTGTTATTCTGTACATTTTAGGATCATTTAATTGAACGATTAGAAGCTGATGGTATCAGACCAGCACCGAAAATCATCACAAATGAATATCAAGCACCAGAAAGGTCAGTTTATCATCAACATTATTATTTTTTATGAAGAAAGATGGCTATCATACCCCTCCAAGTAGGTATCCCAAATTAAAATTTTAATTTCACTATATCTAAAATCTTTTAATTTTTTCACATAGATCTTTGCAAAACATAAACAATGGTACCAGAATTTTTTTTGTAGTTCAATTAGTAGCATTAAAAACCAACGTCTGTTCGTATGACATCAGCAAACTTTCACACCTAATGTGCTTAAACAAGCAATATCTCTCTTATTCGTGGGCCAATTTTTAAAACAATTATATGGATGGAAAGAGAATAAAATTAGCATTCCAATGATGTTAATTCCATGTGCCTTTATATGTTAAATGTTTTTATACTCCAAGTTAAAAAGAAACTATTTTTTTTTTCAATTTTATATTTCATAGCTTACATTCCGATTTAAACGCGCATGGTTAAATTTGATTGGATATTCTTGAGATTTCACAAATTATTTAAACCCAGATGACTAGTTCTAGTGTCATGTATGTTTTTATTATCACTAGAACCGGTTCAGAGTCACCCTGGCTTTGGTGATAAACACTCAACTGCCTGAAAACGGGAATGGGGCGATCAAAAGTTGCTATGAATATATGGGACTACAAAACTGACCTAACCATCTGTGAATGTAGAGAGGAGGACCATACGATACAACACTGCCTGTACTGCCCTCTGCTGCAGCTTGAAAGATCTTGCAGAGTACAACGATAATGCAAAGGACTGCGTAAAAAAGTGGGGAAACTGTTGTATGACCACATGCTTCAAAGACATGCAAAGAAGAAGACCACTATAACCGAAGATGAAACCGATCAAAGTTAACTAAGAATATTTCTAAATTGATAAGGTAAATCGACATACATCATTAAGTTTCATATAGATAATAGTTTCAGAATTATTTTTATGTATAATGTTTCTCTTGAAACCCTGTTTGGAGAATTCCGCACTGGGTGCCCTTGGGAACTTTTGTATGCCAATGACCTTGTTGTCATGGCTGAGACCATGTATGAGCTTGTTGAGAGACTCAAAGTATGGAAAGACGGAATGGAAGCTAAAGACTGAGGTTCAACACCACAAAGACGAAAGTCATGGTTCTGAACTGCATGCACTAAAGGACTCCGCTCAACACCAATGTGCAGTGTGTAGAAAGAGGGTAAGGAGCAACGCCATACAGTGTAACCATTATACTCTATGGGTACACAAAAAATGTACCGGAGTACATGGTAGACTCGCACCAGACCCTGACTTCACGTGTAAAAAATGTCAGGGACTTGCTCCGCCAATTGAGGGTTGCCCTTGCCAGGAAATAAAAGTGAAGACGCTCTGGAGGTGGTAGACTCCTGCTATCTGGGAGATATGCGGAGTGCAGGTAGAGGTTGTGAACTCAACTTTACTATCAGGATAAAGACAGCATGGGGCAAATTTAAAGAACTTCTGTCCAGCTTA
The DNA here is from genome assembly GCA_963556195.1 of Sepiola atlantica. NCBI lineage: Eukaryota > Metazoa > Mollusca > Cephalopoda > Sepiida > Sepiolidae > Sepiola > Sepiola atlantica. Next base: position 100,432,511 of record OY744524.1, on the reverse strand, counting down.
ACATCTAGAGCCACCAGGGGGAAAATCTATGATAGCTGTGTCAGAAGTGTCATGTTGTATGGTAGTGAATGTTCGTCACTCACCCAGTCCTCACTTGCCAAACTCCGCCGGAACGATGAGGCCATAATCAGATGGATCTGCCACGTTAAATTAGACCAGCCCCAGTATGTTAGGTCAGAGACCTTGTTCGAGACATTGGCCATCCAACCGCTGGACGTTATTCTTAGGGCGAACAGACTATGTTGGTTTGGACATGTTAAAAGAAGCAGTGAACCAATCAACACATGTAAGGATCTGAAAGTGTTCAAAGAGGACCTGAAGAGTAAACCAGGCATGACTGTATACAGTGGCAGATGGTGAAGGTGGACCCCCCGACCGGTCCACTGGAGACGATGTATAAAGACTGCCAGACAACATCGAACCCCTGACGAAGGGAACAGAGACGCTAAACTAGGATAATGAGTGTGTGAGTATGGAGCAACTTATTTTTGTTTTATGTAATCTTTCTAGACTGAGGCAATTCAATGTTTTTCCCCAATCCAGAGTGTCCCTTTTTGAGGAGCTGGATTTCCCCACATTAAAAACGATCTTGTGGCTGGTTTTGCCCTCGTGGGGAGGCAAGTAAATAGGGATTCTGTTGTTTCTTTTGTTTTTTTAATGCTTAATAGACGTGTTGTACACGCGTGATAAAGTCCATGGCATGTTTCTGTTATCTTGCTATTTATAATTACTCACTTGTTAGAATTTAAATAATTATTAAAAAAACTGAATTATGAATTAAAGATACAATTGTATATGTTAACGAAACTTGGGATATATAAAAAAACAAGATATTTCTTCACCTTTTTTTTTAATATCGGAAAACCTTTTCACGATATTTAAAAAGAACATCTTTTGTTTACATACCACACATGCTCTATTTAAAAATAAAAACAAAAGCACAACTATTTGTACTCTTAATTCATATTTATCATTTTCTTTTTATCACTTTGTTTTTCTATGCAATGTTTTTGAATTTACAAAATTATTATAAACAAAGTAGTAGAATTAAAAGTCCGATCAAATTGAAATAATTTTTTTTATTATACTTTTAATTCTCGGCCCCTATTTACTTGCCTCCCCACAAGGGCAGAGTTAGTTATAAGGTCGGTTTTTAATGTGGGAAAATCCAGCTCCTTTAAAAGGGAAACTCTGGATTGGGACAAAAATCTAAATTGCCTCGGTCGAGAAGGATTTCTTCACTAACCAAGGACAGAAAAAATGAAGTGTGTAGTATCAGAAGAGATATTACACTTTGATCTTAGCCAAATATAAAAAAAAATAAAGCATTGCAATTTTTATTATCATAAAAAAAAAACTTGTAAATTGGAGAAAAGTGCTCATTTTGGAGTTTTATTTATTTTTTCTTATATAAGTAATGGTGCAGGTTAAAAATGGCACAAGTGAATAATTAGGAGAAAAAAAGTCACAAAGCAAGAACATAGAAAAGGAACAAGCATAATAAATATTTGTCCAGTTGAAACATGAATTAGTTCAGTTGTCAGTGGTTTTGAGGTCAGTGGTTCAATTATTGAACAGAACCCAGAACTAGAAATGTGTTATTATAATTTATATATTACTAGTTGTTGGCTGTATAAGAGATAAGCATGATCCTGTGTGGAAGATGATCACCCACTTTCCAACCAGATAGCGTTTGAATTGTGATACAATGGAGGCCGCGAAGATAGGAAGTGACTCATCGACAGAGACAAAAGGAAATATGGGAGTGGTCAGTAATGAAGGCCGCGAGGATAGGGAGTGACTCATCGACAGAGACAAAAGAAATGCGGGAGTGGTTAGTTTCCATTGTTCAGGACAGGTGACTCAGAAAAAATACCGGACACAACATTTTGAGGGTGACGGCGTTTTGCGAGAGTGGGGTAGGTTAGTTTTATGACAGTTTGACGACAGTAAGGTTTATGACAAAAAGTTAACGAGTTTGGGTTTCGGAGAGAAGCCGGGCAGTTAGGATCGAACCTCCACAGAGAGCGGATCGGACCGGAAAACGATGAGATGAGCTGACGACTTGAGCAACAACAATGGGGGTCTCGACAGTCCACAACGGTGTCACACACACTCATAGTTCAAACTAAATTATACACAACGTATATGTGTTTGTGTTCTTTCTCGAGAGTTGTGTTTCTTTTATTTTAACTTGTGGACCATTGTTGTGCCCTCGACGATTCGTCAGTGGATAGACGACACGGCTAAGACGATGAAGACAAAGAAGAAAACCACGGAAATACAATGTTTGGGTCGATGGTCGTCGAGTGGGGCAACATGGTTCTACAGAATGATGTGTAACTGTTTTAGTTAACTATTAGATATAACCATGTTCTTGTTTTTCTGGGGAGAGGGGGATGTTGGCACCCGGACCTTAGGGTCTGGGTAGCAGTGCTAAGGTTACAAATGTTGTTCAATCATTTTTTGTCCATTAAATTATGGAGGAGATATTTACAGGACCTTACTGTGAAGAACTGAAACTAACCTGCCACAACCTTGTTGAAAGAGACATTTTAGTGTAGTGTAATGCGTTAAAAATGGTTTTGTTCTTGAGTTACATAATTTCTTGAAAACATATTAATAGTGTGGTTACTGTTATGCAAACACTATAAAATACAGCTGTATTGAAATACCTCACAGTCTGTATGATACAATGTGCAAGTTTTAAAAACTTTGAAATATACACATTTAACTTATAATTCATGGCTTAAAGTAAAGAGAAATAAAATTGACTCCATAATCAGAAAGAGCACATAATTTTACATAAGAGTACCAAGTTTCATAAGAATAGCTTAAAAAATGAATAAATGGTGGAGAAATTACTGAATTTCTTGAAATAATGATGTCCATATTTTGGCCATTTTTTTTTTTAAAGGATTATTAAAGAAAAATGTCCAATTTAAAATTCTTATAACTTTTGAACAATTGATGGTATTTGCATAATTTAAACGGTTTTCAGCTTCTTTTACACAGCTCTATTCACCCAAGTTGATCAAATAACAATTAGTTAAAAAGAAAAAATCCACTTGTAATGCTACAATTAGCTACCAAATTATGACTGTTCAACTTCTTCATCCAATTTATTTTTGAACATGCCTTTGATTAGTCATCTATAAGAGGGTGGGGTTTGCCTGTCGGCCATGATCAAAGTTTTCCACTCCAGGTTCGGCGGATGCGAGGATCTAAGTTTGTAATCCTCAGGGCTAGGGATTACAAACTTTGTTAGAAATAAGAAAATTTGCCATCTTGCGTTCTATTGGTTCAAAAACGAATTTTCACAGTGCATAAGGGAGTGATGATGGCTAAGTGGAAACACTTTCATCAAACCTATACTTGACCTTGAAGGAGGTAAATAAAATAACTAAAAGTGCAGAATCCAAACAAGTGCAAAATATTAAAAAATGCAATGCCATCTTTCAGTAAATGAAAATGAATCCTAATGGAGTATTGTTGTCACATGTGGGTTGGTGCACCAGCTACTAGTCTCTCCCTCTTAGACAAGGTCCAAAAAAGAGTTTCTAATCTATAAGGTCCCACACTGTTTACCAAGCTCCAGCCCCTGTCCCATCACCGCAATGTTGTATCCCTGTGCTTGTTTTACAAGTACTTCAATGGAATGTGCTCTGATGAACTTGCTGCTCTGGTGTCAACTCAACATAATTACCTCCGACAATCAGCTACATCCCACCCTTTCATTGTAGAGGTCCCCAGATGCCGAACTACTAGCCTTTGGAATTCTCTCCCTGATTGCCGGACAAGAACCCTTTGACATCTTTGGCCTTCATCAGTACAGCAACTTTTCCTGAGCAGTGCAAGGTGACCAACCGAACTCAGGAACGACCAAATTAGTGACGTCATTACTGGTTTAAAGGAGGTGGAGTGTTTGTGACTGTTGTCCAAATTTATTGTAAAATTTAATTTTGCTATAAACTTCTGTTTTTATCTTTAGAAACAAAGTTTACCTGGAAGGTGGAGTTTTATTCATTACTTCTCGAATTCTGGTTATGGACTTCCTCACTGATAATATTCCAGCTCAACTCATTTCAGGCATTATTGTTTGCCGTGCTCACAAGTAAGTAAATCTACTTATCATATAATGTGTTAATCCTTCAGGCCAGTAGTCGCAAAAGTTTGTTTTCCGAATGGCTAGATTAGAGATATGTTTAAGTTTTCAACCCAAGAAGTACAATTCATGTTATCATGTACGCAACGATTACAAAATTTCACAAATTCTTTAATGATGATATTAAAAATATGATTACATCTGTTGGAATGCTGGTTGGTTACAAAATTCTTTTCTTTTTTAAATTACAATTTTCATTAAAAACTGTACATATTTATGTGATGGAAAAGGCACTTATCCAAAGTAATGACATCTATCCATACATATATATTTTATCAACTTTATTTCATATCTTTGTTCAACAAATAAAAGAAAGGTGTTAGTAAAGAAGTTATTTCATGTTGTTTATGTGTTTTGACGAAGAAAGTGTTAGGATGAAAGTTCTTGGGTCAAGAAAAAAATCCATGAAAATGGTATTATAAGTCGATAAGGAGAGAATGTTATTAGAACTGTGTGTATGCAGTTCGGAGTATTGAGTTTGTGATACTGACAGTTCGTATTATTATTAAGGAGTAAATCCATGTGCTGAAGTGTTGCCATCTTTGGAATTCAAGTCCACATGCTGATATCCCAGTAGCCAGCGGTTACGATGGGTTTTGTTTGCATGCCAAATAAGAAGTTTAGTTGTTATTCAGAGTGACAAAGATTCATTAGGCAACTTCGCCTTCTTGCCAGCTATCTGCTGGAAAGCGCGGATGCGATTCTTTAAATAATATTTCGGAACATGTGATTGACTCTCATGGAAGCCATTTCTGATTTGCTAATGTTCAATATAGGGAACTAATCGAAAGTAAGTATTTGATTCAATCAGTACCAATTATTTAAATATTGAATGATTTAGAAATCGCTTCTCTGCGTTTCTGCTGCTGTTGTTGAATCTCCTGCTGACACTTTTTTTGGAAAGAAAAAGAAAACAGTTCCTGATTTATTTTCAAAATTCAAAGTGCATCTCTGAGAGAATCTTTTGCCGAATACAGCTGACATGAAGAAGCCGCCCCGTGCCTTTGTCACAGCCTTTTTTTAAAACTCAGTCAAACGAAATCATCTGACTGACTGTATTTGGGAATTAAAAAGTTACAATCATGAGTTGAATGACAAATTACAATAAGTTAAACTTGTTATATTTTCCCCATGTCCCAATAACCTAGTGCAAAATATAGCCAGAGCTTCATGATAAAATTGTTATAAAGTATATAATTTAAATAAATTTGTCACTAAAAGCTATTGATATGTTGTTACAACACTTTTAATTTCCTTTAATTGATTTTAATATTGAGTTGGGAAATAGTATAAAGTTTTACTTATTGTAATTTGTAATTTTTCATTCAACTCATGATTGTAACTTTTTAATTTCTTTTAAATTTCTGTGAGCTACTTAGATTAAAACAAGGTCAGACCATTTTTCCAAACATGCTGAGTGACCAACTAGTGATTAGAAATGTGATTTCTCTTACTCAGTTACTGTGGCCTGCTGCTAGCTACCCTTCTCTACGGAGGCAATAAATTCTTCCTTCACCAACCCCCCCCCCCCCCGCCCCCTAGATTTCCAAAACGGTGTAAGTGGTACTCATTTTTCAGTAAACAAGTAGCAGCCATCAAAAATGTACCTAATTATTCCCATTTCAGGACGAAATAAATTATAGTACATATTGCTTAATACCTTCGTTTAGGTTTTTTCTTTTGAACTTTATATATATTAATACCTACCATCTTCGTATGTCAATTCACTGCTTAGTGTGTGAAAAGCAAGATTGAATTTTTGCTACAACCAGCTAAGTTTGCATGTTTTTTTTCCTTTTTACCATATCTTTTTCTATGTAATTCTGTTTAAAATTAAGGGATTGTTCCTGTCTTTTATTTATTCTTAATCCTTCCCCTACCAATACGCCTCTCTCGCCCTACTCTCTTGAGAGAATAAGGGAGTGGAGAAGTCAACTGGCATGCTGCTCATGCTTTAAATTTACTCTCCTTCTACCTATTCAATTTTCTGTTATCTCTGGAATGGACATGAAAACTTATTCTCAGTAGAAACTTAAATTTATTTATCTTTTTTTTTCTTCCTGTGGAGAGCTCTGACAAACCTGGCATAGGACCTAGGCGCGGGATTACCCTTCTCGGTGAGATGGACCTGTAAATCTAGTTAGATCATCCAGATTAGTACACAGGCACAAGATTATCCCTCTCGGTGAGATGGACCTGTAAATCTAGTTAGATCATCCAGATTAGTACACAGGCACAAGATTATCCCTCTCGGTGAGATGGACCCTGTAATGTCTTGATTATCTCCCTTACATCGGCTGTTTGATTTCATTTGACAATCAGAGTGATCTTCCCTTGTATAGAATCCTGTATAAATAAACGTGTCGAACGCTGCCGTGTCTTTTTACGAGTCCGGCGATCAAAGTGTTAACAACGTGTTTCGTATCTCGTGTTCTTATTGCTTCTGATTGTACCTTGCCTTTCTGTTTCAGCTCACGAGCCGAGAGATTAATACTATTTTACAGACGCGTAGATTTAATCAGATCATCCATCTAGAAGAAGGAAAACTGATGTAAAACCTGATGTACTGGCTTAAAACATCAAACCAATGTGGGAAGGAGGCCTCTTTAGTTAGAGCTGGAGATTCGAAGAAAATATCCGGTTTGCAAATCTGAAATTGCTTAAGGAATAGATAGATTCTACCTTTCGCCCGGCTTTGCACTCCTCGTTTGTCTACATGTCAGGCGCAGAGGTTCATTCACAGGGACACTTCAAAGACACCCGGTGCTTGGCCTTGTTTCCTGACTAGAACAATGAACGCCATCCCACCCAACTCTATTTCTTTATCTGAGAAAATTCTTAATCTATTCTTAATGACACTGCTCGTGATAGAGATTGATATCACCCTAAGCTTTCTACGCTAAGCTGAAAAGCTGTTGCTCAAAATGAAAAGATACTACAAATCGCCTGATTGTGAATCTATTAGAGATCACGTCAGAGATGCCCCATGAAGCAAAACATTTTCTCTCCCTAGTGCACAGTGTGGCAATGAAGTAATTAAATGGGTTAAAGAAGGCATTGAAGCACATGTCCCCTTACTTTAGAATCCATCATTCAAACTCCTCAGCCTAACATTCACAGGTAACATGGATTGGAATAAATACATAGAAGACATTGCTAAAGCTGCTACAAAGAAGGTGGGATCCGTCTACCCTGCTAGAAACTTCTCACACCTGCCAGTATCTTATATCTCTACAAAGCCACCATCCGCCCATGTATGGTGTATTGTTGTCACATCTGGGCTGGTGCACCAACCACTAGCCTCTCCCTCTTAAACAGGGTCTAAAAAAGAGCCTCTAATCTAATAAATCCCTCACTATCTTTCAAACTCCAGCCTCTGTCCCATCACCGCAATGTTGCACCAGTGTGCTTGTTTTACAAGTACTTCCACATAATGTGCTCCAATGAATTTGCTGCACTGGTGCCCACCTCAACTTAAATACCCCCGACCCGTTAATCAGCAGAATCTCACCTTTTAATTATAGAGGTCTCAAGATGCCGAAAGGCTATCTACTCTAATAGCTTTTTGCTTGAACTGCTAGCCTTTGGAATTCCTTCCCTGCTCCCTCTTTCCCTGACTTTAGCAACATGCAAAAATTTAAATGTAATGTGAACAAACATCTAGTTACACAACTCTATACTTAGGGTGCTCCTGTAGGTATGCCCCCTAATTCACAGTAGCCCCTTACGTCTCAGTGAGAATATGCCTTGTTTGGGGTGAATAAAAGTAATATATATATATATATATATATATATATGGCAGAGCTTATGGAAAGGTAAAAAATATGTATCTTTACTCACTAGGTAACTTTTTTATTTATCTGCTATTTGCTTACAAACTGAAATGAAGTAATAAAAATATAAAAATGTACTCTCACTCGTCGTTATTTTATCTGACTAATATATTTGTAAAACATTAAGTTGGGGTTGTCTGATTTACATTGTTTTTGCAATATCATTTCAGGCGACGGGGTTGGTTGACTTTGTTTTTACAATATTTCAGGCGTCGGGGTTGTCTGACTTACTTTGTTTTTACAATATCATTTCAGGCGACGGGGTTGTCTGACTTACTTTGTTTTTTACAATATCATTCTAGGCGACGGGGTTGTCTGACTTACTTTATTTTTACAATATCATTTCAGGTGTCGGGGTGGTCTGACTTACTTTGTTTTTACAATATCATTTCAGACGACGGGGTTGTCTGACTTACTTTGTTTTTACAATATCATTTCAGGCGACGGGGTTGTCTGACTTACTTTGTTTTTTGCAATATCATTTCAAGCGACGGGGTTGTCTGACTTACTTTGTTTTTACAATATCATTTCAGGCGACGGGGTTGTCTGACTTACCTTGTTTTTACAATATCATTTCAGACGACGGGGTTGTCTGACTTACTTTGTTTTTACAATATCATTTCCAGCGACGGGGTTGTCTGACTTACTTTGTTTTTACAATATCATTTCAGGCGACGGGGTTGTCTGACTTACTTTGTTTTTACAATATCATTTCAGACGACGGGTTTGCCTGCTGTTTGCTTCTTATGAACCTGTTAGATAGAAGCATTTCTTCCTAAGAAAATAACGAGACATTCAGAATGGACATATTAAAGGGAGATAAATTGTCAGAGTGTTTGCAAAATTGCGAAAGTTATGTCCCCTTGGCTTCCAACAAGAGAGAGACATTCTGTGATTACGTTATCGTTTTAGCTCCCACTATAAATGTCAATTAATTAGTAAATCCTCTTCTTCCAATTGTAAAAAGTAAATAAATAATTGATTCTTGACCATAGTCAGTTTCCTTAGTCAAATTCTTTCTAATGTTTTTGTTTGTTAACTCACATTCACATATTCAAAGTTACACCCATTTAAGCATCATTCAATAACCCGACACTGTCACATCAGAAACAATCGAGTATGACGATTCTTTTGTTGATATATGAAGACGGTAGGTATTAATATATATATGTATATATATATATAGATGGTAGTCGTTAGTCATAATAATAGATTGTTTTTGTTCAGAAACATTTAATGTGTTGTCTTCTGATTCGATACATTTTTCTTTCTCTCCTGATTATTTCAGAATCATAGAATCATGCCAAGAAGCATTCATTCTTCGAATGTATCGACAGAAAAACAAAGTGAGTTTCAGACTTTCATATTAAAATCCATAATCATTTTGCTCCAGTTATTTGAAGAAAATCCAAGAATTATAAATTCTAAACATGATCAAAAAGTTATAAGACTTTTATTTTTATTTTTAAGTTTGCTATTTTTGGTTGAAACGTCAATGTTGATTATGAATTTTTTGAGAAGCATGTTAATGCACTAAATTGGTGCATAAAACACAAAGCATATCTACTGGTGCTACCAGATCAGGCTGTCTGAAGATACTGGCTTCCTGACCAAAAATGCACTAAACATTGATGTTATTGTTTTTTTCTTTTCCTTTTGCAAAACTCAATCACGTTCTGCAAATCCCAAAACAAATTTCTTCTACAAAAACTTGAAGCATAAAAACTTTTACCAAAATGACCGTATTCAGCATTAAATAACCCGAAAAGGGTAGATATGCCATAAAACAACCAAACAAAGCATATCTATCATGAACTATAAATAATTTCACCAAAAATGAAAATAAATATTACAGTCTTCATATTTTTTAATATTTCTCTTTGACTATGAACTTTTCAGTATTAACAATGTGAATGAAATGTTTTTAAGAAAACTGAATATAACTTTCCTTCAAGAAATTTTAATTTTGAAATAATAAACAATTTAAACATTTTTTTTATGTGTCAGGAAATGACGTCATGTGTAGGAAGTCTATCGTGACACGTAGCGAAAAAGCTAGTAAAATCTTTCTCTTGGATATTAACGAAGTAATAATTTTATTATTGTATTTTCTTTTCTTTGTAGAATGGATTCATCAAAGCTTTTTCTGAAAGCCCTTCCTCTTTTACATCCGGATTTGCCCATGTTGAAAAAGTGATGAAAAATCTCTTTGTTCGAAAGCTCTTCCTCTGGCCACGCTTTCATGTGAGTGTCGCTGAATGTTTGGATCGTCATAAGGTAAACATTTACCATTTTGCCTTTATTCATTTTCTCTTACTAAACATTTGTTTCAAACCACTGATTGTTATGGCCGATAGCACCCTTCCCTAGAGTCCAACGTTCAAACTCCTCGGACTGACATTCTTATTGCCAAGTCTGCTGCAAAGAAGGTAGAGCTAGAAAAATTCTCACACCTGCCAGTATCCTATATCTCTACAAAGCCACCATTTACCCATACATGGAGTATTGTTGCCACATCTGGACTGTGCGCCAACCACTAGACTCTCCCTCTTGGACAGGGTCAATTAAAGACTTTCTAATCTCGTAGGTCCCTCACTGTCTGCCAAGCTCCTACCCCTGTTGCATTGATGCAGTGTTGCACCCCTGTGCTTGTTTTAAAAGTACTTCCACTGAATGTGCTCCGATGAACTTACTGCACTTTTACCCACTCAACTAAAATACCCCCGATCCACCCAACTAACAGCAAAATCCCACTCCTTTACTGTAGAGGTCCCTAGATGCCAGAAGATTTTCTACTCTGATAGCTTTTTTCCCTGGACCGTTTGCTTTTGAAATTCTCTTTCTGCTCCTTTTTTCCTCGATTGCATAAATATGCAGAAATTTAAATGTAATGTAAACAAACATCTTGCTGCACAAGTTCACACTTAGGATGCCCCCTATGAATCTTGCTGCTTAACTCCCCACCCAGATTTTGCCCTATAAATCTGGCTTCAACTACAGTAGCCCCTTAAGTGGCAATATATCTTGTTTGGGTTGAACAAAAGTAAAATAAATAAATAAATTTGTGGTGAAATGCTGGTTGTAGTTACTACTTAGGTGCTTGACTGCTTTTTAATGCTGGTGCCATAATCTAATAAAATTGTGGTGACGTAGCTTCTCAGGAAGTGACGTTGCTCACAGGAAGTAGATTAGTTCTTTTTGGTTTAAGACATAGGTCAGTTTAAGAAAACAAGAAATACACCCATAAATCTAAAATGAGTATGTTGCTTTATTTTTCTGATATTAATATGTAGACTGCTACATGCTGTTGACATGTATTGGCAACTGCGAAGAGAAACATAAATAGCTTCTACTACTCAACTATGCTTGCTTCTTCTACAACAAGCAGTAGATATCAGATCAACAAAGCACAGACGCGTTACTTTGTTTGCTATTACTACAGACAACCACAGCAACACAGATTATACGTGCTGTTCAGCTGTTTATGTGGTGAAAAGATTTTCACAACTGGTAATGCTACAATAAGTAAACATTCCACTGGGATATATAGATACACTAGAAGAATACCTGTTCCAGGATGGGTAAAATTAATTCCCGAACAGAAGAGTTTTGCATCACTTTTATGTCCCCTTACAAAGATTAAAATCAAAATATAATGATACTAAACCTCATGTCTAGAATCCTGATTCCAAATTTGATCAAAATTCATTACATGCTAAAAAGCATGTAATGAATTTTAGAAAATCTCTAAAATTTAAGGCTTAAGCTTAAGGAGTCTTAAGAAGAAATTGAAATTCAGAAAATCTTGTTTAATTGGTGTCCAATGACTATGGATCAAATTCAATTCAAATCTGAAATATTTGAATTTTTTAATTGTGCCCATATTATGCCCCTTCAAAACCTTTTATTTCAAAATACCCCAAAAAGCTGAAGTTTGAGGAATATTTATTGATTTCTAATACCTATTGTTAAAATTTCACAAAAATCGGAGGGATTTGAATTTTAACGATTGGCTTCCGTTCTTTTTTTTTTTTTTTTACATAAAACTAAACTAAATATAGCCCACGGTACGACCCCTTTATGCCTAGCAACTGTATTCTAAAATTCATAATGATCGATTAATTAGTTTAGGAGTGAATCCTATGCATACAAATATATAAGGACATCAGGTGGGAGTGTGGCAAATGAGGTACAGATAGAAAATCTTATTCGCCAGTAGCTACAAGAATTCACGTGGCGACATGCATCGCATCAGTGAGTTTGCCGGATAAGCAATTCATTAAACGTCCGAATCTTCGATTTCGGGTGTCTATAAAACAAAAACAAATTGTGTCAAGGGCAGTAGAAATTAGATGGTACTGTATTAACAACAGTTTATTTTTATTAGTTAAATATTTCATTGTTGACTTTCACTCATCAGAATAGAGCAGCGGACAATGACAGTTCACTGAGAAATTGGAGTTACGAAAAAAACGATGTTTACTGAGAATTTGTACCCTGACGGAATGTTGTCCTGGACTTTTGTGCTTCTCTTTCTTTCAAGATGTTCATAAAACGAATAAAGTTTGTTTCGAATAGATTTACTTTATTATACAGGTGTAAAACAAAACTGAAACAAATAAAACTTTAACAAAGGTTATTTCCATCGCGATATTATGAGTGTCATTGAGAAACCCACACAGAACAGTTTGCCCAGGATTGCATGATACATTCATGAAAGAGTATCTAATACCAGCAGTGCTCAATACCCATTTTGCAGAGCAGAAACGAAGCAATGTTTTATTTTTAAAGTGAGATGGAAAAGCTTTTTGTTTTTATTTTTTCAAATATCCGTTTTTTTCTGTTCTTTTCTGATTAGGTTGAAGTGATTGAAATGCATGTACAGATGACACCCGCCATGTCCTTATGTCAGACAGCCCTCCTCGACTTGATCAATGCCTGCATTATGGAATTGAAAAGATGCACATCAGTTGTAAGTTAATACTCATTTTTAGAATGATGATGTTCTCATTTTGTTGTTTGTTTAATGGCAGAGTATATGTTTGGGGGTTATTTTATGACAAACACAATCCAAAATGAAAGTCTGCTTATTGGATCAGCCCTTGATAGAATGAACTGGGTGATTCTGAATAGACAAAGCATGAAAGTTGGCAAACGTGGAGACTCCTGCCACAAATGGGACCTAGCCCAAAGTCCCCCCCCCCCCCCCCCTGTGGCAAGACACTACAAACCATGAGACATATCCTAAACGGGTGCTTGTTTGGTCCTTATTTTACTAATCATTGTTACATAATCAATTGATATTATTTATCAAATTAAATCCATACCTTCATTCTTGGCTGCTGGCGTTATATCTGAGTGTGTTGCCGGCTTCATCCCAGGACCGAGAATATTTCCATCGGCTGAAATGAGAGGCAACCGGATACTTCTTATATCAATTATTATGCAATCAATTTGAATAACACATTCTTAGAAGCTGAAGGATTTATTCAACCAAATGATCCTCTTGTAGCTGAAAGATCAAAGTGAGGAGAGAAAGAAAAAGAGAGAGGGTTAATTATGTGTTAAGCACATTGCTTAATTATACAATTTCATCAGATCATTCAACCGCTTCATCCAAACTGCCGAGAGTTGTTACTGCCACTCTCTGCCGTCATGTTTAACATAATATCCAGCTTAATATCATTGACTTCTTTTTCCCACGATTTTAACTTATACACAGAGGGTCAACTGTTTGAACATTGCACACTTTTCCGTCTACAGCACACCCGGACTAATCACTGACAGATATACTTGCTAATATATCTACCAGAAAATGTACTCACCTTAATATTTAACATCAAGTCCTACAAGAAGCAACTTACACTGCACTTTCGATACAGAATTAGAGCGATATGATATGAGTTAGATGATGAAATTGATTTTTGCCTGAGTTCTGTGTAGTAATTTATTTTCGTTTATAAATTAGTTATAAAGTCAACAATCATTTATGTTTGCATAATTAACATTACCAATTCATTTTCAAATTTATTATTATACCATTCTAGAATAATTTATACCCAAACCAAGTCATCTGTTTTACAATTGTTTCAAAATATCTGTAGAGTAAACAAACATTCAGGTAGTTTACCAATAAAATCAAATTGTTTCGGTATGGAAATCATTGGTAACCGATTTTTGTATCTTTGACTTGTTACAGCAAATTGGTATTTTGTACCCTGCTTGTTATTTTGACTTTTTTTTTTTTTTTTTATAACCATTGCTAGATTGTCTTTGTGGAGTAATGTGAAACAATATAGAATTTAATTTGATTTTATTGATAAACTACCTGATTTTTTGTTTACTAGACAGATTTGTTGAAACAGTTATAAACCAGATGACTTGGTTTGGGTATAAATTATTATAAAATGATATAATAATAAATTTTGAAATAATTATATATATATATATATATATATATATAATTCTGTGTGAAGACTAGCATAAATTCTTGGGAGTAAACTAATACAGCGATTACAAGAAATTGATTGACTTATAGGACAAAGGAATTTTTCAATGAAGGGCTTGGGACTAAAAGTTGTTTTTTGTATATATAGTTTTAAAAGTATAAAAACTTCCAAGACTATATATATATATATATATATATATAATTATTTTGATAATAAATATATTTAAATATTATCTACATACATATACGTTTCATCCTTGTGGAATACTCAGTATAGAGATAGCCATTCGAGCCAGTCGCACGATTTGAACCTCGGAACAAGTCACAATCGACTCCAATTCCCAGCGTGCTAATCAATGAGGCCACCGTAAATGGCTACAGACGAGATGAGAAATAACCCCTATGTATGTGTCAAGGAAGCGGACAGCTATAGTCGTCCGTCATAACAGTGTTCAACATGCGGAACATGCATTAAAACCTTTTACAGCTTCTTTCATTTACTCATTAAAGGGCCTATATAATAAGTAGATAAGTGATGAGAATAAAAATTGGATAAAATGCAATATTTATTAAGTCACCAATTGTTCAAACAAGGGTAATATAAAAACTTTTTTTCTTTCTTTAATCTTATATAAGCCTTGTTCGAACAATTGATGATTTTAGTAAATATTTCATTTTATCCAATTTTTATTCTCATCACTTATCTACTTATACTATTGCTCTATCTCGTATATCGAACTTTGACTCTTCAAGATAGGATATAATTTAAAGATATAATCTTTATCTTTATTTTCTCACTTCACATATATATATATAAAATATAATTTAATATTATTAGAAGCTTCTTTTAAGTAAAATAAAGTAAGAGCACTGTTGGAGAGATTAAAATTAGACATTCACCTGAAGCCCCAATGCAAGACTCCGGCTCTGTCGTTTAGTCCTATCGAATGTCCTTATGTTTACACTCGCCGCTTTCAGTGTTAAATATCACTCAATTTCTCCGTTATCACGTGACAATCTCCCGTGGCCGATGGGACTAAGTGAACGCTTACAGATTCAAGGTGTCTCTGTGAACTGGGTTTGCGCCCTGTAACTGTCTGAGATTGTTATTTTCCTGCACTGATAAGAGCCGTAAGCTTGACACAAAGTCGTACATAGGTAAAATATTAAAAAATATAATTTAATATTATCTATATATATATACATATATTTTTCCACCCGCCCGTTGCATTGATTTAAAAAAAATGTTTCCTTTGAAATTTATCCTACTATTTTGTTGTACGCGAAATTTACTTACATATACATATATATATATATATATATATATATATATATAGCATGCAGACGATATTTCTTTGCAAGTTTAATGTCTATGAAAAAAATAACACAATAGTTTCATTTGTGAGATTTATGCATCAAACTTGGGTCAGTTTATTTTCATGACTTGTTCTAATATTTTCATTCGATGAACCTACCTTTGGTTTTGATGACAACTTTGAGGCTGCCTCAGAATTGGCCATGGGTTTTTGTCATGTCTTCAACTTTGACCCCAAAGACTCTGGTGACCCTGGCCTTTAACTCATCCTTTGTGTTAGATCTGTACACATCTCCATTCTACCGCGCCAACCACAAAAATGTCGAGGTGGTTGCGTTCTGGCGAGCTGGGATACCAGATATAAAGTGAAGTATGGTCAATTAAGTTTTCTGGCAGCTTGGCCTATTACGCTATTAACTACATCTTGGTCACATTCTCCAGGGTTATTGAGGGGTGGCAGTCAAACAGAAGGTGAGTGTGCCAGACCTGACGTATACTGATGACATCGTATTGCTGGGGTCGATCAGGAATTAGGTGCTGGTTGTGCTGGACAGGCTGCAAGAGGCTGTGTTTGAGTATGCACATCAATACATCGAAGACTAAGGTTCTCTCTTCCTTGGTCTCTTCGGAGAACTGGTGACCGTTGTCTCTGGATGGTGTTGTATTAGAGGACGTGGAGTCAGTTGTGTACTTTGGTTCCACCATTGTTTCATCCGAGCAGGGTGTTGCGAAGTTCAATCGTCGAGTTGGGGATGCTAGATCCACTTTTGTACGATTCTAGCAGTCCATGTGGAGGCGTAGAGATTTCAATAAATACAAGGAAGCCTAATTACCAATCTGTCGTCTGATCAAACTTCTTCTGTGGCTGCGAGACATGGAAAATTAGGGTGGCTGAGCAGCGGAAGCTGGAAGTTTTTCACAATGACTGCCTCTGCCGCATCTTGCATTGCCAATGAGCTGGCTGTGTAACTACTACTGTTTTCTGTCAACACCTCAATCTTAAGTCTCTGTCTTCTGTCTTGTTGCAGCAAAGTCTTTGATGGTTTTGGACATGCAGCTCGTTGCCTGGAGGGAGAGCTTATTCAAGATTTAATCCTCCTTACCTCTCTGTCTGGGTGGCACAAGTGTGTCGGTGGACAATTGAGAACCTGAACAATTATTAACGAGAACTTGGCTAAACTCTCAAGGCCACAGATGGTTGGACCATGATTGTAGAATCACTATTGGCTAGCCATCTCGAGCGACCTTGCTCCGGACTACTGTGCATAGGTCATCATGATTCAGGATCTAGTGCAGACTAGGGAAGAAGCCAATTAAACCCAACCAGGATGAATGCTGTTTTAACAACTGGTGACACTGAAGAAAATGGTATTTAGATCCTCGATCATGCATCTTTCTCTCACCCCTTTTCCTTGATTATTTACATCATCAACCAATGCCACATTAACTGAAGAAAATGGTATTTAGATCATCGATCATGCATCTTTCTCTCACCCCTTTTCCTTGATTATTTACGTCATCAACCAATGCCACATTAACTGAAGAACATGGTATTTAGATCCTCGATCATGCATCTTTCTCTCACCCCTTTTCCTTGATTATTTACGTCATCAACCAATGCCACATTAACTGAAGAACATGGTATTTAGATCCTCGATCATGCATCTTTCTCTCACCCCTTTTCCTTGATTATTTACGTCATCAACCAATGCCACATTAACTGAAGAACATGGTATTTAGATCCTCGATCATGCATCTTTCTCTCACCCCTTTTCCTTGATTATTTACGTCATCAACCAATGCCACATTAACTGAAGAACATGGTATTTAGATCCTCGATCATGCATTTTCCTCTCACCCCTTTTCCTTGATTATTTACGTCATCAACCAATGCCACATTAACTGAAGAACATGGTATTTAGATCCTCGATCATGCATCTTTCTCTCACCCCTTTTCCTTGATTATTTACATTATCAACCAATGCCACATTAACTGAAGAACATGGTATTTAGATCCTCGATCATGCATTTTCCTCTCACCCCTTTTCCTTGATTATTTACGTCATCAACCAATGCCTCATTAACTGAAGAAAATGGTATTTAGATCCTCGATCATGCATCTTTCTCTCACCCCTTTTCCTTGATTATTTACGTCATCAACCAATGCCACATTAACTGAAGAACATGGTATTTAGATCCTCGATCATGCATTTTTCTCTCACCCCTTTTCCTTGATTATTTACGTCATCAACCAATGCCACATTAACTGAAGAAAATGGTATTTAGATCCTTGATCATGCATCTTTCTCTTACCCCTTTTCCTTGATTATTTACGTCATCAACCAATGCCACATTAACTGAAGAAAATGGTATTTAGATCCTCGATCATGCATTTTTCTCTCGCCCCTTTTTCTTGATTATTTACGTCATCAACCAATGCCACATTAACTGAAGAAAATGGTATTTAGATCCTCGATCATGCATTTTTCTCTCACCCCTTTTCCTTGATTATTTACGTCATCAACCAATGCCACATTAACTGAAGAAAATGGTATTAAGATCCTTGATCATGCATCTTTCTCTCACCCCTTTTCCTTGATTATTTACGTCATCAACCAATGCCACATTAACTGAAGAAAATGGTATTTAGATCCTTGATCATGCATTTTTCTCTCGCCCCTTTTTCTTGATTATTTTCTTCATCAACCAATGCCACATTAACTGAAGAAAATGGTATTTAGATCCTTGATCATGCATCTTTCTCTCACCCCTTTTCCTTGATTATTTACGTCATCAACCAATGCCACATTAACTGAAGAACATGGTATTTAGATCCTCGATCATGCATTTTCCTCTCACCCCTTTTCCTTGATTATTCACGTCATCAACCAATGCCACATTAACTGAAGAACATGGTATTTAGATCCTCGATCATGCATCTTTCTCTCACCCCTTTTCCTTGATTATTTACGTCATCAACCAATGCCACATTAACTGAAGAACATGGTATTTAGATCCTCGATCATGCATTTTCCTCTCACCCCTTTTCCTTGATTATTTACGTCATCAACCAATGCCACATTAACTGAAGAAAATGGTATTTAGATCCTCGATCATGCATCTTTCTCTCACCCCTTTTCCTTGATTATTTACGTCATCAACCAATGCCACATTAACTGATAAACATGGTATTTAGATCCTCGATCATGCATTTTTCTCTCACCCCTTTTCCTTGATTATTTACGTCATCAACCAATGCCACATTAACTGAAGAAAATGGTATTAAGATCCTTGATCATGCATCTTTCTCTCACCCCTTTTCCTTGATTATTTACGTCATCAACCAATGCCACATTAACTGAAGAAAATGGTATTTAGATCCTCGATCATGCATCTTTCTCTCACCCGTTTTCCTTGATTATTTACGTCATCAACCAATGCCACATTAACTGAAGAACACGGTATTTAGATCCTCGATCATGCATCTTTCTCTCACCCCTTTTCCTTGATTATTTACGTCATCAACCAATGCCACATTAACTGAAGAAAATTGTATTTAGATCCTTGATCATGCATCTTTCTCTCACCCCTTTTCCTTGATTATTTACGTCATCAACCAATGCCCCATTAACTGAAGAAAATGGTATTTAGATCCTTGATCATGCATTTTCCTCTCACCCCTTTTTCTTTATTATTTTCGTCATCAACCAATGCCACATTAACTGAAGAAAATGGTATTTAGATCATCGATCATGCATCTTTCTCTCACCCCTTTTCCTTGATTATTTACGTCATCAACCAATGCCACATTAACTGAAGAACATGGTATTTAGATCCTAGATCATGCATCTTTCTCTCACCCCTTTTCCTTGATTATTTACGTCATCAACCAATGCCTCATTAACTGAAGAACATGGTATTTAGATCCTCGATCATGCATCTTTCTCTCACCCCTTTTCCTTGATTATTTACGTCATCAACCAATGCCACATTAACTGAAGAACATGGTATTTAGATCCTCGATCATGCATCTTTCTCTCACCCCTTTTCCTTGATTATTTACGTCATCAACCAATGCCACATTAACTGAAGAACATGGTATTTAGATCCTCGATCATGCATCTTTCTCTCACCCCTTTTCCTTGATTATTTACGTCATCAACCAATGCCACATTAACTTAAGAACATGGTATTTAGATCATCGATCATGCATTTTCCTCTCACCCCTTTTCCTTGATTATTTACGTCATCAACCAATGCCACATTAACTTAAGAAAATGGTATTTAGATCCTTGATCATGCATTTTTCTCTCACCCCTTTTCCTTGATTATTGACGTCATCAACCAATGCCACATTAACTGAAGAAAATGGTATTTAGATCCTCGATCATGCATCTTTCTCTCACCCCTTTTCCTTGATTATTTACGTCATCAACCAATGCCACATTAACTTAAGAACATGGTATTTAGATCATCGATCATGCATTTTCCTCTCACCCCTTTTCCTTGATTATTTACGTCATCAACCAATGCCACATTAACTTAAGAAAATGGTATTTAGATCCTTGATCATGCATCTTTCTCTCACCCCTTTTCCTTGATTATTTACGTCATCAACCAATGCCACATTAACTGAAGAAAATGGTATTTAGATCCTTGATCATGCATCTTTCTCTCACCCCTTTTCCTTGATTATTTACGTCATCAACCAATGCCTCATTAACTGAAGAACATGGTATTTAGATCCTCGATCATGCATCTTTCTCTCACCCCTTTTCCTTGATTATTTACGTCATCAACCAATGCCACATTAACTGAAGAACATGGTATTTAGATCCTCGATCATGCATCTTTCTCTCACCCCTTTTCCTTGATTATTTACGTCATCAACCAATGCCACATTAACTGAAGAACATGGTATTTAGATCCTCGATCATGCATCTTTCTCTCACCCCTTTTCCTTGATTATTTACGTCATCAACCAATGCCACATTAACTTAAGAACATGGTATTTAGATCATCGATCATGCATTTTCCTCTCACCCCTTTTCCTTGATTATTTACGTCATCAACCAATGCCACATTAACTTAAGAAAATGGTATTTAGATCCTTGATCATGCATCTTTCTCTCACCCCTTTTCCTTGATTATTTACGTCATCAACCAATGCCACATTAACTGAAGAAAATGGTATTTAGATCCTCGATCATGCATCTTTCTCTCACCCCTTTTCCTTGATTATTTACGTCATCAACCAATGCCTCATTAACTTAAGAACATGGTATTTAGATCCTCGATCATGCATCTTTCTCTCACCCCTTTTCCTTGATTATTTACGTCATCAACCAATGCCACATTAACTGAAGAACATGGTATTTAGATCCTCGATCATGCATCTTTCTCTCACCCATTTTCCTTGATTATTTACGTCATCAACCAATGCCACATTAACTGAAGAACATGGTATTTAGATCCTCGATCATGCATCTTTCTCTCACCCCTTTTCCTTGATTATTTACGTCATCAACCAATGCCACATTAACTGAAGAACATGGTATTTAGATCCTCGATCATGCATCTTTCTCTCACCCCTTTTCCTTGATTATTTACGTCATCAACCAATGCCACATTAACTGAAGAACATGGTATTTAGATCCTCGATCATGCATCTTTCTCTCACCCCTTTTCCTTGATTATTTACGTCATCAACCAATGCCACATTAACTGAAGAACATGGTATTTAGATCCTCGATCATGCATCTTTCTCACACCCCTTTTCCTTGATTATTTACGTCATCAACCAATGCCACATTAACTTAAGAACATGGTATTTAGATCCTAGATCATGCCACATTAATGACTGTTGCTTGATCGTCCAAAGTTGTCATAAATGTTTTTGAGCATAGCACAGATGGTTCTTTATATTTTCTTATTTCTTTTTTCAGTTGGACCTTGATGACGTATCTGTCGAGAATACAATGGGAAGGTCGTTTGATCTGATTGTACGACAGCAGCTTGATCCAATATGGAATCAGCTAAACAGTAAAACCAAGGATCTTGTATCAGACTTGAAAACCTTACGCACAATTTCATGGTAAGTCAATAAACTGAGAGACGAAAATAAAATTAAATATTCTTGCCGTCGAGAGGAGTCAAACTTTAAAAAAAAAATTGTATTTTGATGAGATTTCATTATAAAATTCTTGAATCGAATAAAAGCATATTTAAAAACAAACTTTTACATATCAAGCCACTGTGGCATTGGTACTATGCAGGGTTACGGATTCAGAGGGAGTCAGAGATTTTGGAAGGAATCTTAGTCAGACTCATAAGAATCCTAGGAGTTGGAGTCTGATCTTTTAATCTTAATTTAATAAGAATCAACAGTCTAAATATTGGAAGATTTTAAAATATGACTTAAAATAAAGGGTTGGAGTCGGAATCTTTTGAATCCTAGGAGTCAGTCAGGCCTTATACCTTCCGACTCTGGTACTATGTAACCCACTTCAATCTGTCACATCTCATGTTAGATAATAAAAGGGTTGGGGATGAGAGATACAAAGCTGATTGGTCAAACGAGGGCACATGTTAAGTTAGGGGATTTTGAAATAGTTAAGGCAGTTGGCGAGAGTTAGATCTGATGACCTCAGAAGATTAAATTTGGACAGTATAGGGAGATGTTTGCAGAACAAGAAACTTCGATCGAATGGTCACGTTGAAAGAATAGATGAAAGTTCTTGGGTTAGTAGATGTAAAACAGTTGAGGTAGCAGGTTGAGTTCAGTGGGAAGGTCAAGTAAAACATGGGAGGAAGTAGTAAGCATGCACTTGAGAGAAAGAGACGAGAGATAGGTTAGTTTTGTGTCTTTCTTCTCTCCATGCAACGCATATCCTCTACCCTAACTGGTCAGATTTCACTCCCATACATCGTCACAGTGTACACATGCTTGATAGCCTCTTCCCTTGGTTGACAGTGGTAATGCTTTGCTCTGTCGGTGTGATTCAGAATTCGCCGACTGCAACCTCATGCAGAGGGGTAAGACCCCCCCCCCCCCTGAAAACAGGACCACCTGTTGGCCGTGGGTGGCGACCCGTTATGCCGTAGGAGGGGATCCTGGGGTGTTTAGCGTTCCGTGGCTTGATCACTTAGAGTTCTTACTTCGGCTAGACGGGAGGTCGGAGAGGCCCGACCTGATCACTCGGATGGTTACATTATGCCCTCATATCTATAAGTTCATTCCCAATTTTATTCTTCAAAAAATCAGAACCTTATTTCATCTTTTTATTTTATTTTTATCCCCAAATAAATACTAGAAAGATGTGGCTGAGAACAAAGAAGATTATCAATACCAAAGAGTAATGTTTCCAAAGAAGTAATGTTTTTCTTGGAGTGGTGTTTTCTTAGTAATGCTGCTCCTTCTTGGTAAAGTTCTCTTCTTAGAGTAATGTTTATGCTTTCACTGTGAAATTTCCTTCTTAGAGCAATGTATTCTGAGAGCAGTGCATTCTGGTTATCTAAGAGCAGTGCTTTCTGGGATATAAATAATTACTCTACTTATGGAATTATATTTGACAACTATTTTTCAGACAACACAGAACTAGTCTGTCGCTTGTAGTATTGTTGGAGTATTTTCCGGCTTGGGTGTGGTTATTCTCAAAGAGTAATGTTTTCAAAGAGTAATATATTCTAGGAATATAAATAATTATTCTACCTATAGAATTATATTTGACCACTTTATTTGGCATTAAATAACCCACAGATGGTTGATATGCCGTAAAACAAACCAAACCAATCTTCTAATTAGCAATGGCAGAATTTCCCTGAACTTAGTGCATCCTCTCCTAATCTTGCAATCAAACTAGCACCTGCTCCTCACTGTGCTACAATGGTATCACCAAGGTTACAAAACCTCTGAACAATCTCAATAACTTTGCCATCCAGATGTACTTTCTCCACATCTGAGTTCTCATCCATCTCCATTGCCTTAAACTTCTTGCACACAAATCGGTTATCCTCTTCTTGTGTACTTAATGCTTACAAATACCACAAAAAAATTCAGTTGCACCTAACTCCCTTTCCACAAACTGAGCAGAAGAACTTTCTCTTTCTGGGGGGTTTTCCAACACTACAACCACTGGTCCTTACTTGAGGTCACAAACCTCTCATCTATAGTTTGAGTTGATATCTATTAAATCATAAAAAAAATGTATTATTGAATAGCTGTATTGTCCTGACATTGCCTGAGCTTAGACAAAAATGGTTTAAAATGTAGCTGTATTTACCGGGATGACAGTCGGAGGTTATGAAAGAAGCTGAACTCATAAGAATAATACAGTCTTCTTCTCAGCTACCACATAAGTACATAAAGTTTATACATTTCTTTAACTATTTTTTTAAGAGAGGCCTAACATGTTATTGTGAAACTATAGAAGCATCATCAGAGGTTGTGAAAGAAGTCGGACTCGTAAGAATGCGAGGAGTCAGATTGTTTAATCCCCAAAGAATCACCAGACAGAGTTGGATATTTTGGAATTCTAGTATGACAAAGTGCTGGGTCTCTATGAAAGATTTTGGGCAATTAAGACGCTAGCATACATTTGGGTAACTGTACTGAGAAAATTGCAATTGTTGTTCACACGAGTTATGAAAAATCCAGTTTGGAGAAAAGATTGTTTAGACTATAAGCCGGGTAAAATTTCACCATGTTTTTTTTTTGTTTCTTCATGTGCCTGTCTTCCCTCAGTCGGTGAGCTGCCCAGGCAACTCTGGTCTATGGTTCTTGAGTAGACAAAACACATGGCAGGAGGTACTGTCCAGTTGATGAATATTTTTTTATCTCATGTTGTGGATCCCCTTTCAAAAGGTGGATTTCATCAACTTGGCATCCTTGAGAACAGCCCAAACAGCCCCAAAATTTGGAGACGCCACATCAATTGCCGCCGAAGTTATCAGTTGAAATCCTAGGAGTCTGAGCTAGACCTATAGCTTCCGACTCTGCAATCCTTTAAAAAAATTTGTTTCGGTTTTCCTATATTTTATTTTTGATTTCAATAAATATTTGATTAATAGTAAATAAAAATAATTCAATGTGTATTAAAGTTACATTTAGGTGAGAAACACACAAACAAAAGATTTTGTCTGATAGTTTTATTACGATAGAGATTTATGATTTAATTTTTTGAATTTCAATTTTCTTTTCTTTCCGCAGTCAACTTACTCAATATGATGCTGTTACATTCTACAGTTTGGTAAATTCTATCAGGTAATATATTTATAATGCATCTTTTGGCATATCCAAATATACTTGTAAATGTGTACAAATCATATATACTTACAAGGTCGAACGTCTCACTTGAGTATTATTTGGTTCATCATTGTTTCTATCTCAAACCTTTTTGTATGAAGCAGTCTCCTCTATTTCTTCTTGGTCTTCATTACACAGCATCTCTTTCTGGCAGTTAGGGCTGTAGAATACGGCGACTGCACCATGGTTCAATGGATAAAAGCATTGAATAACAATCAGTTGTAAATACCCCCCCCCCCCCCCCCTGACAAATCCGATAAGTAGCAAAATCACAACCCTTTACTGTAGAGGTCCCCAGATGCCGGAAAGCTTTCTACTCTGATAGTTTCTTTCCTTAAACCGCTTGCCTTTGGAATCCCCTCCCTGCTCCCTGTTTCCCCTACTATACAAAACATGCAGAAATTTAATGTGAACAAGCATCACACTGCACAACTCCCCACTTAGAATGCCCTATAAATCTGGCCCCTAATTCACAGTAGCCCCTTACGTGTGCCTTTTTGGGGGCAAATTGAAGTTTAAAAAAAAAAAAAAGAGGCTGATGGTTCAATCCTCAATATAGGCGATATTAAGAATAGCATAATAATTAACTCCTCTTCTACCCGGTCATGGCTGATGGAATGAGAACAATCTACCCCCGTGGATTAAATAAAATAAATAAACAAAACAACAAATTATATGGACATCAACCAACAGTTGGACTAGAAAACATGGAACTGCTACATAACTGAAAACAGAACACAGCTGAGTCAGAATCGGACATACATACTTTACACAAACCTACTTACTCAAGCAGAAACTTCATATCGGTGCATCTAATGTAATCAACTACTCACATCCAATTAACTGTAAATAAATATAGGAATACTTGCAAGAAATACTATCATGCATCAAACCTCACCATCCTGTCTAACTCAAATACTAAGCTCTACCAAGTTCTAGCCCCTGTCCCATCGCCACAATGTTGCATCCCTGTGCTTGTTTTACAAGTATTTCCATGGAACATGCTCTGATGAACTTGCTGCACTTGATAAGGATAGACTTGAGACTAATGATGGGACGATTCCAATATTTATCCTGATTCAGATACAATTAACGATTCTGTTCCCGATTCCCATACAATTACTGATTCCAATTCTTTTTAAATCTCTAAATATTTAGCTATACAGTTGTTTTTTTTCTTTTTTAATTTTCAAATTACCATAAAAATATGTGCAAACATAAATAACACTTGTAGGGAATGGGGTGATCTATAAGTTTTAGTTTTAAAATCAATAAATATTTATCACTTTATCATTAGTACCAACAATGAAAAATTAAGTTTTAAACAAAACAAACAAACAAAAAACAATTTAAAAGAATTGTTTTTGCTATTGGAAAAAAAAAGGCACAAATTTTTCCGATTCCGAAAAAAGTTCTGATTTTTCTGATTCCGATTAATCGTCCCAACACTACTTGAGAGAAAACAGGATAAAAAAAGATCTGGTCATTTGGAATCAATTTCTAACAGCCGTCCAATGCATGCCAGCATGTAAAACAAACGTTAAACCGAATATGATGATGATGATGTCTGTATGTATATATTTAATATAATGATGTCTGTATATATATTAAATATGATGATAATGATGTCTGTATGTATATATTAAATATGATGATGTCTGTATGTATATATTAAATATGATGATGTCTGTATGTATATATTTAATATGGTGATGATAATGTCTGTATGTATATATTTAATATGATGATGATGTATGCATATATTTAATATGATGATGATGATGTATGCATATATTTAATATGATGATGATGATGTATGCATATATTTAATAAGATGATGATGATGTCTGTCTGTATATATTTGATATGATGATGATGTATGCATATATTTAATATGATGATGATGTCTGTATGTATATATTTAATTTGATGATGATGTCTGTATGTATATATTTAATGTAGATACTTAATTATGTATTATAGTTACAAACGTTTATCTGAAAGGATATCAAGCTTTTTGTATGTGCAAGATCTCCTGTCTTGATTCGACTCTGTTCTGATTGGGATAGTTGATTTTGAATGCTTATAAGTATAATCTATATATTAATACGATAGTGTGTGTGTTTGTGTGTCATGTTACATCAAAAGCTCTGCGCATGTGTGCTGCATCTAGATTAGGAAAAGCATTCAAGTCAACTAATTTTCGTAATATTTTCAAGTATTTCCTTTTGGCGCAATGGTTAGTGACGTAGAATTTTGACGTCGGTTTTTGACGTCGGCCCGACTGGTTTATAGTTCGATCCCAACCAACCTCTAAGATTTTTTTTTCTACATCGAAGGGGGGGGGGGGGGGCTAGGGAGGGGACGACCGAGAAAACATATTAATACAAAAGTGTGTGTGTTATTTTGTGTGTCACACTTACATCAAAAGCAACGACCTTCCAAATCTTTGTATGTTACTCTTGAATAAGAGCCAAATTTAATTTAATCTAAAGCATTTACAAAATAAGGTTTAGTCGTCGAAATATTACCTTCACTAGAAATATTGCATATAAAAAAGTTTTGTAAATTGTTTGATGTATTGTTCATTTTTTAAAATAAATATGTAAGTCAAATCTTATCATATTTTATTCAAACATGTATAGGTTAGGAACAAGATAATTAGTATTAAAAATGTCATTTCGTGTAATTTACACGGGTCCCGCTAGTAATATAATAATACCCAAACTTTTAATATTTTTTATTTATGCCTTAAAAATAAGATATCTTATTAGCTAATTTTAAAGAAGTTATTTATTTAATTTTCAAGTGAAAGGTAAACAACTAAACAACTGAATTGCTTAAAGAAAAAAGGGACGTATTAGTTAAAGTGTTATGGCCCTGCTTAGGGGCCAGAATGAGAACACGGACATGGGGTTTAAGTTAAAACGAATATATTGGAGAAAAGTATATACAAGAGAAGTAGTACATCAGTACTGACTGCCAGTGTAGACTGGGTTGGCCTCAACGCTGAGAAGCCTATGCTTCCCGCACTTATTGAGAATGGACGAGTCCAAATATTCGTTATAGGTACAACACCATAACATAAAAGATATACGATTTTTTTATTGATTAACACCCTTCACTACCCTTCCCCTAATGAGATTCTGCTTTTTTACATGAGAACATCCTTGAAAACGGAAAGAAGGAAGAAAAAAATCCCAATTATTTTAGAATTTAAAGTGGCGAGTCAGCTTTATATTTAAATTTAACATAAAATGATCCCCCATTTTTGGGCCATTGTAATTTTTTAGAGCATTCAACCAAATTTGTTTACTACTAATCTTAAGTCCGAGTGACAAGGTCATAAAACCACATGTAATCGCTGAACACCCCCCCCCTAATAAAATGCAGCGGATTTAGCTCCCCGTCAACATGTTCCTGCAGCTTATGTAAAGCGCCAGAGACTGCCGAATGAAGACTTTGTGATCTTTTAGGCGAAAACGCTAGCAAACTTTAAAAATTAAAGAGGAAAAAAAACATTTACATTGGGAATAAAATAGTCATTGTATGGTATTTTCAATGAAAAAAAAAATTTATTTTGGTACTTCAGCAGTGTATGGATCATGCTGAAATAATAATTTTATTATTTAAAAAGCCATTCTTACTATGAGGAGGGGGCTTTGTTCACTATTCTGTACTTTCACCTAACACTTTAATAAACAAAAGATACCGTAAAAATTGGATTTAACTTGAAAATCCTATCTAAAAAATAGCACAGTCCGTACACTATAGAAGTACCTTATTTTTAGTTACAAAGAAAATGAAAAAATAATAAAAAAATATGTATTTTTTCAACAAACTTAAAACATAAAAGGAAAAACATTAAAACCAAGATAAAAACAGTCATCGTATGGTAAGTTTCAAGAATAAACATAGTAGTACTTCATTTTATGTTTGTTTCACATTTGTGACCTTAGGATATCAGTTGACATCTGTGACTTTAGGATATCAGTTGACATCTGTGACTTTAGGATATCAGTTGACATTTGTGACCTTAGGATATCAGTTGACATCTGTGACGAGTATGTGTGCCCTGTTTGTTACCAAGAGATAAAATGGATGCAAGAGTAAATTAACTTCATCTAATAGACATGTGTTGATGAAAAAATACTTTATGATCTTCTTTACGGTGCTTTTTAAACTCTTCATATACGTAGCCCTATTCACCATGGTATTTATTTTTTCAACATACATAAATTACCCCATAAAACTTTGGACATTTTTGTAGTATAAGAAACATTACCATGCATTATCTTTATTTGACTGAATGCTGAGAACCCATTTGTTACCCTGAGCACATTTTCCACCTCATGCGTGCATTAAAAAAAGAGACTCATTTCAGTTTAACCCCTCAAATACTTCAAATTCTACTTTTTAGGAGCGATTTAACGAGCTTCACTGAACAATCTACACAATACAAGCCAAACTGTTTCTTTTGTAATTTTTACCCTAACCTAACCCTAAGCTAACACTAAAATAACCCTAAACTAACTCTAAACTAAGTTTTAGATTTATTCGGTTTGTATTGTGTAGAAGCATCGAAATTGATTCATCTTTCTCCGGAAAGTCTGAACTGCTTACGTCACAACTGCAAATTTCTGGGTACCTATTCCTAAAGAGCACCAAAAAATTGAAACCTCCTCCCACCCATCCATATACACAAAATGTATCCCAAAACATTAAATATGTTTCCGTACCTCATTTTATTGTAGGAAACACCCCCCCCTCCAAAAAATAAAATGAAAAATATAAGCTTAGTTAATACACATATACAGTAGAGTGTTAGGGAGAAAAGTTTTTGCTACCACCTATATGGAGTTGGTTTTTCGGAGAGACGTTGACCTGATGGAACTTGCTACTAAATCAGTTTCCTTTAGTTTCAATAATATAATGTATCGGCAAATTGATGGTATATCCATGGGCAGCCCTCTTGGTCCATCGTTAGTCAACATTTTCGTTGGATTTTTGGAAAACCAATTATTTTCCAAAGTGACCAAGCCGGCTTTCTACACACGTTACGTTGATGACACTTTTGCTTGTTTTCCCTCACGGAGTGATGCTGAACAGTTTCTTCGTCTTCTTTGTGACTTGCATCCATCGTTGCAATTCACTATGGAGATCGAGGATTGTGGTTCCTTGCCAATTCTCGATGTTTTAGTGTCTAAATCTGGTTGATCATTTGAAACCTGTGTATAGAAAACCAACATTTACAGGCCGTTATCTAAATTGGTTTTCCTTCGCTCCAAGATCAAGAAAAATAAATCTTATTGGTACTCTCACTCATCGAGCACTTATGATTTGTTCACCAACATGACTCGATGCGGAACTTGGTGAAATTACTAATATTTTTCTTGCAAATGGATATCCCATCAATACTATAAAAGGCACCATTGCACGTAAAGTTGCTTTATTTAATGGTGGTAAATTTATTGGCCCGTCACGTTGCCCTATTTATTTGAAACTACCATGGTTGGGTTCTGACGGCCTTGACATTGTCAAAAGGATTACTTCTTCTACTCAACGTTGTTTTCCAGCAACAATGTTGAGGGTAGTTTACACGACTAGAACCTTTTTCTCTTCTTTTCGTAAGGATGTTTTGCCAGCCATTCAAAAGAATTCTGTTGTTTATAAATTCATGTGTTAGTGTGGAGCTGACTACGTTGGCAAGACACCCCAAAGATTAGAATTTAGAATATCCCAAAACATACCACGTGATATTCGCTTACACAAGGTTTCGAGATCATCCGGGTATTTTCAGGCACAGAGATCAGCCATCGGTAATCACCTCGTTAGTACAAATAGTTGTTCTGACAACTATTCCGATGGGTGGTTTTCTGTTTTACACAGTGCCAGGTCGAACTACCATCTCAATATTATTGAGGCGTTAGTTATTAACAATTCTCGACCTAGCCTGTGTAGACAAAAGATTTTGAAGCATCAGTTGGAGATCTTTAATGATTCAAAGCCACCATAACGTTGAGAGATTTACCTTTTTTTTTTTTTTTTTTTCCTCTCTCAATCGTTTTCTCCAACTTAAACAATTTTTTCCGCTCATATCTCATTCGACTTTTAGTTTTTAATTTACCATTCTGACGTTTCCTCTTAGAGGGTCAGACGATAAGGCCTTAAGGTAATTTTAACAATTTTCCTTTTTTTTTTTCACCCGCCTGTTTCATTGATTAAAATAATGCTTCCTCTAAAATTGATCCTACGATTCTGTTGTACACGAAATTTACTTACATATATATATATATAGTAATCAGTAGTAATAAGTAGTAAGATTACACATCTAAAACAAGAATAGGTTTAAGGCTCCTAAAATTCATACTAGAATTGTCTGCAAGAATGCATGTCGCAAGAGATATAAGTGCTAAGTAATAATCAGTTCTAAGTGGCCATCTTCTGGAGGTCAAAGGTTCAATTCTCAGTAGGGGCAATGCTAAGAATACAATTACAAATTACTTAAGACTTCTACCCAGTCATGGCTGATGGAACTAGAGAACAAGCTACCTTGTAATAAAGAGTTCCGTTTGAAATTCTATCCAGATTCCCGAGTTTGACAAGATGCACGTAAAGAAGGTCGAAGGTTACATCGACCAAAATCTGAAAATAGCACCAAAGATGAGAACAGACGTAGTCCGAATAATCTAAATAATAGAAATTATAAAATACTATACTAACCATGGCCCATTGGTTCAGGACCATTATCATTATTTGTTCGACTTAGATTTCATTTAGAAATTCATAAACTGTGAGGACTTATCTCTTAAGAAATTCTTCTTGCTTAACTAAACTTAATAAGGCTTGTTACTTCTATATTATGGATAATATAAAAGTAAAGCGACATACTATTTTGCTATCTAATTCACATACATGTTTACGGTGTATACAAACACCCTATGTAAATTAGATGAAAAAAGATATCAAGAACTATTAGAAAGTAGTTGAATCAACATAGCGGGAATGAGAGAAATAGATAGCTAAGCAAGAGATGGGTAACTTGTTCAGTTAATTATAAATTATGGCTAATTAGAACAATTAGAACATTTTCTTTATTTGAAAGCATAACTCAATCCCAGAACTAAGCTATATATTAACATGTATTTTGTGTCATTAAATTATATAGGAAAAAAAAACTTAGGGAAACAAACGTTTGTTACATAGCAATAGCCATGTTTGGATGGAAGGGTTTGAGTGGCACCTATAGGTCAGCAGTGACCTCAAAGCAGAAGTCGATGAAACCACATGACTTCCATCCAAAAGTTTTTCTATCTCTTTTATTTGTCAACTTAAGCAAAAACAATTTTCCTTCACAAAACAACCAAACCAAACGCCATGAATAAATAATTGAAGATATAAAGAACTTGAAACAAAAACTTTTACTAAAATGACTTTATTTGATGTTAAATAACCCGAAAATAGTTGATATGCCATAAAACAAAACCACTAAACTTCTTATAATCTAACGTCAGTGTCTGTGGCTTTTATCTACTGACAATCAAAGGCCTGGGTTCACAACTACGACGACAACATTGGTGTATAATGGTTTATATGCTCATCGTTAAGTGAAAATATAACACGTTGATTGACTCACATTTAGTACAATAATACATAATTATGTTTTGTTTTTCTTTCTTTTACAACTTGTGAAAAAGATCGAGTGAAAAAGCATTTCATTCAAACTCTGGTTGGCTTTTCCTGGATTCTGCTGACAGTCTGATTGTGGTGAGTTTTTGGTTTTGATTTTGAATTATTTTATTCATTTCTGAGAAGAATCGATTCAAAATCACTTAATTAATAAAAAATATCAATATTGTAACTGTAAAGCATAAGCAAAAATAAAAAAAAAAGCAAATTATATAAAAATGCAGATTATATTTAAAAAAAAAAAAACAGTTTTCAAATTTTACACACATTACACAATTTGCTGGCTCACCATTTGCGGTTTCACAAATTCACGGATTTTCAGCATAACCTTGACATTTTCCTTATAAATTCGGTAGAACTTACAAATAGGATAATCATTTAAGTCCAACTTTCGCGAACTTTATACAAAATTGAAATATTTAAAAAAAATCAACCAACTTGCAAGCAGAAAGAGCTAATCTATGCTAATTTGGTAGTTTTCATGAAAAAAAAAAAAACACATACTAATGTATAAAACCCTGATTTTTTAAAGTGAACTTTAAGGTATCAAAATCTTTTCATGGATTTTTGCTATTCGTGGGTGTGTCGGGAACGTAACCTCTGTGAATAGCGGAGGCCTACTTTAATCCAAATGAATGTTAGTCTTTAAATTCAACATAATGGTTGTGATGAGCAAGAACCTGAATCAAGTGGTGAAAATAATCTTTATTTACCTCATCATCATCATAAAAGGGCTCGTCTTTGTCAGGTGTTCAGAACCTGAATGTGAGAAAGAACAAATTCACAACAGAACGGGAGTATTTATTTATGTGTATCAGCCACATATGACGGTGTGCAATTCTATTTATAAAAGACAAGCTTAATAAAAGTTGTCAATGGCATTTTAGCACTCGAAGGGCTAAGATTATGGAGCGATGGAGTTTAGTATTGAAAACAGTTTTATTGGAGAAGAGTATACCACGTAAGAAAGTTTCAGTGGCAAGCACACTCTTTTCATCTACGGAGACCATCTCTTCCTCCCGATCTTCTTTCTCTGTTTTTCTTTATTCCTTCAGAATATTTACTTCAAGAGAGCAACAAATGTAAATCTTTAAATCGCTCTCCCTAGATAATATCATATTATTGAATGAAGTTCACTCTAAATCAGAAATTAAACTCGTTTCTATTTTATTTTATTTTTGAATCTATTTTGATCGCTGACAGCCATGATGTCTTCAATAAATTTGGACAAAAAATTTAGGTGGGTCCTATACTAAACTTGTTTTTTATTTTAAAGAGTCAACCAAAAGACTCCTGGGCAATGCTGGGTCAGGACAGTTAGTGTCATAAAAAATGTTATTCTAATATCAGCAGGAACATGAGTTGTCCCCTTTTTTTTCTTTTAATCCAGATAGCTTAAATCCAATCAATTTGACAAAATGTATTTGATTTTTTTTTTGCTTTAAATGTCCGGAAAGTACTGACGCCAAGTCGATTTTAGAGTGGGTTCTAATCATATGAAGCACCGAAAAGTCGTCGGCCCGAAGAAGATGTTTACATTTTGAAAGTGTCACGTGACCCAAGAAAAAATGAAATCATAGAAATTTTAATTTTCACTGAGCGCTTTAATCTAAAATGTAATATGGCAATAAAAAAAGAATTCTCATTAAAAGAATGGCAAGTTTGATTTCTAAAAAGTAAACCATATTTCCTCTTTCTACATGTGAAGCGGATTTTTGAATAAGTTAATTTGGATGAGTTTTCATAATGTTTGCGTTGTAGCTCAGGTTAGGGTTAAAGACTGGAGACCTCAAGGTTACGGTTTCGATTCTTAGTCGCAGCATCAAAAAAGTGTTAATTCATTTATTAATTATGCTAAAATAAGTAGTTTACATTAAAATATGGAAATTAGACAGTACTCCCCCCCACTCCCAATGTATTTCTTACGTTTACAAAAATTCCGACTGACGCACAGACAGACAGACAGACAGACAGACAGAGATGTGAGTTTTCTCCTTTTTGGTCAAAATCCAATTTTTTTTATAAGAAAAAGTTGATTTCTGCCAGATCACTAGAACCGTACCTCCTTATTTTGGATTTTATACCTCTTTCTCTTCAAACGATTCATGATGGGAGTAGGGGAGTTAGATGACTTTTGTTTCATCAAAGAATGACTTACTATCTCCTTCCTCCCCACACATGCATACTCAGTGTCTTAACTTTGCCTTTCTTAGTTGAAACTGATTGGAGTTGTTTCCGGAAAATAGTTGTTTTTTTGCACTGCTCTCACCACAGACATGCGTGGCCCCAGGTTAAGAAATACATCTCGATTTCAGCTTTTTTTGCCATTGGCTACTCAGAACCCTGTGTCAGTATTGTAATGTAAATGTTACTCAATATTCATTAAAATATAAATGTTGTTTGTTTGTTTTTCTCTTTTAAATATGATATTGGTTTCTGTGTTCGTTTTTAATGGAATTTTTACTTTAAGTCATTATCAGCTTATATAAGGTATCCAAATCAAAATTTTATTTTCATTATATCTAAAACTTTTTGATGGGGGACACATAGATCTTTACAAAACATAAATAATAGTACCAAATTTATTTTGGTAACATAATTAGCCACTGAATTATGACTGTTCAAAGTTTATTAGAAATTAGAAAATTTACTATTGGTTCAGAAGCCAATTTTCATCATGTTCAATTGAGAGCTTTTATTTCTGCTGACCTTGGTTGAGGTGGCTTCTTCCCTTATCCGAATGGCATCTTGAATGAGTGCCATCTATGCATCAAAATTTTTGATGTCAAATCTGGAAGTCTCCATCCATCCACAATTATAGAAGTCAAAGACCCTAGATCTGAGAGCCAGCAATTGCTTTAGCTTTCGCTTCTTGTCAGCCACGTTTTGTTCCATATTTTATATTCTAGCTTTTATGTTTTTAGAAACACATGAGTTCTGGTGTCTTTCCTGAACATGCGGTTGCCATTTTGTGTGTTGGAAAAAAAGAGGAAACAATTGGTTTTACATACATATGCATTTATTCTCACATGCAAATGTGTTGTGGAATCCATCACGTAGTTCATTATTTTGTCCATCACTGATATCAAAGAAGACATGCTGCTACCAGGATACATTGCATAATAATTAAAAGAAAACATGAATTTCTTTCCAATCACTTCTTATCTTTAGAACACGTTATCACAAGATTGCTTCTCTGGGGCTACAATATGGTCATCTTCAAATCTAATGTCAATAAATAGTTGCCATGAATCGTCTTCATAAGTCATCAAATTATTTTCAATCCTCTCATCATATTCATCATCATTCAACTGTCAATCTCCATTTTATTAACTCTTATCCTTGAGTGGCTTTCAGCCTTGATGAGTGGTGACTCACCAGTAAAAAAAAAAAAAAAAAGGAGGACACATTTTGTCGAAGACAAACAGATAAATCCCTATTTACTTGCCTCCTCACAAGGGCAGAGTTAGACACCAGGTCGATTTTTTAATGTAAGAAAATTCCATATCCTCCAAAAGGAGCACTCTGGTTTGAGGCAAAAATTAAAATTGCCTCAGTCTAGAAGGATTTCTATTTTACTGATTAAAGAGAGAGCATATACTACACTTTGATCCCAGCCCGAAGAGCGAGTGAGACCAGAGTCGATATTGTAACTTGGCTGTAAGAGATGTATACATAATCACAAGATAGTATTGTTCTCTTATTTCAAGAACTTCCCATCTGTGTAACACATTACCACGGAAATTTTGCCATTGCAGTCTACAACATTGTCATCTTAAATTCAATGTCAACAAATACATGTCATAGACCATCCTCATAAGGAATCAAATGTTATTCATTCCATTCATCATTTTCAATCCTCTCATAACAAAGTTTCTTTCCAAGAACTTCCCATCTGTAGAATACAATACCGCAGGACTGCTTCCCAACTGAGTACAACATGTTGTTAACAAATTCTTATCGAGCTGCCCATCTAATCCTGACCCTTCAACCCATCGTTTCCAATTGTCTCAATGGTGTGTTTCATCACTAACTGACAATCTCATTGACTCTTATTTTCGACCTTGATAAACGGTGACTCATTAGATTAAAAAAAAAATGACCCACCTTCAGAATAATCTGTATAGGTAGAGTATCATTCCAGGCAAATTTCAAGTTTCTAGGTTGAATAACCAGACGCATAAAATTTACGTATTTTATATCTATAGATGGACGCAACTGGCAATTTGTCGGACATCTTTGTATTTTGTCTTTTGTTTTTGTTTTTTAGAATTCCAGATCGCGAATATATAAAACGATTGAAAAATCTTCTAAAAAATTATCTTCAAACAGCGAACAAAAGAAGCAAAGTTATGGTAAGGAATTTTTTTATTTTTATTATTGTCACCTTTGTGAATATCAGATACACTATTTTGAGAACCCACTCCTAACTTGCCCTTTTCGTCAGTAGAAATTGGTAGATGTATCTTTCATGTCTGTCCCTCGAATCAGTCAGGTGAATGGCTTGGGAAATGTGACATGTTGATCATCCAACGAGAACAACAAATGAATGACTGGATTTAAAAAATTTCTCCCTAGATGTATCCTTGTGTACTATGGGGTGACCCCCTCAAAATGTAACCCATGAGAGAGGGGGGGGGGACAAAAAGAAAGAGAGGGGGAAAGAGAAAGCGAGAGTTTGCCTGTACAAAAATCAATGCAGACTTATTTGGGCTGTGATTAAGAATAGTCTAGATATTTTTTTTTCCTCAAGATTATCCAGGGATGTTAGTTCTCTTTCTGCTTTTTAGTGAAATTCCGCTTTCTTTATAATTCAAAAAAGGCTGAATTTCACTTTTTATTTTTAACTTCAGAAAAGGAAATTTTTGGCTTAAATCTGCTTTTTTATTTCTTTCCTCTTTCTCACCTTATCTTTCTTTCTCTTTTCCTCTTCTTCATCATCTTCTCTTGTCTTAATTTCCTTTCCTCCTCTCTTTAAAAATGTTATTTTGCTATACTTCAAATGATTCATGTTGCCGGTAGGGGAGGTCGAGACTCGGTTCATCAAAGAATGACTTGCTGCCCCCTTCCACATGCACACTCTGTGTCTTTCTCTTAATTTTCAAGTTATGAACCAAGAAATTTAACTTTTTTTTTGATAATGTAAGTTGCATTTAATTTTTTTATTTTTTATTTTTTGAACCAAACCTATTTTTAACTAGAAAAATACTCGTCCCAGGACAGATAAAATTAATTCCCAGAAGAGAAGTTTTGCATTATTTTTATGTCCTCTTATGAAGATTAAAATCAATATATAATGATAGTAAACCTTATATCTAGAATACTTATTCCAATTTTGATAAAAATTCATTACATAATTTTGACCCTAGAAAGAGTCTCAAATATAAGACTTAAGCTTAAGGGGTCTTAATAAAAAATTGAAATTCAGGGAATCTTGCTTAATTGGTGGCTAATGATTATGGATCAAATTTAGTGTAAATCTGAAAAAAAACTGTATTTTAAAATGGGAGGTTGTGCCCATATTAAAGAGGGTTCGACTGCTGAAGGAACGTGCATTAGAGCTACTATTGTGGCTATGTTAATACTACTCATTACAGTGCCTAGCCTAGATTTGGGGGTCGACAAATAATTAATTATAAAATATTTGTTTTTTATTTACATACGTATACTTACGGAATCGTCAGTGTATATATATATATATACATATATATATTACTAGTAGAATAAGTCATAAAGTAATCGCCGAACTAGTAATTCACTTCTTTATAACTTACTAGACCACCCGTGACCCGTTGGGTCAGTTTGTTATATTAGCTATGGAATTCATGTATGAGCGTGACACTTGTGGCATAAAGAAAATAGTTTTTTTTTACATAACAGAAGCATTTCTATGAAAGTATATTAAAATGAAAAAAGAATATAGATTTCTATGAGTCGTTCTGTTTATTATAATTGTTTTTTTTTTGGATGTAATATGTGTAAAACATATGATTCAAATATTTGCTGTTTAAAAAACAACAAAAGGAAACACTATTTAATGTAATAGAAATGTGTGCATTTACCGATTCAGCTTTCTCGCGTACGTAACGAAAACAGAGGGAGTAGGAGTGGTGAAATCTATGAGAGGGAAAGTGGGAGGTGGTTTCGTTCACCGATCGCTAGTATCGCTGATATTAATAATGAGTGTTGTTTTTTGTTTGTTTGTTTTTGTTTTTTAAAAGGGAGGAGTTTTTTTGAAACTGTGACAGACTTTACGAAGTCCTACCGTTGAATGTTTTTAGCCGTGAAGAAAACAAAAAAACTATTTGATGAAATTAAATGAAATTGTTTATATTAAAAGCGATATGAAAATTTGCAGAATGAAAAATTTCATGCGTTCGTTAATCATAATAGAGAATAACGGAATTGGAATAACAGATTGAAGACGATGCTATTTACGCATGCGCAACCGGATGTTGAAAACCGGAAAGCTGAAAGCTGATTGCAAACATACAAGATCAATAGAGTTTTAGTATTATATAGATTACCAGAAACTGCTCGGCATTTATGTTGTTAAAACTGAATCTATAATTTTGTTATTTCAGAAATTGTGCCTTGTTTAGAAGAGCCTCCAAAATGGACTGCTCTTTCAGAGACTCTGGAAGAGATTAAGGAAGAAAACGAAAAGCCTAATCCTGAATTTGGAACTGGGCGAATTCTAATCGTGGCCGAAGATGATAGAACATGTAACCAACTTAAAGAGGTATGCATTTTTTTCTTACTAACCAGCAGGGCATTACGAATAAAAGAGTCTATCAGGTATTTATACGCAGTGTGATGTATGGTAGTGAAACCTGACCAGTGAGCATTGCATGTAGAGGAATGATATGAGAAAGTATATGATGGATGTGTAATGTGATTCTTAAAGAGAGCTAAGAAGAAGATTAAATCTGAACAGTATAGGGGGAGGTGTGCAGAATAGGAGACTTTGATGATATGGCCATTTTGAAAGACTGGATGAGAGTTTTTTGATTAGGTGTAGAACAGTTGAGGTAGCAGTTTTAGTTCACAGGGGAAGTCCAAGGAAGACATGGGAGGAAGTGATAAGAATGGACTTGAGAAAAAGATGGATAAAAACCTGTGCAGTTTCTAAAAGCTGATGATAACAAGGCAAGAAGTGAGACCAGGAAACAATTTATTTTTTAATTTTTAAAATTTTAGTTACTTATGGGTCACGTCTTATTGAGGCTAAAAGCCACTTCAGGGTAAGAGTTAATGAAATGGATAGATTTTCAGTTGAATGATGAAGAATATTATGGGAGGATTGAAAATGGTGAATAAAATTTGAGGACAGTTTATGACAAGTGTTTATTGCCATTAGATTTAAAAACGGACATGTTGTAGTCCGAGATCTTTGTGAAAAACATCCTTAATAATATATTACTGTTTTATAATATATACTTACATTATTGCATAATTTATTATGTCTATATAGTTGTTACTCAATAGTAGAGTTTAGTACTTGTATGAAACTGTACTTATGACAAGCCTCTATCTGTATAAGAGTCGAATACATCCTTGGATGGAGTATTGTTGCCACGTCTGGAGAGGTGCTGCTCAGAACACTATTTCCTCCCTTGACAGTGCAAAATCGACTGCGAAATCTAGTGGACAATTCTAATTTACTACTTTTTTATTACTATTATAATTTGAAAAGATGGTACTTGTGCAGTTTACAGACTAGGCTGAAATAATGACATTATTTAGAAAG
Source organism: Sepiola atlantica (assembly GCA_963556195.1). Classification (NCBI taxonomy): domain Eukaryota; kingdom Metazoa; phylum Mollusca; class Cephalopoda; order Sepiida; family Sepiolidae; genus Sepiola; species Sepiola atlantica. The sequence goes on along the minus strand of OY744524.1, from coordinate 100,392,007 downwards.
CAATTCTCAACATGGGGAGAGAGGGCTTTGTTAACTATTGTCAAGATTTTAATCGCTTATTCAATTTTAATCGGCACATTCAATTATTTTCGTCAATAATATTTCTCATTCATTAAAACTATCGATTTTCTCCTGACGAGATGATGATAATATAAAGCTTCGATTTTTGACAGATACCAAATCTCCATTAGTAATAGAAGTTAAACAGTACATTAATAGAAGTAATAGTATAGTTTTAGTTTCAGACAGACAGATACCAAATGTTAATTAGTAATAAAAATACAATTGTACATTAATAGAATAGAATGTAATGTATAATAGAATGTAAAGGGAAAAAACTTTTTTAACTTAAAGGTAAAAAATGAGTCCTCTCCCTTATATTTTGTCCTTTTTTTCTTCTCTTTGTGACTTACATATTATTATTTCTTTTTAATTAAAAAAATCCCTTGGTAACACCTGGTAGATAAAGCTAGTGTGATTATTTGGTTCCATTAGTATTAAATTTCAGAGAATTAGAATTTGGACACAACTTATGGGATGACCTCGCCGAGCGATATAATTACTCAAGACGCACCGGAGATGGTACTTATCCACGTTCCACCTATCCTACGACCAAATTCAACAACAGGGACACTATACTTCACATTCGAATTGACATACATGCTAGAGGTCGAGTGTTTCTATGAGGCGATGCTACATCCGCAAAAAGTGCCGATAAACAATAACAAGTGCACACGGGCGGCCACTTCAGATAACTTCGCTTATGAACAAAATGCTATTGTTCCACCAAATCGTCATTTCCACGGACAAATTCCAAAGGGAATGACTCACAATCACGGGACGCACGTATGGTATCCGGACGGATCTAACCAACTAATAGGATTGTCATACGGCAAATTCGTCAATAAATAGACTTGTCACGACCTAATTATACACATTCGCCATGGACAGCGCAGAGACGCAACACGACGAGAAGCAACGCTTCAACAACACGATCTTAAACGATATTATAGAAGGCAAAAAAATAACCCCGTACACGTGGATATACCGGTGGACGAATCCGACAGAATTCAAGTTAAATGAAAACGACACGAACATAGAGTCAGCGACATCAGCGATAATTTTAAATAGCTCTGACGCCCATCGATACCTAAGAAACATCTTCGAGGGAAAACCGTACATTGTCGTCTACCACAAAGCCGGACCGTCGAAGCTGAAAAATTGTTCAGACGTCGACCACTTCCACGTCATCAGCTGGCACCCGGCGCATCCTACTTCAGACCACAGCTTCATGAAACTAAAAACGATATTGAAAGAACGTTCAATCAGACCGTACGATCTATCTTATCCGAAAGTATACAATCCTTACGGACTATGCGGTTACCTGGAAAAAGAGCCACTCCGACGGATAGCTATAGCTGCAGGAAACCTAAAATCTACAGGACAAAAGATGTTCTTACAACGTATTACCAGCAAACAATACGTGGAACAATCGGAGGAGGCAAACGACGAGTTAGCCACAAAAACAAACACCCTCAGTTGTTTCGTTCTATGTTTTTTTTTACCTCGGCGATCAGCGTTCCGTGGTCCGGTGCCGTGCTTATAGCCATTCCGGAGTCCCAAGCGGTAGTTTTTCCTATTGCGATGTTGCTCGACATTAAGTGTGACGAAGACAGCATGGTACCTGCCACGGTGTAGTTACCTTGTGTCATGACGTTTGTTAGCGGTTTTCGTAGTAAGCTGTGATTTTTACATATGTGCGTAAAAGTATCGCCTTGTCTGACGTGTTTTACGTTTGGCATTTCTCTCCAGTCGTGGAAGTCTATCATCCGTACGTCTGTTTCGAGGTTGTCTGTTGTTATGTTCCCTGTATTGTTCATTTCGTTCAGGAGATGGATTGGAGCAGCGTAGTTGTATTTATATTTAGATAGTTCTGCTTCCGTACCCGTCATCGGTTGTATTTCGCTGAACTCTTTGTTTGGTACTTTTGTTATTCCTTCCAGGTTTCCATAACCTATGTACGTTCCTGAATCCACGTATACGTCGAAGTAAGGTTCGGGGTTTGGTGCGAACACCTCTTCGTTATTTTTTGTTAACCATTCGCCGCAGATTATTTTGTCGATCGTGAATCCGCTGCTTTTTACTCTGTAACTCGTCGCTTGTCCCATTATACCTTCCCATTTGATAGGTTGCACCCAGGTGCTGAGAAAGTAGGGCACTATGTAGTCTGCACTCTCTGGCTGGGCTCATGCGAAGTGACCCACGTTATGGTACCCGTTAGTAACGGAACCGTGATATTTCGTGAAGTGGCCTTTGGTAGCGTTCATGTCTGTCGTTTTTATAATGTTCTTGAAACGCCTTTTGATCATGTGGGTCCTAACCTCATTGCCACTCTCTGGATGTAGAGATCCTCCGATGTTTGTTCCCTGCCACCCGTTGGACTGCCCTGAGTCAGTATCCGCCATATCAGACTCCGACTGAGCCATAATCGTTGTAGTACTATCCCCAGTACGATCCCTGAGAGTATCGACGGCGGTATCGCCTCGAAAATACGAGTCGAGTCCGACAACTAATTTAAGTCTGAGAGCTGTACGACTGGCTGCTCCGAGTAAACCTGTTCCTTCGCTGTCACGGTAGAATTGTTCATCCGCTTCTTTCGTGCTTATCGATTTGTTCGCGTAGTTAAAGTCGTGACGTTTGGCCGCCCAGTCTAGTTTACTTAATGGCGGTGTATATTTTTCTTTTTTCAGGTCTGTACCCGGTCCCAGGAATCGGTGATAAGGTACGACGAACGCAATCGGGCGTCTTCTCGCTCTGCGTATCGGAGGCATAATGACGTATTTCCTGTTTGTTTTATATCCGTTTCTGCTTTCTTTAAACCTCCTCCTCCTCCCTTTCTATATTGATGGAGAGAGGCAGCAAGAAGAGTAGTAATACTATTTAAGCTGGAGAAGTAGAGAGATAAGTAGTGATATAGTGAGCAGAAAAAGATTAATTTAGGATTTTGTCTTATTTTTTAAAATTTAACTGGCTTTGCAAACTCACTTTTTCTTAATTCAAACAGCAGGTCATCTCTGCTAAAGGTAAGGAGGCTGAAATAATGAAGTTGAAATAATTTACTTTTATTATTTGAAATGCACAATCAATGATTTGTTTCATAAATTCTAGTCTTAAACTTTTTATAATAACGTTAATTCTTTAAATAAATGTTGTTTTTTTTCTTATTTTCAGTTTTTATGCGAAGGAGCACAACATGTCTTAGCAGATTTATTTAACAAACATCTAGTGGGAAAAGGCGAAAAATACATTGAAACAGAGGTAAGAAATGTAATTTTCTTTTAATCATCATGGCACCAGCTGAGGGTAAGATGAGGGAATGGTAGCGTTGACATCTGCTGCGAGCCAACACCGTCTCAAAACTTGCTTTTATATTAGGAGTTACCGGAAGTGATGGAGAGGAAGGCCAATGATGAAATGGGCAGACGCTCTGCACAATGATTATTTCTGTAAAACCGGTTTTCACCTGGATCAAGCCTGTGATCGTGCCAAATAAAGACAAAGATACATCATTGCAGACCCTGCCGTAGCTCGGGATTAAGGAGTATATGGATAAAGATGCCTTTTGAATGTAAATGTTTATATTAGTTTTTCATTTTATTTTATTTCTTTTTCTCTTTTTTTTATTTTATTTTAGTTTTTTTTCTTTCTCTTTTTGGAAAAAGAAAAAAGGACAAAAAGAAATTTTGTTTTCTTTTTTATTACCTTTTTTTCTTTTTTTCTCCCAATTTTTTCCTTTTTTCTCCCATTTTTTTGTTTTTTCCTTTTTCTTTTTGTCCTTTTCTCTTTTTTTTCTTTTTTTTCATTTATTTTTACTTTTTTCATTTATTTTATTTTTATTTCAGTCATCTATTCTTTTGAGATAAAGCAATGTTAACCATTATAAACATATATCTTCCCCCCCCCCCTCCTGGGGGCAAATATGAAATATTTTCAACAAAACTTATTTGATTTCCTAGATTTTAAAAACAAATACTTGTCTAAAGAGTTTTTGTTTTTTTTTAGTAAATATTATTGAATAAAATATATTTAATGTCTCCAATTTGTACCTCTGCATTGCAACCACTCTGGGATACGACGGGCAAAATTGTCATTAACTCCTCTCTTGGCACTGTCCTGATTTTGTCTGTGATGGGCCTCTTCAGTTCAGGAATTATCTGGGGCTTATTTTGATAAACATTATATTTGAGATAACACCACAGATAAAAATTTGGGTGGATTAGGGTGCAGTGAGTGTGAAAATCATTCAGTATCACACCTCCTACTGATGAGACAATCAACAAAGTGTCCCCGCAGCTATTCCAACAAGTCATTTGAAGCATGAGAAGTTGCTGCCCCATTCTTGTTTAAACCACTGTTCATCCCTCACAATGTCATCACCTCTTCTTCATCTGATACCCAAAGATGCTGACCAAAACTTCTTAACAACCATTAGGTATTGATCAATGCAAAGGGACACATTTGGAGCATGGATCATTATAAAAAAAATAAAAAAACACTGTTGGACATTCATGACTAAAGCCAAACTATACTATTACTTTTATGAATGTACTATTGTACTTCTATTACTGACGGAGATTTGGCATCTGTCTGTTTAAAGCCAAACTATACTATTACTTTTATTAATGTACTATTGTACATCTATTACTGATGGAGATTTGGCATCTGTATGTTTGAAACCAAACTATTACTTCTATTGATGTACTATCCTTCAATATTCAATTTAGGGGGAGTAATAGTGTTGTATATTTTCATTTGTCATGAGACCATCCTCATTAAAACTTGTGTGTTTTTCTTGTGTTGATCCGTCTTAGATTTAACCGATTATTTGGTCTTTTCTCTGATGATAGTGTAGTAGAGAGAAGGAGGAGCATCCGACTCGTGATCAAAGAGACAACATTTGGTTTGCTGCTTCGATAGACTTTTTATTGTTTGTAAAAAGCAGAATAATTTCAGGGTCAGAATTATTTATGGCTAAACGTTTTATTGACTCCATTGAAGATATTTCTCCAAAGTTTATAAATATTTATAAAAGAATGTTAGGGTTGTTTAATGTTATTTTTTAAAATCGTTTTTATTTCTCTGCTGCCACTAATCCCTTTGTTTTCGTTCACAGCCTGTTAAGAAAAAAAGGCGCAAACTTGCGAAAAAATCGGAAAAAGAAAGTAAATCTTCTGAAGCAACTTTAACTCAAATGGGATCTGTCGAGTTTTCCGATTCAAAACAGGTAAGCAAAGATCTTTGATTTGGAAAATGGATTCAGTTTTTTTTTGTTCTATTCTTTAAAGTCTATCTTTGAACATATTCTGTTCCAAATAAATTTAATAAAGACTTTTATTTCTTTACGAATGTACATCCTCCATCAAAAATGTTCGCACGAATATTCATATTGGGTAATGATTAATTAAATAAATAAAGCGGCATAAATTATTTTAAAGGAAATATCATTGGGAAATTAGTCAAAAACAATTTATTTTGCTTTACCTACTCATTTGTGACCTATTTGCGTTAATAAATAAATATTTAATAGAAACTATATATATTTCTGTAAATATCACTTCTGAGGAAAGCAGCCATCTTTTGTTTTCATTACTCACTGACTAAACAAAGATGGCTGCTTTCCTCAAATCTGATATTTACGGAACATTAAAAGCTTCTATTAAATATTTGTTAATTTACTCAAATAGATCACAGAGTAGTAGGTAACGCAAAATAAATTGTTTTTTATCAATTTCCCCACGGTATTTCCTTTAGAATAATTTATGTCGGAAATAGTAATGATTACCTTATATTCATATAAAATAAAGACTGAATCGGTAAAGTTAGAAATAAGAAAGAAAGAAAATTGGAAAGTTTTAAAAATAAAAGAAACAATTGTATAAATTCGTATGGAAAGCAGAAAGAAAAAAGTATAGATTTCCTTTCTCAATTTTAATTCCCCTAAATACTTGAAATGATTTCATCTGCCATTTTTTTTACTCCCTAATCTTTGGTTTGATTTGGTAGTTTTGTTTTACGGCATATCAACCCTTTTTGGGTTATTTAATGCCGAATCTGGTCTTTTTTTTTTCTTCTCTTTTTTGTTTCTTTCCCCTTTTAATATCTGTTTCTATTTAACCCATAGTTGGGACCCTAACAGGTACTACCACTCCGGGTCAGGGTGGACCTGGGAGCAATGGTAATTAAGAGGAGGCTCCACATTCTCCAAAGTCCGTAAGCCGGATCTCACCATCGGATGTAGTTTAAGGTCATATCCAGGACCGGGAGTAGGGTAGGAAAAATAAAAATAAAAAAGGGGAGGGAGAAAGGGAGAGGGGCTGTTGTTTTTGTTTTTGGTTTTGTAGAACATAATTAAGTTTTACAAACAAAAAAAAAAAAAAAAAAAAAAAACGTCAATGTAGGTGAATTTCGTCTCAGGGAGCCACAGGGCAGCCTGATCTGGTATCACCAGCCTAATCTTTGTGTGACGGGACAGATATATATATATATATATATATATATATATATATATATATATATATATATATATATAGGAAATATTGAAATTATGAAACAAAAGTAAATTTACATACTTTACAAGTTTAGTATAATCATCAGGTGTTTAAACAAGGAATAAAATAAAATATGAGAATGTCCTTTAATCCATCGATTTTCAAAGAATTAAATCTCTCTCTCTCTCTCTCTCTCTCTCTCTATATATATATATATATATATATATATATATAAAGAAAGGAAGGGTGAGAGTAATCCGACATAATGGAAAATGAAAAAGGAAAAACCAAGAGATATTTTTTATATATTCATCAACGTTTCGTCTTTATTGTAAGACTTCCTCAGGATGAAGAAGAGTGTCATGAAATTTGGGGTTGACATGATGGAGAGATGAAGGAAGTCTTGCAATAAAGACGAAACGTTGATGAATATATAAAAAATATCTCTTGGTTGTACCTTTTTCATTTCCCATATATATATATATATATATATATACATTACAGATTACTTTTTTCCTTGAACCTTTCTAGATGCCTTATTAATTTTTGAATTTCAGGATGGAACTGGCAGATGAATTTGCCATACACATTGTGTACCCTAGTATTTTCGGTTCCTTCTGGAGACATCTTCAGGGAGTGATTATCGAGTAAAGGACATTTATTTTTAAATGTTTAGTGATGGTTTTGGCGGGAATCGTGTGATTGGTTGTAGTATTAATAGAGTATTAATATTAAAAGCATTTTAGTATGTTTTCACTGTTATAGAAATGCTAATACTCAATACAATTTGAATTTTCCTTGGTAAGAAATGCAGCATTTTAATTGGATAATCATATCTATTTATTATCCAATGAAAATAAATAGTGATTCTCACTGAAAGACTTATTGAGCTGGATAGAATATGTAATTGATAAAATTGATTGGAATTTAGGACCATATAGGGAATAGGGACCCTGGAAATTAAAAGACAAGAAAGAGACGAAATTTGGTCTACATCGGTTGACCTTGATAATAATGCTGTGTTCGTCACTTTTCATCAAAAACTTGCAAGAAATATTTATTTTTAATGTAGGATGCATTTTTTAAGAAAAGATTTATTTTACTAAATATATATTAAATATTTATTTTTAATGTAGGATGCGTTTTTCTATTTACAAAGCCCTTTAATAATCAAACGAAACATTGCAGAATTCTCGTTCTAAAATGTTTTTGTGTCACTATTTACTTGCCTCCCCAGGAGGGCAGAATGCATAATAAAATAAAATCTTATCGTGTGCATCTTTTTTTTAATACGTTTTAATAAACACAGAAGATTCTATTTTTCGTGTTGTGTATTTTAAGAAAAGGTGGGGGGGAAGATATATTAAATATTTATTTTTTATGTAGAGTGCGTTTTTTTATTTATAAAACTTTTTAATAAATAAACGAAATATATACATTTTAAAAAAAAAATCGACGGACTTGAGTAATCTTCCGTTTTACCTCTCCATGAGGGCCTTATGCCTACCTTTACCCTTGTAGGGAGGCAAGTAAATAGCAAAGTTTATTTTAATAAAAAATAAATAATAAAAAAATTTGTAAATAAAATTATGTTAAATTTGTTAAATTTTATTTCGTTTGTTTATACTTGTTGCTTACAGAAAAAAGTTAAAAAGTCTGTAAACTTTAAATTGCCTCAGTTTGGAAACTTTTTTTTTAAGTCTAACTCCGTCCTAATGGGGAGGCAAAACGGAAGATTACTCAAGTCCACCGATTTTTAAAAAAATGTATATATTTCGTTTATTTATTAAAAAGTTTTATAAATAAAAAAAAAACGCACTCTACATAAAAAATAAATATTTGATATATCTTCCCCCACTTTTTCTTAAAATACACAACACGACAAATAGAATCTTCTGTGTTTATTAAAACGTATTGAAAAAAAAAAGATGCACACGATAAGATTTTATTTTATTATGCATTCTGCCCTCCTGGGGAGGCAAGTAAATAGTGACACAAAAACATTTTAGAACGAGAATTCTGCAATGTTTCGTTTGATTATTAATAAAGTTTTGTAAATAAAAAAAAGGCATCCTACATTAAAAATAAATATTTAATATATATTTCTTCAAATAAATCTTTCCTTATATTAAAAAGCGAGAGGTTTTCTCAAAGGAAAACCGACGAACAAAGATTTATTAATCAAGGTCAACCTGTAAGGTCAGCAGATTTAAACCAAATTACATCTCTTTTTCGTCTTTCAATTTCCGGGGTCCTTATTCCTTATATGGTCTGGAATTTCTTATGTAAAGAACAGACTAAAAAATTTATGTAAATGACTGGCTAGACAAAATTAAATATCGATTTGACAGATGCAATGCTATTTAAGTTTAACAGAGAATCTGACTGATTTTTCTTTATATATTAGAATAATAACATTGTTTTTGTGTGTTTCTTCGTTCCTCTGAGCAGCCAGAAGTTGATGACTTTAGATGTTCTTCGGAAGATGCTTACTATGGCATTTTGTCTCAACCTGCCATTATCATACATCCTATCCATGGTGGATCTGATCCACTGGGATTGCAACGCATCCTTTGGGAAGTCAACCCTCGTTATGTCATCCTTTATGATTCCAATATGCAATTTGTCAGACAATTAGAGGTAAGTTTGAATTCAATAATTTCAATTTTTTTAAACAGTTTTATAATTTTATTCATTTAAAAAAAATTTATTGGAGCACAGAGTGTGATTTCAAGAGTTGGAAATGGATAGAGTAAGTTCAGGGAACTTTTGACTTTACTAACCAGCAAAGCGTTACCAGCAGGCATGTGAACACAGTGTGATGTATGGAAGTGAAACCTGGCTAGTGTGGATTGACGACATGCGTTGCATGAAGAGAAATGATATGAGAATGATACAATGGATGTGTAATGTGAGGCTTAAAGACAGGTTTAATTCTGATGACCTCAGAGGAAAATTAAATCTGGACAGTATAGAGAGATGTGTGTAGAACAAGAGACTTCGATGGTATGGCCATGTTGAAATAAAGAAGGAGTTTTTGCATCAGTAGATGTAGAACAGTTGGGATAGCAGGTTCAGTTCACAGGGAAAGGCCAAGGAAAACATGGGAGGAAGTGATTAATATGGATTTGAGAGAAAGAGGGATAAATAAAGACCTGGCCAAAAATAGGTTAGTTTGGAAGTCAATTTTTGAAAATCTGTCCAACGCATGCCAACATGTAAAATGGACGTTAAACCGAAGATGATGCTGATAATAATGATGTGGACAATATCTAACTTGACTGTCTTCTCTTGTTGGCTAGGTCTGCTTACTTATATGGCATTGATTTGGTCCATTCTTGTCTGGATGGTCCTACTACGCCATAACATTCCCCTTTTGGAAATTATTTTACCTCCTCTTGAAGTTATGTTTTTTCTTATAATTTCTGTAAAAGTTATTTTTCTTTTAATTATTTTCATTTTTCGTCGACTTCCGCCATTCCTGACAAAGTTTTTTTTTTATTTTATTTTATTTTTTTTTACTTTTTAAGCCAGGGTTTGGGAGCCAAAGGTTTTAGAAGGAGTCAGCGTGGGACTCGTAAGAATGCTAGGAGTCGGATTTTTTTAGTCTCCAAAGAATCAACAGACAGTCTGAATATTGGAAGATTTTAAAATAAGGAATTGGAGTGGGATATTTTGGAATCGTCAGAGTTAGACCTTATTCCTTTTGACTCTGCAACCTTAGTTTAAGCTTGGTATGTAGGCCATATCAGTTGTTGAGTAGATCTGCTGTCATATGTGGCTTTGGTTTAGCCCATTTCTGTGGAGGTGCTCTATCTACAATAAATATGATTTGTTTCATCATTAAATAACTGGACCAGTTGTTGTAACTTGTGATCACAAAAAAGGACGTAACATAGAAATAAAAAAAAAACGTTGCCACTCGCTCCTATTGTGATATTAACCAGAAGCAACTCTTAATTAAGGAAAATAGATCTATAGTTAAATAAAATAAGATTAAGTTGTTATTAATAGAATGGAATTTCCTTTTTAACTGCAACAGTTAAGTAATAGTTCTGATGCTGGTTGAAGAAGTGTGTATGTATACATTACAGTTAAAAAGAAACTCTACTCTCTTTCCTTTTGGAAATATTGAAAACTATCAACTCATATTCACTCACAGTTTTATATCAATAAAAAAAATGTATATCTTCTGAAAAGTTTCCATCCATCAAACTGTACATTATGTGAAAACTGCTTAACCAAAATCTATAAAATGTTTTGCAGATGTATCTTCCATCACCAAAAATATGTGTTAGGCATATTTTTTGAAAACTTGAAACTAACTTTTTAAATAGTTTTTTTTAAGTATGTGGTGGAAATTAATGGCCGAAAATCAGTGACCCGTGTTTATATCACATGAAAACTACTTGACACAAATCTCTGAAACTTTCTGTAGATGTATCTTCAATCCCCCAGGATTTTCTCCGTCACATTTTGTTTTTAAAGTGACTCACTTAAATGTGTCCTTGACCTTTTGTCGAGGAGTAACGTGCAGTATCTGTTCTGATGCTGCACTTCATCTTTTCTGTCCTCGGTCAGTGAAGGAGAGGTTCTTTTAGACTAAGGCAATTTTTAGTTTTGTCGCAATTTAGAATGCCCTTTTTGGGGGAGCTGAATTTTCCTCACATTAAAAACTGACCTTGTGCCTAACTCTGCCCCTTGTGAAGAGTCAACTTTTCAAAACTGAACCTAATGCTCCCATACTGAAAACTGACCTCTACTTACCCATGAAGAGGTGCCAGTAGACTTGTATTTTTATGGATAATTTTTCTATTAATCTTTAGTCTGTAACTTTTCATTAATTGTGTCTGTTATCTCTTTGTGTTCAGGTTTACCACGCAGCCAAACCAGACATTCCGCTCAGAGTTTATTTCTTGATTTATAAAAATTCTGTCGAAGAGCAACGATTCCTGACAACACTGAGCAAAGAAAAAGAAGCATTTGAATATCTGATTAAAGAAAAAGCTGTGAGTATTGCTTGACCGGCACTTTCATCCATACAATTCAAAGCAAATGTTAATGTTGACGAAGAGTATTCAGGAGTTATTTCCCTTGAACGATATTCAAGTTATCTCCCCTGAATTATTACTTACTAACCAAGAGTGCGCTCTTCTATCAAAAAGTACAACAAAAAATTGCTCCACGTATGTGTGAGATTCAGAACAAGGTTTTTCCTCTTTTTGACTTTGGGCTTGAAACCAGTCAGTGTTCGTCTGGATTTCATAGCATGGTTTTCACGATTCTGACGCTTAATCGTCATGCTTAATATTTAAATACCATTTTTGGAGTTTTTGGTATACCTCTACCGAGGATTGAACCCTAATCTCCTGGCTCACTAGTTACAAAATTGAATTTTCCTTTCATAAATCATTCCAACACACGTCCAAATATTACCACACGGCTATTGGAAGTACCCATCCTAAAAAATTGGATTATTTGAAAGAGTAATGAGGTACTTATTTCACGTTGGTGTCATTATAAAGAAACGCTTACTTTGTTTTTCATTAACTCTATACATTTTTTTCAAAAGTCTTGTACGTTTTCTATTTTCCTAACAGACAATGGTAATTCCCGAAGAAAGAGAAGGTAAACTCGAAGATGATCCAAATCTTAATCACATGCCTTGTCAAGAAACTTCCTCGTCTTCCAGGAAAGGGGGTCTTGACAAACCCAAGGAACAACAAGTGGTTTGTGTTTCCTTCTTTAAGACACATTTCAGATTCTTTAAATTTGTTCTCATAGATTGATGATTAGAAACTATGAAAAACGACAGCAGATGTTTTGACTGCCTTTATCCATCTTTTATCTGATTGTGTATATTGAAAATTGTACATCTATTACCGCTATTAGTCATGCTTGATTAATTAAATCTACTTATATATATATTAAGAGAGAGTGGTAGTTTGCTTGAAGCATTGCTAGGAATTGTAATAAGCTATTAAGAAGGCTGAAGGCAATGCAGAGAGCCTGATTGATAAAAAGATGGAAAGAACAAAAATGAACAATCAAATTTATTTTTATTTTCAATCTTACATAATAAACGTGTCCGGATGATTGGATCTCCCGAAATATCAAATGATTTCTAATAATTCGGACACGTTTATTATGTAAGATAGAAAATTGTAGTATCTTACCTTCAATTGTTTATTTTTGTTCTTTCCAGCTTTCTACATTGCCTTCAGCCTTCTTAATACCTTATATATATATATATATATATATATATATATATAATAAGACAAAACTCTACAAATTGTTTTTAAAATTAAAAAATTTCATTAAATAGAAAGCTTTCCTTTAAGTCTAATAAGATTGCGTCACCATCCAAATATACTTTTTCCACATCTGAGTTCTCAACGTCTCATTGTCTTACACTTTTTTTTCTTTAACATAGTTCACCCCAAACAAGGCAGGTTGCCACTGTAGACGTAAGAGGCTACTGAGAATTAGGGTGGAAGTTTTGGGGGTCACCCTAAGTTGGGAGCTGTGCAGCGAGATGTCTGTTTACATGAGTTTTAAACTTCTGCATGTCGGTACAGTCGAGGGAGCAGGGAGGGAGTTTCGAGAGGCCAGCAGCACGAGGAAAGAAGTTATTAAAGTTAAAGGCTATCCGGCATATGGAGACCTCCACAATGAATGGATGGGATTTAGCTGATCTTGCACACAAACTGACTATCATCTCTCAATATCAATAGCAAATATTATATTGATGTGTGTGAAAGAATAATTTGCAAAAAATTAGCCACAAATGAGGAAAATATTCTTTCACCAAGACAATGCACCACGTCACTTTTTTTCTTTTTTTGATTTACACGAAACAAAGGGGAACATTGCCATTGAGACGTAAGGGCTACTGTAAATTAGGGGCCATACCTACAGAGGCATTCTAAGTAAGGGGGGGGTCAACAAGGTGTTTGTTAACATTACATTTAAATTTCTGCATGTTTGTACAGTTTGTAAAACAATGAGCAGGGAGGTAATTCCAAACGTGAGCAGTACGAGGAAAAAAGCTATTAGAGTAGAAAGCCTTTTGGCATCTATGGACCTCTACAGTGAGGGGTGAGATTTTGCTGATTGTTGGGTCGGTCCGAAGTATTTACGTTGAGGGGGCACCAGTGCAGCAAGTTCGTTGGAGCACATTCGATGAAAGTACTTGTAAAACAAGCAGAAGTATGCAACATTGCGGCGATGGGGCTGGAGCTTGGTAGATAGTATAGGATCTATTAGATTTGAGACTCTTTTTTGGACCCTGTCTAAGAGGGAGAGGCTAGTGGCTGGTGCACCAGCCCAGATGTGACAACAATACTCCATGCATAGGCGGATGGTGGCTTTGTAGAGATATAGGATACTGGCAGGTTTGAGTAATTTTTTAGCACGGTAGAGGGAGCCCACTTTGCAGCAGCCTTGGCAATGTCTTCTATCTATTTGTTCCAGTTCATGTTACCTGTGAATGTTAGGCTGAGGAGTTTAAATGATGGTAGGGTGCTATTAGCCATGACAATCAGTGGTGTAAATGGTTTCTTATAATTGTTAAAGGAAAAGGAGCTTTGTGTTAGTAGCATTAAACGTTACCATCCATTTGTGTCTACATTCCACTACAGACTGGAGGTCATTTTTTAAGGATTCAGCCATTGGATATGTGTGTTCACTTGGCCCGCGTTGAGAACAGAGTGTGGTGTCATCAGCAAATGTACCCATCTCAGACACAATTGCATCAGGGAGGTCGTTTATGAAAATGAAGAACAATAATGGTCCAAGAATTGACCCCTGGGGTACACCTGACTTAATGTCATATGGTTTAAAAGTACGGCCATTGAGGACAACCTGAATCTTTCTTTTGGCTAAGAAGCATCTGATTATATTTAATATTCATCTAGTAATACTGTACAAATTGATTTCCACGAGTAGACCATCATGTCAGACCTTGTCAAAAGCTTTGGTTACATAAAGTGCTACTGCTCTAGCTTTACCAGCTTTGTCCAGTGTATCAGAGATAACCGTAAGGATATCTGCAGTCGAACGGGCTTACCTAAATCCATATTGTTGGTCAGAAAGGAGTTTAGCATTAACGAGGTGGCAGACTATCACTAGATTAATTAACGATTGAAAGATTTTAGCAAAGAGCGGGAGGAGACTGATAGGGTGATAATTCTTTCACCAGAGTTCTTAAATACTAGAAGCACAGAGGCAATTTTCCAGCTATCAGGGAAGCAAGATTCGGCAAGGCATTTGTTGTAGAGTTTGGAGAGGACACGGGGCCAACTCAGCAGAGAATTTCTTTATTACTATAGCAGGGATAAGATCAGGCCCACATGCTTTGGAGGTATCAAGGTTTTTTTATGATATCCCGGACTTGGGAAAAAGTGATGATCAGATCATCAAGTGTGGCTTCTGTCCACAGTGAGAAATTTAAGAGGGAGTGTTTTGTGGAATCTAAAATGGAGTTCAGTGCGAACCGCTGGACAAGCAGTTCAGTCTTATCAATTGCTGTGCAGAAGACTTCATGGTGGCTGGATAGCGGGTAAATTGTTGATTGCCCATTATTCACCATGCTATTATAGATTTTGAAGAAATCGCGAGTTCTTAATTTCTGCGACTCAATGCATTTTCTGGTCATTTCAGTATATCTACTCTTGGTTGCAGCTATTACACACTTACAATGATTTCTTGATGCTATAAACTTTTGTCTATTTGTATTTGACTTGTGGTGAGCAAGACTTCATGAATTGTACTTTGAATTGCTTCCGCACACACCCTATACTCCATATCTGGGCCTCAGCAACTACCGGATGTTTGCAGACTTAAAAAGAATGCTCCGTGGAAAAAGATTTGGCTCCAATGAAGAAGTGATATTGGAAACTGAGGCTTATTTTGTGGCCAAAGACAAATTATTCTACCAAGAAGGCATTGAATTGTTAGAGCAGCGTTAGAATCAGTGTATCATTCTAGAAGGTGACTATGTTGATGAATAAAGCCAAACTTTTCCTAATAATTGTTTTTCATCAGTTAGGCCCAGGTCTTATTGAGTTATGTTAGAAATTTAAAAAAAAAAAGGTTTTAATGAAGTATTTCTTTTGCAATATATTTCAGTTCATAAATGTTATGAATAATTGTTTTAAATGATAAAATTGCACATTATTTTCATTTTTCATTTAGATTATTGTTGATATGCGAGAATTTCGAAGCGAGTTGCCATCTTTGATTCATAGGCGAGGTATTAAAATTGAACCTGTTACAATCGAGGTAAGTACTAAACATATTTGAAATTTTTTGAAACAATAAGTTCCAATTACGCACATATACTTAAAATATTGTTGAAACAAAATTTGAAGTGTTTGCAACTAGAGGATGGCAAGTCGGATGAAGTGTGCTTACATTACTTAACTGACAAATCGAATGCAGATGTGCCAAGAAAAGGTTGAATCTAGAACTTTCTCCAAAGTTGTCTATAAAAGTACCAGTTTGAAGAGAGAAAGGGTTCGAACTAAGATGTTTAGAATGGAACACAAAGCTACAACCTCTTGTCCAGCAATAAAAACTCACAAGTCGTAACCAATTTTTTCATTCATCCGCTGAAAGAATGCCCTATCAACTTCAATCACTAAAAGCAGCAAACTTTGCATATTCTTCTTTATTTTTGTAATGACAACAACAATACTGCTACGGCTATGTTACGTCATGCTGAATGCAAACTCGATCATCAACATCACCAGCAATTAGAAGGCAGCATCAACATGCCAACAGCACCTAAACTTGACTGCTATACTTTCCTGCAAAAGACATTTACATAAGTCCTATTAAACTAAATAATAATTTTCTCTAAGGTGTTTCTAATTTATCTCCCTATTGCTTGAACTTTCAATGTACAACACATCATGTATGCATGCACCTAAAATGTTAAATTTCGAAACTTGTATTCCTTATAAAATATATTCAATGAATAAATGTCAAATTCTCCATGTTAACATAAAATGAACAGAATAATTTTTATGTTTCGGAATTTTTTTAGATGAGGATTAATAATTTGATTGATCAAGTGCTAAATAATAACCAATTCTAAGTGACAGTCTTTTGGAGGTTGAGGGTTCAATCCTCAGTACAGGCGATACTAAGAATATAATTAAAAATTATGGTGAGACTCAAGTG
Organism: Sepiola atlantica; assembly: GCA_963556195.1. NCBI lineage: Eukaryota > Metazoa > Mollusca > Cephalopoda > Sepiida > Sepiolidae > Sepiola > Sepiola atlantica. Next base: position 100,375,274 of record OY744524.1, on the reverse strand, counting down.
AAACATAGCAGTTCAAAATAACAGGAAAACTAATGAATATACTTATCAGTGAAAAATATTAGTGTACACCAAAAATTACGGAAAATAACCGCGTAGAATTTTGATAGAAAATAAAATTCACAAACTACAAACAGCATTCAGGTCAAGCCAACGTGGTGTAGAAGATTATCTCCTAATATAAAGACGCCACGTGGACTCCAAATAGTAAATTAATTTAATTTTTATTTAAATTCTACTCATTTATTTTCCGCACTTTTTGGTGTACACTAATATTTTTCACTGATAAGTATATTCATTAGGTTTTCCTGTTATTTTAACCCTAACCTGTTATTTTATTTTGAACTGCCATATTTCAATTGAGTCTCGATATAAGTAAGCACTAAAATTACTTTTACCATGGCTGAGAGAATGAGAATGATCTTCCCCTGTGGATTAAATAAAGTGTTCAGTTTGAAATTCCGTACGGATTCCCAAGTTTGACAAGATGTACCTGAAGAAGGCCAGAGGTTAAATCATTCGAAACGTTGGGAGAATAACATCCAATATGAGAACGGTTGCCCGAATAATAGAAATAATCATTTTTACATCACGATTTACAAACCACAAAATGGAAATAAAAATTGTCAAAGAATTGTTTATTTAGAAAAAAATACATTTCTAAAGTTGCATCAAGTTTAGAGTTCGATTTAAATGCGAAAATCTAATTAAAATGGACTACTTTGCTATTTTGGTGATTATAAAAATGTTGTTTTCACGTTTTGGATTTTGTTGATGTTAATTAATGTTTTATTTCCATCTTTTTTCTCCAGGTTGGAGACTACATTTTGACGCCCGATATTTGCGTAGAGAGGAAAAGTGTGAGCGATTTGATTGGCTCTCTAAACAATGGCCGCCTATACAACCAGTGTGTTTCGATGTGCCGTTATTACAAGAAACCAATTCTACTCATAGAATTTGATCCTAACAAATCTTTTGCTTTGATGGTATGTTTATGTTCTCTCTTCATTAATTTCATCCTCTCTTCCATGTTGCCAAATGTACATGATATTATATTATTATATGTTTAATCTTATATTTAAGGATACCTAGTGTTGCTAAGAGAAAATTACCTATATAAATATTACTCCCTGCCCCACACTATATATAGTTTTCTTTATTATACTAAAGCTTTTGTTTCCCTAAGGCCTTTTTTCGTATATATTTTAATCATACAAGATACATGCTAAAATATTTCTTAGTTTTGGGATTGAGTTATGTTTGAAAAACACTTCCATTTTAATTTTTTTTTTTCATACCTGCGGGGTCACATAAATACCCGACTAGAAACACGGGCGCAGGCTATCCCTTCTCGGTGGATTGGACCCGTGGACATCGTCAGGCCATCCAACTAAGAGAAGGAAAACTCTGATAATAAAACCTTGCTACTAACCACTAACGTCTTGGCAGCAAACCGTTGGGGAGGGAGGCCTCATTAGTCCTGGAGCTGGAATCTCGAACAAAATATCCGGTTTGCAAACTTGAAATTGCTTAAAGAGTAGATGGGCTCTGCCTATTGCCTGCCCTTTGCACTCCTTCTCTGTCTATTAGCCAGGCTCAGAGGTACCAGCGTTGGAATGCCTCAAAGGCACCCAGTGCCGGGCCTTGTTTCCTGACTCAATGAATGTCGTCTCTTTCTCTCTATCTGGGCAACTTGGGGAAAGTTTTTTCGTCACTAAGTCTTACATGACCGGTCTGGCCCGTTCTTGTTCTGATAGGTTAAGGGTACAGGTTAGACAGCTTGTCTGGCTGCTGTTTCCGACTGACAGGACAAGAGCCCAAACTCTTAGGTAGCGCTAAGAACTGCTGCTCTATCATCGTGGGTAGTTGTACATGCCATGTCGCACATGGAAAGGGACCCTACAGTTATCCCCGGTGGGCTTTCTTGAGGCCACAACCCCCATGGACCAGGTCGCGACTAATGGACTGGTTGTGTGAGCTTATTGGCACCTAACAAGCACCCACTTTGTCCACCCCACTCTATCTAAAAACAAACATGTCATTGCAAAATAAAAAATAAAACCTAAATCAGACACCCAACAAAAAACATCTTCACCTTCACCCTCGCATTCACTAATATCCGGGAACTTAGAACCAACATTAACGACGTAGAAACTTAGTTACTTATATTTCTTATACCGTTCACCTTCAACCCAGGACTGTATCCTGCTAAACTCTGTCTCTGAAAACATAGATAGAGCATGCTCACTCGACTCGAATGCTCAATTACATGTATTTGGGGATTTTAATGCACACCACCGTGACTGGCTGGGATTCTCCAGCTTTACTGACGCAGCCGGTTACTTTACGTATAATTTTTCCTTAGTTCACTTCCTCTCATGGACTGATCGAGTAAACCAGCAAGCCTCACTTCTTGACCTGTTCCTGACCTCACTGCCCAAGGCTTGTGTGACTGAAGCCCATAGCCTGCTCGGGAACGCTGATTACGTTGTGGTTATGATTGCTATCACCCTAAAAGCTCGTCCAAAAGCTGATGCGCCGTTGCTCAAAACAATGAGATACTACAGGCAGGCTGATTTTGAGTCCATCACAGATCACATCAGCGACGCCCCATGGAGTGAAACCTCACTCCCTGCTGATCAGTGTGCAAATGAGTTAACAGAATGGGTCAAAGCAGGCATTGAAGCCTATGTCCCCATTCCGAAAGTTTGTCTGCCATAAGTCAACTGCGAATAGACAGAAATATATAGAGTCAAGAAATAATTGTAAGGTAGTGATACATGAAGCAAAGAGGTATACAGAGATAACCAAAAAAACGCATTCATTCACAGAAACTAGGTACTCGCGATTTCTGGAAAATCTATAATAGTGTGGTGAACAATGGACAATCAACAATTCCTCTGCTATCAAACCACAATGATGTCGTTTGCCCAGTGTTTTGCCCTAAACTCCACTTTGGACTCAACAAACCCCCCCCCCCCCCTAAATTCACATTGCGGACTGAAGCCACATTTGAAAATCTGGTCATCACCCCATCTCAGGTCAGGGTCATCATAAAAAGCCTCGACACCTTCAAAGCTTGTGGGTCTGATCTTATACCGGTAATAGTAATAAAGAAATGCTCTGCAGAACTAGCCACTATCCTCTCCAAACTCTACGACAAATGCCTTGCTGAATCTTGCTTCCCTGAAAAATTGCCTCTGTGGTACCAGTCTTCAAGAATTCTAGGATAGAACAGATCCTCAGAACTACTGCCTAATTAGTCTACTCTTGATCTTTGCTAAAATCTTTGAATCTGTAATCAATCTAGCGATAGTCCAGCACCTAGTTATTTCTAAACTTTTTTCTGACCGCCAGTATGGATTTAGACAAGCACTACTAATGTTGATATCTTAACGGTCATCTCTGAACGCATATATGATACACTGGACAAAGCAGGTGAAGCTAGGGCAGTAGCGCTTGATATATCCAAGGCCTTTGACAAAGTATGGCATAAGGGACTTCTAAAAATTCACTCATATGGTATTATTGGACAAATATTTAATATAATTAAATCCTTTCTAACCAAAAGAAAAATCCAGGTTGTCCTCAATGGCCGTTCATCTAAGCAACATGACATAAATGCTGGTGTACCCCAGGGATCCATCCTTGGACCTTTATTGTTCCTGATTTTCATAAATGACCTCCCTGATGATATCGAGTCTGAGATAGGTATATTTGCTGACGACACCACGATCTACTCTCGTCATGTGGGTAAAACAGACGCGTACATATCCGAGGCAATGGCTGAATCCTTAGAAAGTGACGTCCAGTCTGTAGTGGATTGGGGGCAGAAATGATTGGTAACTTTTAATGCTGCAAAGACAAAGCTCCTTTCCTTCAATAACTACAAGAAACTTCTTCAACTACCGATTGCCATGGCAAATAACACCCTACCTGAGAGTTCAACATTTAAACTACTCGGCCTAATATTCACAGATAACATGAATTGGAACAAATACATTGAAAACATTGCCATGGCTGCTGCAAGGAAGGTGGCTCCCTCTACCGTGCTAGTAAACTCTTTACACCTGACATTATTCTGTATCTCTACAAAGCCACCATCTGCCCATGTATGAAGTATTGTTGTCACATCTGGGCTGGTGCATCATCCACTAATCTCTCCCTCTTAGACAAAGTCCAAAAAAGAGTCGCCAACTTATTAGGTCTCTCACTATCCACCAAGCTCCAGCCTCTGTCCCATCGCCGCAATGTTGCATCCTTTATTCTTGTTTTACAAATACTTCAATGGATTGTGCTTCAATGAACTAGTTGTTCTAGTGCCAGAGAGCCTTCTACTCCAGTAGCTTCTTTCCTCGTGCTGCCGATCTCTGGAACTCCCTTCCTGTTCCCTGTTTTCCTGACTGTACCGACATGCAGAAGTTTAAAACTCATGTAAACAGACATCTCGCTGCACAGCTCCCAACTTAGGATGACACCTAAAACCTACACCCTAATTCTCAGTAGCCCCTTATGAGAGAGAGAGAGAGAGGGGGGGGGGGGAGATAGAGCAAGTAGAAAGCGACTAATTTGGGATTTTGTCTTTTTTATTTTTTATATTTAACTGGCTTTGCTAATTGATTCTTTCCTGATTCAAACAATCTGAACCTCAGCTGAATGGGTGACCTAATGGATCACATTTTTTCCAGTTTGGATATAATTTTGTAAAAATTATTTGTCTTAATAATTAGATGTTAATTTTTCCTCAGATAGCCTGCATCGACCTTTTAAGGTAGCTTATGATATACAATTATGTCTATTAGTGTTCAACCAAAATATAGCAAGAGTGAGTGAGGGAGGGATAAATATATTATGTAAAAATAAAATATCCACTTTAAAGTTAAGGTTACAAAAGTAGGGTAATGTGTCAAGAAAATGACGTAAGAAAGGAAGTATGTGACCAAAAGAGAAGAGCGGTCAAGCCTCTTGGGTTTGTTCTGTGAAACAAAAACAGAAGTATTTTAAAGTTCTCCTTTCTTATCTCTTATGGGAGGCAGGTATGGGAGACTAATACTGTGTAATGAATAAAAAGAAAACTACAAAAGAAATTATGAAAACCCAAAACTATAATGTGTGTTATTGTTATTCTATGAAAGAACTATTACTGCTGCTGCTATGAACAACAGAAAGAGACCGAGAGGTGCAACTCTATATTTGCTGTGACTACAATCAACATCCAGACATCACAGCATGAGACATAATTTCAATTGCTGATACACGACACACACACTGGTCATATTTGTTTACGTGGCAAAGATTCGTCCGTTCTGCTACTGTAGCATAGCATGAGGGATTTTTTTCAATCTCTTTGTCGACAGGAACAGCTGTTTGTCTCTCTCATTGACATGTAGTAAATGCTTCATTAGATAGTAATGTAGTAGTGGTGGTAGCAGCTTAAGTTTCTGTTGCTTCCTTTACCTTTGTAAAAGAAAAGAAAAATGACAACAACATTGTTGATCAATGAATCATCATTTTTGTTTCTTTATTCTTTGATGGCATTACATGAGTTTCTCTTTACTCACTCCCCGGAGGGACGAATGAAGACAGACTTTCGGAAAACACAGTCAGCTCAAAGGCCAGATAAAGCAGACCTTTCTCTCTTCTTAGCCATGTGTCTCATTTCGAACTTCCTGTCTGTGATGCATTCTCCTAACCTCTAACTTGATTTCTAATGGAATTTTCCACTCTTACTTTACGTGAAAAATACCGTTTTAACATTATTTTAACTTGCTCTCATATATAATTTTTTTACAAAAATAAACCATGCTATCTCAGTCTGAAATGGGAGGGGCCACATTGATTTCCAGCATTCATTTTATTTACGCAGACATATTTTTATGCCTTCTATCTGTATTTTTATGAAAACAAAACAAAAAATTGTTAACTTCTTGCAAAAAACATTAAGATCCTTCTGATGTTGAGTTGATACTTTTTTTTTTAAATGTTTTTTTTCTTCCATTCTCATCAGGGCAAATACAAATTATCCAGCGAAGTATCTATGAATGATGTCACATCTCGTCTCACACTTCTGACTATACATTTTCCATCTTTGAGGATTCTCTGGTGCCAAAGTCCCTATGCAACTTCTGAATTATTTGAAGAACTTAAGGTAGGCTTTTTTTTTTTGCTCTTTATTCGTTTGGTTGAACAGGGTTGAGATCTGTGTCATTTCTAGTTTTGTATTTAAAATTTCATCAACAGTCAAATTTCTTAGCCCTTTTTTATTTATTGCTCTTAACACACGCACGACTAATATCGCTTGATTCTAATATGATTAAAACTACTAGGAATGTGAGTTCTCCGCTTTTTTAGCGAAATCCGTTTTTTTTTTTTAAATGAGCTGATTTCTGCGAAATTGCTAGAGTTTTACTTCCTAATTTTTTTTGTTGCTATTTTGCTGGATTTTATTTCTCTTCCACTTTCTTCCTCTTTTTCTCTTTCCTCTTCCTCTCTTCGTATTGCCTTGTTTTCCTGTTCCCTCTTATGACAGTTCTCTCTGAAAATGTTAATTTTGCCATGAAGGCTAAGATTTCAAACAATTCGTTAGGAGTGGGAGGTTAAAGGAGATTTTGTTTCATCAAAGAATGACTTCCTGTCTCCTTACACCCCCACCCACACATGCTGCATACTCAGTATCTTTCTCTTAATGTTGACTTTAGTTGAAACTGATCTGAGAATTCAATTGTTTACCAAGATTGATATTTCACTAATAAAACATTTTTCAAATTATTTTAAATGTGTTTTTACTATTTATCAATAGCACATCATCCCGGTTTAGTTGTTTTTTTGTTGTTTTTTTGCACTGCCCTCTCCACACACAGCGGAGGTTTTGTCCCCATCCAGGTGGTGAAATTCATCTTGATTTCAGCTATTTTGTCATTGGCAACTTACATCTCTGAACTACTACTACTACTACTACTACTACTACTACTGATAATACTACTACTAAAAAAATCATTAAAACAGCAAAAACAGAAACATGAGTTAAATCTAATTGCTAAAATTCTACCACCTTTGGTATAAAGTATTATAAACATAACAGGTTTTTCATAGGATGTTCAAAAATGATAATACTACTCTTTCTATTACTATTAATACAACTAGCAATAAACACTTATGTGTGTTCAAACATATTGGTTAGAATTGCAGCAAACTTGGCATAGAATAGCCGTTGGACTGCTGGATACAATAAAATTAAAGATTTCTAATTATAATAATTATGATTAAAAGTTAAATTTCAGGCAAGTTTTGAGCTTGTTTGTTTTGAATAGAAATGGTGTCATCTCAAAATGATTTCTCAATAAACGAATAAAATGATTGTAAAATCAATTGGATTTAATTTGAGGAAAAATTATGAAAAATACATTTTTTAATTGATAAAACGTTTTCATCTGTATGGTGTTTGTCTGCCTTAAAAATGAATAAAAAAATAAATGAAAAGAACAAGTTAGCTTAATGAATAAATAAAAAAATTAAAAAAATTAAAAAAATAGGTGACATGCATATTTATTCATTTCCAGTCATATATTTTTTAATTCTTTGTACTTTCCAAAAAATAAATTTAAAGAGGCAGTACACCTTAGTGTGTGTGTGTGTGTGTTTTGCGGCTCCCCATTTTGAGCGGGCCAGTTTCCATAGGATGTTGTTCTGGGAGCTGATTTTCAATTTGGTCTTTTTGATGTGTTCCTTGAATGAAAGGGTACAGTCCAAAGTTACACAATGGTAGACAGTTTGTGCAGTTCTCAAGTTGTATTCTGGACCACGTAATATTTAGAGGTCAGTTGGCTTCAATTAAACCTTACTTGGATCATCTGATTCAAGTTGCCTGAAATTTTTTCCGGACGTTTTGATCTTTGGCACTGAAAAATATTAGTTTTTGGCTTATCTAGCTAAATTTTTTTGATGGGCCAGGTGTGTCCCTCCCCTCCTCTTAATATGGGGTTTAACTAATGACCTTATTTAAGTGTTATATATGTGGGTTCTATGTTGACTATTTTAATTAGCTAAATTTTCCAGGTTCAATCCTAACCCTTTCCAGCATAATTTTTTCTTTTTCTGTTTTTTTCTTCCCTTTTTTTAAAAAACAAAATATGCTCTATTTTCACTAAAACTCTCGATCGGCTCCAGCACAAATTGCCATATCAGGTCTCACTCTAGAAGAACACCTTGTTGTCATGAATTTTGATTTACAATAAATAACTAAACGAACGTGTTTTTTCTTTTTTAGGTTGGTCGAACTCAACCAAATGCTACATCAGCCGCTTCTGTAACAGCCATCGAGGAAAACGTTGAATGGAATGAACGTTATAATCCAGGACCTCAGGTACAGTTTCCCGTTTAAAAAAATAATTTTAATTTTTCAAACTTCTTAGAAAATAGTTTTTTTTTTATGGGTGGAGGGAAATTTTTATTTGTTTTGGATTTTGCAGAACATGATTGAGTTTTGCAAAGAGAAAGCAAAAAAAAAAAAATCAATGTTTGGGTCATTTTGGGTTAGGAAGCCGATATCCTCAGACAGCCTCATGTGGTAGCACCAGCCCTTTTTTGGGGAACTGGTTTTCCCTACATTAAAAACTGACCTTGTGTCTAACTCTTTCGTGGTGAGGGGAGGCGAGTAAATAAGGACTAGATGTGTCTTTCGAGGTCCACCACTCCTATGGAGGTGGGTAGGGAAATTGCATCTAGATGTATATTGCTGTAACTGCTGAAAAAAAGTAAAAACTTTCTTGGCCTTTTGGTTAGGAGCAAAGTGTAGTATCTGTTCTGATATTATACTTCATATTTTCTGTCCTCGGTCAGCAAACGAAGAATCCTTCTAGACTGAGGCAATTTAAATTTTTGTCTCAATCGAATGCCCCTTTTTGGGGAGCTGAATTTTCCCCAAACATTAAAATCCGGTTTTGTGTCTAACTCTGTCGTCGTGGGGAGGTAAGTAAATATGAACAGAATTATATCAAATTTGACATGAAGTGACTTTAGCATGCCAGGAGGGGAGTGGCCAACATTTTAATATTGATGCTGTTGCTACTGATAATAATAAACACTTATGAGTTAAAAACTATTGGTGAGAATTCCACCAAATTTTTATATAAATCGTCCTTGACCTAAAACAGGTGACAGAACATTCTACTTCTTTTCTTCTATTCAGTTAATATCACTTTTTCCTTTTTAGGGGTTAGACGTTTTCTGCTATTATGCAAGCTCACTCTCCAGTTCTCAGGGTTCTGTATGGTTTTGTCTAATAATTTGCTTCAAAGTTTTCCTTGGCAGGCCAACCTTCCTGCAATTTAAGACCTTCATGCCTTGCAACAGTTTATCCAGGAGCATGAATGCTCCACATGACTATACCAGTATAATCGATTCGTCCTTCAGATAATCTCTATGCTGGGCAAATGTAGTGCTTTTAACAAATCCTCTGACTTGGCGCATTGGGTTTGGTCAGATTTTACATTGCAGATCCATCTAATCACAGATCTGTCATTGTGTTACAGTCGGGTAGGAGAGAGCTGGGTGAGGCTTTAGCATTCACTGCCATATAACATGACTCTCCTGACACAACTGCTATACAACTTACCCCAGATGTAGAGAGGAGCCGTTCACAATGTTATCAGAGGCAATAGTTCACAAAATTTTTGCCCATAATACTACGAATAAACACCTTTGGATAATATTCCAGAAAATAAAGCCCTGACAGAGAAAATTAAACTATATTTTAAAATATTGGAATTATCCCCCCCCCCCATCTCATTTTTCTTCCTTACAATAAACACCCAGACATAACATCATTGGACACAATTTCAACTGTTGATATAAGCCATGCGCGATGGCTCATTGGATAGTGATGTAGTAGTGATGGTAGCAACCAAAGTTTCTGTCTCTTCCTCTCTCTTTGTAACTGCAATAGTGTAAGTAAAGAAAGAATCCCACCAAATTTGGTATAAATTGTCCTTGACATAAAACAGGTGTCAGAGAACATTCTTCTTCTACTACTAATAATAAATGCTTATAGTTTCAAAACCTTTGAATAATATTCCACCAAATATATGCATGATATAAAATGAAATCAAATTGTATTTTAAAACATTGGAATTATTTACCAAAAAAAAATTTTTTCTTTTTCTTTTTTTTTTCAGGATTTTCTACTAAAAATGCCGAGCATTAATACCAAGAATTACCGCCTGATCATGAATAAAGTGACCAATTTGCACGAATTGAGTTCTTTGTCTATCGACCAACTCACGGAAATCCTGCGCAATGCGCGAAATGCTGAAACACTGTGGAATTTTATTCACACAAAAGATAAAGTTGTTTCCACAAAAGAAATGGCTGGAAAATCAAAGACGGCACTAAAAAAAATATACAAAAGAAGATAAGTGTTTGAATATATTTATATTGTTAATAAAATATTATCCATGATTTTTGTTTTGTTTTTACTGAATAATCATTTCAGGTTATTTTAAACAAATTTATCAGCTCTTCAGCATCGCAGCTTTAAACAGTGTTTTTTTTCTCTTGTTGTTTTTTTATTACTTGAGAGCACTGTACAGTTTGATGGCCTTATTAGGGGCTCTGTACAGTTTGTCTTGTGCCAAATAAGGAATTGTAATCTACCATAATTTCAGTCTGATATCTTATGGTCTAATGGATAAAATTGTCTGTCAAACTCATTGAAACTATCTTATTATTTTGGGTTTGATGCATAAGATGTAAAAATGTAACAGAACAATCATTATTCATCTCACTAGATAAGATACAGAATTCAGTTTGAAATTGCAAAAAAATTACATTATTCATTTAATATATATATATATATATATGAGAGAGAGAGAGATATCTGGACAGAATTTTTTCTTTAAGACATATTTCATTAAATATTGTAGACAACTTGTGTCTGCATATCTTTCTTTTGATCCTTTCTTAGTCTTTTCTTTGGGTTTTGAGCTGGAACTGGCCGATGGATTTGCTGTTCTAGTTTTGAGCCCTACTACTTTCCGATCCATCCGGATCCATCTTCAGGTGTGGTTACCAAGTAAAGAAAGTGTATTTTCAAAGATTTAGTAATAGTTTTAGCGGGAACCGTGTGATGGTTGTAGTATTAATAAAGTATTGATATTATAAGCATTTTAAAAGACTTTTATCATTAGTGAAATTAATTATTTTAATGGATTAACAAAAAAAGGAAAGATCTTAATTGTCATAGGTATTTTGTTTACAGATTTTTATTGAATCCATAATTTGAACAGATCATAAATAAATTCAGAGTCAACTTGAACTTAATCCCTATAAGTATCATCAGCATCATCATCATCATCATCTGTGGTCATTTTGAGTTTATTGCCATTACCTGCCAAAGAGAAATGAAGATTATTTGTTCGAGAAAAAACAAAAATTGCTCCAACACAAATCTTGCTGCCAAAGAAAGAATTCTCTGATATAATTGTAAGTGTAGATATCATACCAAAGTAGCAACAATGTGTTCCCTCCCACGCATACTATTGAACTGTGAAACTATGGATTTCAAACAGATCGTCTTAACTTATTACACCATAGGAACATCCCTTTTTTCCTAGTACGGCAATTCACTTTGGGTGGGTTGAACCGGCTTTTTCCGAAGAAGGAAGTTTCTAGGGAATATTAAATTCACAAGTGCATATATATCTCTGCCAGGGGAGACAATGTTTGTTCTTATAGTTTTTTTGCCGAGAGGTGTCGCCGTCCTCCCACATACAACATTTGGTATTCTTAAATGGTCACCCATCTGGTACTAACCAGGCTCAATGTCTCTTAGCTTAACAAGAACCGATATGTCAACGTGGTTATGGATCCGGAATTTTCTGATAAAATAAATTCAACCCAGTCAGCAGTAGCCCCCCTCCCCAAAAGTTCAACTCTTGTTCGCAGTAGTAGGGTGGGGCCGAAGTAGAGTCAGAGCTACCCGGGGGCTAACAGGGCTCTGGTGAAAATCCAAGAGAAGTCGGCATCAGGATTCATCGTCCCCTGGTCATCTCTGCCTCTGCGTGTGGCAAGCAAAGACGTGTCAGGTACAGAACCGCAAATGAATGGAGTGAAAGTGACAAAGTTACTTCTGCGCCATTCCTTTGTGTGTTCTGCGCCAAACCTTCCCCGACTTTGCATGCAACCACTGAGCTTTGCTGCTCTTGGTGTCGGGGGTAAAACCTGCAATCCTGCATGGTAAATGAATAGCTGCGACCAACGAGAAGGATTTTGTGCAGATCAGACAATCCTGAGGCACGATCCAAGAAATAGGATGCAACGTGTTCTCTCCCAGCGACTTGCTCGGGTGATGAAAGAAAACTACTCTGATCTTACAATATCACACACATACTCTCACGTTGACTAAACAAAGGCAAATATACACACATCCCTTTCTACATTGACTCCTTCCTTTCACCATGACAGATGTAGATTCTTTAACCTTTCTTTCTGTAGGTAACACACAAGCATCACACACACACAGACATCAAGTTTTATATATAGAGATTTATTTAGGTTGTCTGTTGGGTAAGTTTGTGTGGAAATGTTTAGATATTCTATACCATATGGTGGTGGGGGGCATATTTATGCTTGTAAGTGGGTATTTTTTTTTTAATGGAAATTACTCCAGACAAAGCATGAAGCCACTTGATGTAAGGAGCTAAAAAATACTACTCAAGGTCAAAAACTAGCCAACGATAAGTGTTAGATGAATAGATTCCGACTCAGAAAACAGCAATTCTTCCCACTTTGTCAGAAACATCACTCATAGAATGTGAGGACTAAAGGACAAAATAAGGGAAGCGAGAGTTACGAGGCTACCAAAATATATATATTTGTAATTTGATCTGTGTGGATACTTTTAAATCTCAGTATTTTTCGGCATGCTGGTATGTTATCCTAGGAAGTCATAATCTTCATTCAACCCAACTGCAACATGGTGGAAAGCCATTTCTACCATGGATTAAGATCGGATTCACAACTGAAATATCGGTTGGCTTTAGAAATGTATCTGTGTCATTATTTTAACTCGTTTGTTTACATGCTTATCCACTAATTCCATATACTAACCATTCCATATCTGTGTGTGTGTGTCTTATTAATCCTGTTTTCATCTTTTCTTTTCACATAATTCATTTTCTTTTATATATACTTGTCAGCATGAGTCATGTTACACAAAAACGAAAAGCCATCATCAATCTTATTCATACCAAAACTTTACGTTGCCGCTTTGGATTGTTGCTACTTTGGTATGATATCTACACTTACATTGCAGTCTACATCTGATGAATCTACTTTGTTATGCGATCTACACCTCATGTTGTAATCAACACAGTACAAGAGCAAGCAAAACACTTCTAATTATTTTCAATAAAATGTGTGGTTAGAAAGCGTGGAACCCTAACGTTCAAAAAAAGAGACCGTGCGACATTTCAGACAATTATTCAACGAGAAGTCGCTGAAGGCTCAGTAATCAATTCCGCCGAATGTAAAGCTTACGCTAATTTAAACCAACTCAATTTTCGTCATTTTTGCGTAAATCATCAGCAAAATTTAATCGATCCCAACACCTGAGCACATACACAAGGAATTGAAAGATCATGGCTCGAAGATTCGTATATTGAAAATAAATGAGAGGCATATCGTGTAGATATTTTTTCCTCGTAGATAACAAGCCAAAACGGCACAACTTTACTAATAATTAGAAAAACTGAACATTTATAGACATTTATCAGATAAAACAAAATTGTAAATTTTTCTACAGAAAAAAAACATTCTAATAACTACAAGCACTTTTCCTTTTTTCTTTTTATGATTTTGGTTTTACTAAATATGTTAGGCTCATGAAACTCATAACTTACCGCGTTTTTTAAAGATGTCTATGTTTTTCATATTAGAAAACAACTCTGGATCAATTATTTCATTTTTTAATTTCCAAAGCGTGATTAAATGATCATCCGTTGTCTTTCCTCGTCCAATAATGATGTCACCGCTCATACTCAATGCCACTTTTTTCGGCTAGAAAAAAAAAAACAGAATCAGGATACATAAGAAACAAAAAGTTATATTTTTTTAACATAGGGACACATAAGAAAATTGCTTTTCTGTGGTTTAGGAGAACTAAATTATCATCATCATTCAATTGAATTCAAGAAATTTGACAAAAAATAAAACAGCATGTTTCAGTTGCCATGTAGGGAAAAGGTGGTAGACATTTACACAAGAGGATACAGTAGCCTAGCATCTGTCCAAATTCGCCTTAAATTGATGCACATTTACTACATCTCCTGGAAGTCCATTCGAAGGTCAATCATCCATCGTTGTTCATGATGATGATGTTGTTGTTGTTCATCATCATCATCATCAGCAGCAGTAGTAGTAGTTAACATCCTTTGTACATGCTGGCATGTGTTAGACGGTTTTGATAAATTGACTTCCAAAATAACCTATTTTTGGTTTTTATTTATCCTTCTTTCTTCCAATTCCGACTTTATCCCTTCTTCCCATGTTTTCCTTGGCTTTCTACTGTCAACTGATCCTGCTACCGCAACTGTTCTACATCTACTAACCCAAGAACTCTCATCCATTCTTTACACGTGGCCTTACCATTAAAGTCTCCTGTTCTCCATACATCTCCCTATATTGTACAGATTTAATCTTCCTCTGATGTCAACAGACCTAAGCCTGTCTTTAAGACTCGCACTACGCATCCATCGTATAATTCAGGACGTGTAAAATGAATTCCACAAAAAGGACAGTTTTTGCACAACTTTTATGTCCCCTAATGAACATCGATGAATGCTACTAAATCTTATGTCTACGATACTTATTTTAATTTTGATTAAAATCCATTAAGGAGTCTTAAGAAATTGAAATTTAAGGAATATTGCTCTAAAGATTACTTTTATAACCTCGTAATTTAGGTTATAATGAATAATAACTTGTAAATAAATGGATGAACTATCAAGAGAAACGTTTAACAGATTTATTAAAACTGAACACAGAATGAATTAATGAATTAATTTGCCGCTGGGCACGATTGTTATATTCACCATCTGATGCCGTGATCTTTGTTTATCTTTCTTTCTGAGCAGCCAACAATTTCAAAGGCGATAACTCTTACCTCCCTTGAACCATTTCGGGAGTTAATTCGTTTTCGTTAGATGTCCTAACAATTACGGATCAAATTTAATGCAAATTATATTTCTTTTTGTTTTTTACTTTTATTCAGCCTAAACAAGGCATATGGCCGCTGAGACGTAAAAGAGCTACTGTAAATTAGGGGCCAGATTTATGGGGGCAAATTAAGTGGGGAGTTGTGCAGCAAGATGTCTGTTCACATTACATTTAAATTTCTGCATGTTGGTATGGTCGGGGAACAGGGAACAGGGAGGGTATTCTAAAGGCAAGCAGTTCAAGGAAAGAAAGAGTAGAAAGTTTTTCGGCATCTGGGAACCTCTACAGTGAAGGGGTGGGATTTTATTGCTTGTTGGGTTAGTCAAGGGTATTTGCATTGAGGGGTTACAAATGCAGTTCATTAGAGTATATTCCATTGAAGTACTTGTAAAACAAACACAAGAATTCAACATTGCACAATATTTT
This sequence comes from Sepiola atlantica, assembly GCA_963556195.1. Lineage (NCBI taxonomy): Eukaryota > Metazoa > Mollusca > Cephalopoda > Sepiida > Sepiolidae > Sepiola > Sepiola atlantica. The sequence goes on along the minus strand of OY744524.1, from coordinate 100,359,641 downwards.
TTATATATCTGATATATTTGAATTTTCAAATGGGAGATTGTGTCTCCTAAAAACCCTGTTAAGAGAATCCCCAAAAGTTGAAATTTGAGGAATATTTATCATTTGATGAGTAATATATTATTAAAATTTTACAAAAATCAGTTATCTGAATTTTCACGAAGAACTTCATTCCCTTTTAACTTCCTTTGCATAAAAGTAAATAAAACGAAATATAGCCCACATTTGGACCCCCTAACACCTTGCAGCTGTGTTCCAAAATTCATAATGATTGGTTAATAATTTTAGAAGTAAATTCTATACATACAAATAGACATACCTAACTTTCTTTACAAACAAATAGACATACCTAACTTTCTTTACATACAAATAGACATACCTAACTTTCTTTACATACAAATAGACATACCTAACTTTCTTTACATACAAATAGACATACCTAACTTTCTTTACAAACAAATAGACATACCTAACTTTCTATACATACAAATAGACATACCTAACTTTCTTTACAAACAAATAGACATACCTAACTTTCTATACATACAAATAGACATACCTAACTTTCTATACATACAAATAGACATACCTAACTTTCTTTACATACAAATAGACATACCTAACTTTCTATACATACAAATAGACATACCTAACTTTTTATAAATAGAAATATAACTTACCTTCTCATCTAGTTTTAAAGTTGCCACCTTTTCATATGTTTCTTTTCGCCACAAGCAAAAAGCAATCTCTTCATCAGACTCAACCCAAGAGGCAAAATATGGTAAACTTTCATTGGGCGAAAATAATAATACGGGAACGTTGTAGTGCTGGACTATTCGCCTCAATAATTCACCTTCAAAAAGAAATAAAAAATTAAATTTCTTTTTTAAGTAACGTTAGTTTTGTTTTTCTGCTTTACGACATATCAATGTTTTTTTTTTTGTATGAATGTGTAACGGATGTTCTCAACCTATTCTATGCACCTAGAAAACTTCTAATATATTTTAAGCCCATACAAGAGTAATATCTAGTTTAAAGATGAAGAAAACGAATATAAATATGGATGTGTTAGATGACGTAAGAATATGAAAATATTCACTAGAAATTTAGCTAAAGTATTTGAAGAAATGATGTCACAGGAAGTCTGGAGCGATACATGAAAAATAAGCCAGGCAAATCATTATTTGGCTTGTGTCTCTAACCTAATAGGTCCCATAATGTATACCCAGATCCAGCCCCTGTCCCTTTGCTGCAATGTTGCGTCCCTGTGCTTGTTTTACAAGTACTTCAACAGAATGTGCTCCGATGAACTTACTGCACTTGTTTTCCGATTATACCAACATGCAGAAATTTAAATGTAATGTGAACAAACATCTTGCTGCATAACTCCCCACTTAGGATGCCCCTATAAATCTGGCCCCTAATCACGGTAGTCCCTTACGTCTCAGTGGCAATGTGCCTTGTTTGGGGTGAAATAAAGTTTTTAAAAAAACGAAAGGAAACACGTATTTCAGAGTTCCTTTTTCTCTACGGAGGTTAAGAGGAATACGTAATACGAGGCGTACCTAGCCGGCGTTACCCGGGATGCAGTGAAGTCATTTTAGTTTTTAGTTTTTTTGTTTGGACAATTGTTAAATTTATACAAAAAAAAAAAAGTGTCACCATATTGTATTTTCCTCATGGGTCAATCTGTTAGTGTGCCGTTTGTAGAGACAGAGTCAGTAAGTTCTAACCTCAACCGGAGCATAATTATTTTTACTCTGATTTCATCCCAAAATGAACTTAAACATTTCAGACTGCAATATTGAGCAGAGTGTTTAGTTTTACTTTTATTTCTGTAATTGACATAATTTATGGAAATTGAGACCCCGGGCGACACCGATTGACTCTACTAGTAGTAAATAAAATTCACTTATAAATATAGATTTAAAGGACACACAAAAATTTGATGGGTTAATTAGAAATAATTACCTAGGATCAAAATTTTAATTAATGAGAGAGAAAAAAAAAAAGAAATTCGATATAGTCGGTGGAGAACGAGAAAACAAGAGGGGCAGATAGAGGGGGAAGCAATAGACATAAATACTGAGAGAGGAAAAGAAAGAGTCATCTCCTCCAAGCTTATTGCATTAATAAAGAAGGTTGCAGTTACCGCTATTAATTACCTGATGTTGTTGAAAACACCCGGATGATGTAATCATCATGTGTGGATAAAACGGCCTCATCATCTTGCATTAAAGTAGCTGACACAACATCAACGCTCCTTGCCTTGTACCTTTCATGGTACTCTTTATCAAACAAATAACACTGGCTTTTCTCTGAAAACATGAACAAAAAAAGAACTTGTATAATTTGGATTATTTGGACGATTGTTCTCATCTTGAGTGTTGTCATCACTTTTCGGACGCTGTAACCTCCATTCTTCTTAAGGTGTATCTTTTCCCACTCAAGAATATTTCTGTCGGACTTGGGAATCTGGACGGAATTTCGAACGGAACCCTTTATCTAATCCACGGGAGTAGCATGCTCTCGTTCTGTTAGCCATGACCCGTGGTGCAGTGGATATAGTACTAAGTAAAATTTAGTTCTAAGTGATAGTCATCTGAAGGTTGAAGGTTCAATCCTCGGTGCGGGCGATACGAAGAATTGCAGATTACTGAAGACTTCTCCTAGTTATGGCTGACTGAATGAGAGAATGCTACCCCCGTGTATTAAATAAAGGGTTTCGTTTGAAATTCCGTCCAGATTCCCGAGTTCGAAAAGATACACCTGAAGAAAGCTGAAGGTTATTGTGGCAGAAACGTTGTGATGATTACACTCAAGATGAGAACTGTAGTCCGAATAATACAAATTATACAAATTATCAATCCTCATCTAAAAAATTCAGAAGCATAAAAAAAAGAACACCTCAATACAACAGGCAAAATTGTCAATAACTCTGACACACTGTCCTGATTTTGTCTATTCAGAAATAGTTTGGAAATTATTTCGATAGATATTATATTTGAGATAACTCTGCAGATAAAAATCTGGGAGGGGGGGGGGTAAGATCCGGTCAGTGTGAAGCGCATTCAGGCGCACACTTCCTCCTGGTAAGATGATCAGCAAAGTCTAACCAGTCATTTGAAGAATTGCCCCATCCCGTTGAAACCACTGCTCACCCCATAACGGCATGCAAGATTGCAAAGTGAACACAGGTCAAAAAGACTTTGCCCCAAGTCCTGAAAGAAATATGCTTAGATGTAAGAATTGGCAGAAGCTTCCTGAACTTTCCCCAAGTAACACAACAGCCAGCAGTAATAGCACGTTCGCAACCACCACCAGCATTTAACATGTCGTCCAGGAAGTAGAAGGAAGTCCCAACAAGATGGCACCCCACATGATGTTGAGGTAGAATCTATCATTGCATTTTAAATAGAGCAACTATTTGTTTTGAAATTTTTGAAAGGTGAGGATTGATAAATTCAGACCTAGGTGGCACTCTCACAATTTGAAAATCTTATTACTCAACTATCATTATAAATAATTTATTTTATAAGAAAACAACATTTATTTTAAGTATTGGTCTAGTGTTATAGAGGCAGTATCATTTTTACCTTGTGCAATATTCCATATAACTGTGCAAAAGATGTCATCATCCTCGTTTCCTTCTCGATTCATATTGACCATTATGATCAACAAAGAACCATCACGTGATATTTGGACAGGCTCTTGATTAACTAAGATACCATGGCAGAATTCGATGCTTTCCGGCTTCAGGACATAAAGTCTCTTATACAGTACCATATCCACAACGAGGATGCAGTCGTCTTCTGTGAATGCCACAGCCATGCTGTCACTTTTGTTTATCTATATAAATAAAAAAAACAAAACAAGTGTAATGATCATATATATATATATATATATATATATATATGTGACAAATAAAGGATAAAATAAATCCGATGGTATGAAGAAAAATTTCAACATTTCACTCAACTGTTACCGCAAGACCTCCGGTGTTGTCGTTTTTTTGCTACTGTTACTGCTACTTTTTTGACTTGTAACTCTTGATAAAGCTCTCGTAGCAGCTGAGCAAAACGTTGATGTATTCATGATCTTAGATCTTCACTTTTCCATTTTATCTCATATATATATATATATATATATATATATATCTATAGTAATATGTTAAGAAGGCTGGGGGCAATGCAGAGTGCCGGATTGATATAAATCGAGGGGGGGACTTACTATTTATTTTTTTTACAATCTTACATAATTACATAACATCAAGTGTTGTGTCGGCTGTGTGTGTTGTCCGGATGATGATTAAGAATCATTTAATATTTTGGGAAAATTTTCCCTTTGTCAAAAATAGACACTAAAGGAAAAATCCGTCTGTGTGGAGAATTCACCAAAATGGATGCCAGAGAGTAGGGTTGGAATAAACCAGTTCCATAGAGAATAATAATTAATTAATATATTTTAAATTTCCTCATATATATATATATATATATATATATATATTGTTGAAATTCTTTGGATTCCTATTCTGTGGATGTTTACTTTACCTGGATTACTATATATATCTAAATGAATAAATGCAAAAGTTTTTTTCCCATCTATCCTAACTATATTAACATAAAAGCTTATTTCATTCTAATGATACAAGAATATTTGTTAAATATCGTATATATAGGAATCTCCATATCTCTCAAACCAATCTCGATATTACTCATTTGCATATTTATTTATTTTGAAGTTTCTAGTGAATTAATATTTTCTAATATACATTTCTAATTTGTATTGCCAAATTTTCTTCTATACATGCAATCGTTTTATCTATAGTATTATTATTTTAATTATTAATAAAATTATTTAAAGAGATTTTATTTAAAAATTATCTCCCTTGAAAATGAAATTCTAAAAGTTTTAAAAAACTTTTAGAATTTCATTTTCAAGGGAGATAATTTATATGAAACTTCCATCATATGTCGCTGATATATGGCGAACAGATACTACGGGAATCACCTCCTCTGTAAGAGCTCAACATGTTTTCCTGAAAAATTATAAATATACATAGTATGAAATTAAAAACTTTTTCACTTAAAATTCAAACCAATATTTTTAAACAAAAAGTATTCGGAGAAATTTGTTTTTATTTTATTTTCTTTAACTAAAAATGTCTCACTACCCAAGAACACGGCAGCCTAGCAAAAATAGACGACCGTTAGGGAGTCTATTTTCGCTAGTTCACTTATAATATAACAAGCACTTTGTCTGTCTGTCTGTCTGTCTGTCCGTCCTGGGATATGTTTGTAAACGAGAGGGGGGTGGTAGGCGAGGTAATTACAATTTAATTTCAAAGTCAGAAACATAAACAAATACGTTAGGCCACCTATTAACGACTAAATAAACAATAAATAATTTTCGCGATTTGAACTCGCAACCGTAACGCCAAAGAGGAATTTGGACGAATTTGTCCGACGTGCTACCACTGAACCACGAAGAAAAGTTGAAAAACCTTTCAGATTTTGATACTTAAGCAAATGGTTTTTTTAACACTTCTTTCAGCTAGCAATGATTGATCGTATAACTTGTTCTTTGAAAATAATTTGGCGGTCTGCGTTCGCTCTCGATTTTTTTAAGGGGGGGGGATTTCACCCACCACCTCCCAATTTTTTTTTTTTTGGTGGGAAAAAAATTTTTTGGCGGGAAAAATGTTTTTTTTTTCCTTTTTAAACAAAAAAGTATTTGGAGACAATTTTTTTTGTTGTCCTGAATGGAGAGAGGGGTCGTGGAGGATTGGGAGGAAGACTCCGATCCTAGAAGGAAGGCACGGGACTTTCAATACGAGTACTATAGGCCCGCACCGGCCAGACAGGTAGCAGTCTGCTGGACCTGTAGAGGTGAGGAGCACCGAGTGGCAGAGTGTCCCACAAATTATGGGCGCCCACACAGCACGTTTAGACCGAACTGCACTAGGTGTGGTCAGTTCGGACATGAGAGTCGGTGGTGCACAGCAGCGTAGATCGGAGGTGAGAGATTAGGATTCCGAACCTTAGTGTGCCACCTGACGCTGGCTTAAAGAACCAGGGAAACGCCCAGAAGCCACCCCGCAGAGAATAAAAGGCAGGGTGGCCCCCAGAATGATAAGTTTAGTGAAGGATAGTGAAATTAAATGAGAAGAAGATGGACTTGGGTTTTGTTCGCCGGTTTATGAGAAACCGCAAGAAGCAATGAACCCCCCGTAGAGAGAGAGAGATCGAATTAAACCCGACTGCTAGGTCGGTTGATCAGTCTAGTGAGTGGGAGGAGAGCGGCAAAATACCCCCTGCCCAGCTCCAGAAGAGACTAAGAGAGAATCAGTTAGCCAAAAAGGTAGAGGAATTGCCTATGAAGTTACGGTAGAGGGGAGCAAAACGCCCCACCACAGAATAGTAGGAAAGCCAAGCCAAAGATAGTACGGGATTTGGGGGAGAAGCCGAGTTTGTGCTGTGTCGCATCTGTTGGCCCATCGTGTGTAGGGAGGGCCCCCACGCATGTGCGGTGCTGGTGGTTGTGGCACGGATAGTTGCCTTGGATGCCCCCCCCCCCGAGATAAACAGACTGATAAGGATAGAGGGAGATGCATTACTGGGACTGATGGAGGGTCGTCGTGGTTAGATCCAAATGGTTGATCACAAGTAGTAATATGCCTGCAGCTGGATGGGCTGCTGCCAAAACGACCAGGCAGGTATATAGTGAGTTTTAAAAACAAAAGAAAGTTGAAGTAATCGACAGATGTTCGAACAACCGTGAATATGCTAGATTGTGGTGCGCCTTACGAAAGGGCACGGAAGTAATGATAAGCGAAGAGAAGGATATGAGATCCTATCTAGGAAGGATAGTGTTGATACATACGAAGCAGAAGAAATCAGTGCCCCCGATGCTGGGAGAGGCACTCGATGTGTGATTAGGGACAGTGTCGGGAAGGGATGAGAGAATGATCATGAAGAAATTGGAAGTGATAAGAAAGAACCAAAAGGGCTACTGTCACATGCAGCTAGAGAAGGCGCATCGATATCGAATATCACCGGGTCGAAGTGAGCCAAGAAGGTGCTAGTCCGAGAGAATTGTTTTCCCAGGGAAGGGAACGAAGGGAAAAAATGGCCACGGTGGCCGACGCAGTGACAGCAGAAGGTGCTGGTCTGATTGAAATTTTTTCCCCAGGTACAGGGGCGTAGAATGAAATGGCCGATGCAATGATAGTGAAGGTATTCGAACCAAACAGGTCCGTACCAAAAGAATTTCAGTTGTTGACATTGACGAGTGAGTGCACCAGGTGCACAGTTGGATACGCTATCACTAAGACACTTGTCGCCGAATATAATAACCTCGGCAGATTAAGAGAGGCGCTGTTACAGATACCGGCCGAATTCCCAAATCGTTTGAGATTATTGGTCAACCCCACCGAACAGTTATGAAAGTATTATAATGTATTAAGATGTGTTGCATAACCAGAAGGTAATAAGCTATTAGCTTTAAAAAGATTGAAGGTTCGATTGAGCCCGGCAGGAAGGGAAAATTCACGTTAAAAGGTAGAACTAGACATGGGTACGATAGGGCTTGGCCGATGTTAGTGAGAATTGTGCGCATAAATGATAGGGTTAGCCTTTGCAGAAAAAACAAAGGGCGTGAGAAAGACGTAGGGAGAAATTGGACGGCGCGAGTACACTGACAACCGAGTGCATGAGCGAAGAAGGGTTACCCTTGAGTACACTGCACCCGGATCACGAGCGGGGGCAGGAATCGCTGCCCTTGTTGGAAATCCAGGTGGATGACCAGTGAAGAAGTAGAAATTGATTCCGAGGAGAAGGTGATTGGTGACGTAATTCGTAATGGCGTTGAGAGCCCTCATTTGTAGTAACAAACTATTAATTGCATGCGTAAATAATTCATTTTGTCACCTACCCATCTCCCAACACAAGAACCACAAAATGCATACACACACACACCCATACATATGTAGTCCTGATGTTTTAATAGACTGGAAAAAGAAAAAGAAGAAAAAAAAAGAAAGACGGACAAAAGGAAACAGAACAGAAAAAGACAACTTTTTGTTCCATTTTTAGTTACAGTTTTTTTATTATTATTGTTTGATTGTGTTACCCGTTGTTGTCTCTGTGTGTGCGGGAAAGGTGACGGTCTGGGAGATATCAATTACGAGTAAATGACACGACGGAGATCGGGTACCTTAGTGGCGCGCTAGTATGCATCTTGGTGATGATGCTGGACCCTACGTAGAAACAAAGTATAGATATAAGGCTAGTACGTATACTCAACACGGATCGACTATAAAAACAAGGAAAGAAAATAGCGTCAGTTGTCTGGTCAAAAAGCGTGTTAGTTGTCATTTGCAATTATTGCTACACAATGAGCCACGTTTACCATATGGGAGATTGGAATGTTGGCAGGGTCTTAATCACCAATGGACTGATAGAGGTGTCGACATCTGGGAGACAGTGAGAAGAAAGCGAATAATTGTTTTATCATGATAAGTAATAAGAGCTAAAAGAGAGAACTCCATTTATCTGAATCATTGAAAAGCGTACCACCCAACACCACCCAACTCCGAGAGAGGAAGAAAGACAGGGAAAGGGATGGGAGAGAGAAAGAGAGTAAGTCCATATCGCGCACCCCACCCACCCCCGAGAGAGGAAGAGGGATGTTTGAGAAAGAAAGAGTGGGAAAATACCCCCTTTCGGTAAGAGAAAGGACTTTGGGTTTAGAACGAGAACACAGTTACACGGGCAGTCAGAGCCCAGACCCGGGGCAGTCCAGACGTGTTTGGGGATCGGTTCGCATGCCGATTCCAGGCATGTGTGACTGACGAAATAAGACCAATCGTTTTAAGTAGACAAGTTAGTTCAACCTATGACTTAATTAAGAACTTTCAATCGTAAAGGGATCCGCAAACACGCAGAGAGAGAGAGAGAGAGAGAGAGACGACAAAATACCTTAGCTAAAAGATATTTACCATACAATAGACTTTAATTCGACGTTTAAAAACAATTCTTTCCTTTAATTGTTTAATAATTATTCATACCAAAAAGACATCGCCGAGTTGTTTGCCATTATTCCTATTGCTGATTTGTTCTGCTTGAATAACCTTGCCTTCATAGAATCAATGAAGCTATCGTCATCATCCGACCGGAGGAAATTCGACCGACATATCCTTTTTTTTATTGCCACTACGACGATCATCGGCCAAAAGAGTGTTCATGCTCTGGCAAGATCTCTGTGTAGAGAACCAGAGGTGTGAATAGAGACACGAGTGGAGACTATGTTTATAAGTGGCTCCATGGGTCAGAGAGGTGTGTGGGGTCTGGTTATACTTTTTCCTACGTTATTTAGTACTAATTTGGAAATTATCCAATGTATTCATGTAACAATTCGACAAAAATGCTGACACACTGAACATGTCCCATAATCCCTTTCCGGATGTACCCGGTCTTGCCCTAAATTCTGTCTGGCTGTATCAGGTCATCTCATAACTTCTGTCCGGATGTATTAATAACATCAGAGTAAGGCTATGTTAAAGTGTGTAGTGAAACAAGGGTTGCTCAATCACATCCGTACCTAGCAACCGAAACTTTTTTTATAAACTTAAAATATTTCTTTGGGGGGAGAGGGGGAGAATTTTTTTATTGGCGGGTGGGGGAAATATCTTTATTTTCTTCTTTTCAAGATTTTTCTTTTTCTTTTCTCAAGATTATATTATTCAAATTTTTTTTTTTCCATCAAAACTATTTTTTCCTTCAAAATAGACTTGGGGTGCATCTGCAGGAAAGGAACCAGGGTTGCTTCTGCATTATAAGGACCGATGGTGCTTCTACAGTATAGGGACGATGGGTGATTCTGCAGTACAGGCACCGGGGGTGCTTCTACAATATAGGACCTGGAGGCTTCTGCAGCATAGGGACCGGGGGAGTACTTCTGCAGCATAGGGACCGGGGGAGTACTTCTGCAATATAGACACTGGGGTGCTTCTACAGTATAGGACCCAGAGGCTTCTGCAGTATAAGGACCGGGGTGCTTCTGCAGTATATGAGCCGATGGTGCTTCTGCAGTATACGGACGAGGGGTGATTCTGTAGTACAGGCACCGGGGGTGCTTCTACATTATAGGACCCAGAGACTTCTGCAGAATAGGGACCATGGGTGCTTCTGCATTATAGAGACCAGGGATGCTTCTGCACTAAAGGGACCGGGGTGCTTCTGCAGTATAGGCACCTAGGATGCTTCTGCAGCATAGGGTCCGAGGGCTTCTGCGGTACAGGGACCAGGGGGGCTTCTACAGTATATGAGCCGAGGGTGCTTTTGCAGTATACGGACGAGGAGTGATTCTGTAGTACAGGCACTGGGGGTGCTTCTACAATATAGGACCCGGAGGCTACGCAGTATAGGCACTGCGGTTGCTTCTGTAGTATAGGCACCGGGGTGCTTCTACAGTATAGGACCCAGAGGCTTCTGCAGAATAGGGACCATTGGCGCTACTGCAGTATAGAGGGGGGTTTGAACCAAGTGATTATTTAGTTTGTGAACTTTTTGTTTCTTTTAAATGAAAATATTTCTTGGGGGAGTTCCTTTTTTAAAGGGGGGGTTTTGTTTTATTTTAAACTGAAACATTTTCCTCGTGGGGGGGGGGGAATGATTAAATGGGAGAAGGGGAATTTTTTTTTTATATCTGAAAATATTTCTTGGGGGGGATTTCTTTTTTGGGCGCGGAACTGTTTTTTATAAAACTGACAATATTTCTTGAGGGGGGAAAATTTTTTTGAGGGGGGTAATAGAAGTTTTGTTACAAAGATTTATGCACACTTCTTTATTTCTTCATTTTGTTTTTAATATTTCTCAGGGTTGGGGGAGGGTGAAATCTTTATTGGGGGGATGGGCTGAAGGGTAAAATTTTTTGGGGAGAGTTCTTTTTTATGATACTGACATTACATGAATGCACTATTTTGTTTTTTTGACACGACGGGGACGCATTAATATGAGTTCTTAGGTATGCGAACTGGGCTTGAGATAGGTACATATATAATATGTGCACCCATGCAGATATAGGTAAGTAAATAGTATGTGCACCGGGGTTGTGATAGGTACGAATATAGTATGCGCACCGGGGCAGCGATAGGTATATATATAGTATATGCACTGGGGTGGCAATTGGTACGTATATAGTAGTGCATAGGGGTGGGGATAGGTACGTATATAGCATGTGCACAGGGGAGGCAATAAGTATGTATATAGCATGCGCACTGGGGCCGTGATAGATATGTATTTAGCATGCGCTCCAGGGCGGCGATCGGTATGTACATAGCACGCGCATTGGGGCGGCGATAAGTACGTATATAGCACATGCACCAGGGCGGCGATAAGTATGTATTTAGCATTCGCATCGGGGTGGCAATAGGTACGTATTTAGCATTCGCACTGGGGCGGCAATAGGTACGTATTTAGCATTCGCACCGGGGTGGCGATAGGTACGTATTTAGCATTTGCACCAGGGCGGCGATAGGTACGTATTTAGTATTCGCACTGGGGCGGCGATAGGTACTTATATAGTATCTGCACCGGGGCAGCGATAGGTACGTATATAGTATCTGCACCGGGGTGGCGATAGGTACGTATATAGTATGCGCATCGGGGTGGCGATAGGTACGTATATAGTATGTACACTGTGGCGGGGATAAATACCTATATAGAAGGCGCAGACAGAGGGTGTACTTTTTATAGAAATATGTCATACTTTTGCCCTGGGCAACGTAAGAGGAATGGTGGGGAAGAAACAGCTTTCACAAAAGGCAAAGGAAGTAATATGGTGTTATGAGCATAGTGAAAAAGTACATAGTAGTGATCATCATTCTATCCCGATCAACGCCGGGCCTTCCTACTAATTATATTAGTAATAATGAACCTAGTGTTGGTTATTATTAAGATCATTTTTTAAATACTTACAGAAATATGGTTAATAGGCTGATCATTACCCTGGATTATTTCTATTGTGTTCCCAGTTTCCGTATTGTAGACTTTTAGATTTTGTTTGCCATGATTGGTGGTCAAAATCTCTGAAAGCAAAGTTTTACAGATTAGTTCAATTACTATAGAGACAAGGGCGACTGTGATAGGGGCCGGATTTATAGGGGGCAACCAGGGTGGGGAGTTAGGCAGCAAGATGTCGGGAAAATAGAAAACAGGGAGGGAATTCCAAAAGGAAGCGCTTTGAGGAAAGAAGCTATTAGAGTGGAAAATCTTCCAGCATCTATGGATCTCTACATGGTCTGATTTTGCTGCTAATCAGGTATGTCGGGGGTATTTTGTTAAATGAATAGAAGATGAAGAATCTGGACAATTAGAACCATCATCTTCTTGTGCTACACCTTGCAGCGTCTCTTCAAATGAAACTGCTAAGGAAGAAGGGAGAGAAATACATAACATAATTTCTTTTTGTTCTAATAAAAGACATTTACACCAACCTTTTGCGTTCTTTATCAGCAGAAAACAACTGGAAGGGTGAACTTTTCCTTGGAAGACTTTGGTTATCGAACAGCTTTCCAAATCCACAACTTTCAATTTGCAAGATGTACTCACCACAGCGATCTGCGTACTGCTTAGGGGAAACGTTGTTGATGTACTGCAAGTCTAAATAAAATTATAGAAATCTTTTTTAAAAGACACATCAATAATTGGCGAACACAACCGACTGTGAAAATGCAGTAGGCTGCATTTTCTTTAGTAATGTATATGAATGGTGGACGTTGCAAATCTCAGATGCTCGGACCGGAGGAAAGAGGGAGAGCACAGAAGAAAGTGAAAATGCCTTTGGCTTTGTTTTGGGACACCCCAGAGGGACCCATGCTGGAATGTTCATAGATTGTCGCCATGATAACTCTGTCCGACAGTTATCTCAGGTTGAGATCTTAAATGACTAAGTGCTTGAGTAGCCCACCGATGACCAGTGAAAAGACCGGATCAACAGTAAGAAGGAGGCGGGAGAGGCCAGAGCTGGCCCATCAGGCATGACAGGAAGTTTGAAGGTTTGCTGGGATAGCTAGGAACAGTTTGAAGCTGGGCGCTGCCTAGGGAAGATGGCCCATCTGGGTCTCCTAGCTAAAGGATTGTGGGGGACTTGTTTCCACCTCACCGGGATATAGAGATCTCATTTTGCAAATCTGCCATTCCACTTGAGACACAGGTATTTTTTGAAACATTTAGCAAATAAATTTGTTACTTGTTCATAAATTGCACTCATGGCTTTTACTTCGCATGAGAGTATTTGTCACAGCACTGAGATGAGATCAAACAACATCTTTGGACCGGCACAACGTGTAGGATGATTATGGCCAGGTTCAGGTAACGCACGAACGAGCAAACGCGCATACGGCATGTTCACACCGACCTCCCTACGATAATTTTTTTTTTTACGAAAATATAGAAAGTTTCTGATTATTATCAATTATATCTTAAATTTTCAGATTATTTAAAAATAACTTTAAAAATAATTATTTGTTTTTTATGATTGGGCTCATTTTTTTAATATATATATAAGTTTAACATAAAATGGTCCGTCTACTTAAGTTTATTTATGTAACACTTACATAGAAAATTGAAAGTCCCTCTAAAATATTGTACAATAGCCCAACCCCATCCCCCATAGAGGAATGGGAACAGCTGTTCCAAAACCGACCACTCTCTCCCACGGTCCAGATAAACATAATATCTCAGCTCATCTGCTACGTATCTCTGGCAACTTCCTGTAGCCCTAACTCTGAACGTTTCACTTTGAATGGAACTTTCCACTAATCTAACCTATGTGAAAAAATATCGTTTTTAACATCATTTTTATAAATATATTGCTACAATTTTACACTATCTCACAAAAATGACTCCACCCCCTGTTATAAGCACTTGCATCGTTCTACATTGAACACTCATCCCAATTGAAAAATCTGTACCACTCGTGATCATGATGTTGATTTGTCATTCCACTAAGAATATCACAGTTTTACCAACCTAAAACTAATGATCATGATGTTCATTTATCATTCTACTAAGAATATCACAGTTTTACCAACCTAAAACTAATGATCATGATGTTCATTTATCATTCTACTAAGAATATCACAGTTTTACCAACCTAAAACTAATGATCATGATGTTCATTTATCATTCTACTAAGAATATCACAGTTTTACCAACCTAAAACTAATGATCATGATGTTCATTTATCATTCTACTAAGAATATCACAGTTTTACCAACCTAAAACTAATGATCATGATGTTCATTTATCATTCTACTAAGAATATCACAGTTTTACCAACCTAAAACTAATGATCATGATGTTCATTTATCATTCTACTAAGAATGGCACAGTTTTACCAACCTAAAACTAATGATCATGATGTTAATTTATCATTCTACTAAGAATATCACAGTTTTACCAACCTAAAACTAATGATCATGATGTTCATTTATCATTCTACTAAGAATATCACAGTTTTACCAACCTAAAACTAATGATCATGATGTTCATTTATCATTCTACTAAGAATATCACAGTTTTACCAACCTAAAACTAATGATCATGATGTTCATTTATCATTCTACTAAGAATGGCACAGTTTTACCAACCTAAAACTAATGATCATGATGTTAATTTATCATTCTACTAAGAATGGGACAGTTTTACCAACCTACCACTAATGATCATGATCTAACAATCTATGACTAGTAATTTCAAACTATTTCCATGGTAGATGCTCGACTGAGCTCCAAGCTTTGGTTCCCTCATGTAAAACATTCACAGCAAGAACTCGCCTTTCTACTTTCACTGCAAAGAACCTTCTTTTCTTTCTCTGTGTACCGAAAACCAAACAGTTTTCACGAAGAGTTTCTTTCCAAAAATCTCCCATTTGTGGAACACATTGCTGCGGGACTGCTTCCCTGCTGACTGTAAGTCCAATGTCAACAAATACTTGTCAAGCTGTCCTCTTAAGTAATCAAATTTTGCCCTTTCCATCCATTGTCTTCAACCCTCACATCGTATAATTCAGCATCTGAGTAACAATCTTATTGACCCTTATCATTGAGTGGCTAAAATAATCAATAAAAAACGTACCGATATCCACTTTTTCAATGTCTCTTTAACATGGTAATACATTCTAATTCCGTATTAATTCAATTAGTTTTTAAATAAAGCATTACTAACGAAGTAATTAATTAATCATTTTCAATCCTCTCATAATATTCGTCATCATTCAACTGTTAATCTATCTATCTCTTTTGGCCTTGATAAGTGGTGTCTCATCAGTATATATACAAAAAAACTCTCAGCTTACCTAAACATATTCTTAAAAAAAAAAAAAATTTTAGTTCACCCCAAACAAGGCAAGTTGCCACTGTAGACGTAAGGGGCTACTGAGAATTAGGGTGAAATTTTAGGAGGTAATCCTAAATTGTGAGCTGTGCAGCGAGATGCTTGTCCACATTAGTTTTAAATTTCTGCATGTAGGTACAGTCGGGGAAACAGGGAGTAGAGATAGAGTTTCAAAGGCCGGCAGCTTGAGGAAAGAAGCTATTGGAGTAGAAGGCTCTCCGGTATCTGAGGACCTCCACAGTGAATGGATAGGATTGAGCTGATTGTCGAGTTTTACAATATGGTGTCATACTAAATCCGATCCTTTCAGCTGCAAGAAAAATGAGAAAATGAAAATAAATTTAGTCCGAATATATTGTGATTAGTAAAAAAGAATGTGTGAAATTTATTTTTCTTACCAGTTGCAGTTCCATTAAGATTTCGCAGGTTGTGACATCATAAACATACCAATAAAACGGACCAAAACCAGTCATAAATAGCAGATAGCGTGCATTTGGTAAAAGTTTTATATCTCTGAAAATAAACAAATGAATAAATATAAAGGAGGAAGTGTATGTATCGACAGTCAGTTCGGTCGTAAGTGTGTTTTGTTTGTTCTTTTTCACACTTTCTCTGAATCAGTATGGCCGATGGAAGAGGGAAATGTGAAATAAGAGAATAGAAAGATTCAAAGAAACTTTATTTTCTGTAATTTAATTTATTTTAAATATATATATATATATATATATATATATAGTAAGCTATGAAAATATATTTATGGCAATTAAGCTACACAGAGGCTCGCGCGTTTCATCCCCGGGGGGAGGCTTCAGACTAAAATGTGTGGAGTTATTTTTGCCGGGTGTTTTTATATATACGGCTAGCTAGCTAATCAATCAGATTCTTTGTTGTTCTTTCAGCCAATCATTGGGCTTCCCGCGAACAAAGGACTTGTTGGTGTTGCTCCCTATATCCTGTTCCTTTATTCTGTTTTCTATATATCCTGTTTTCTTTGTTGTGTCAATATAATGGGTGAATTTATTTTAACACGTGGTTCCTTGTATTTCTATTTTAGGTTCTAATCTTTTAATTGTTAAGTTTTTGATGTTTTTTTTGTTTTTTATTTTATTTATTTATTTATTTATCGTTAGCCTAAGGTAAATTTATTTCTGTGTGAGCAGCTGTTTGCTATCTCACTTCTACAGTTTAATAGATTTCGGGTTAAACTGTAAAGAAATAAAATAACTTCATTTAAATATGATATAATGTCTTCCACTAAAATTCCTGCAATTTCGATAGCTCAGTCGGTAGCCCAAATAAATTAGAGATATGTCAGACAGATAACTATTTGGGTCTGACTTTGAAAATTCGACTGACTTAATTTTATAAAGTAGCTATATAGCATGGTAGATCCGATTTGGAATTACCTTCTGTTAGAAAGCTCAATGTAAGTACAGAGCAAAATAATAAAAAGTTCCACGTCTGACGATCCTACTGTGTAGTTGAAATAAAGTATTACGTCTGATTGACATGGTGTTATGGTGTTTTGAGTTATTTCAATTCTAACTTCTTTTGCCTTGAAAGAAAAGTTAAAAATATCATTTGCAATATGAGGTCGAGTAATAACTAAAACTGTTAGCACAGTTGTGTTCTCTTAAAACAAACTTCTTCTTGATAGTGCGTTTCTTACAAACAGCTGTAAAATAACAAATGGCTTTAAGGAATCGAAACAAATATAACAAGCTGTGCGTGTCTAGTCCCCCTCTGTATGTGACTCGATGTGGCGAGTGTAAAATGCAATAAATTTGGGCAATTTGGGGCATTTTTTACCCCCCCCCCCTTTGACCCCCTGGGGGCGCGAACCAGAATCTTTCCGAGGTCAAGGATGCTCATTTTATATTCAGAACAATTGCCTCTACATTTTGGCCAAGTTTCAGAAAAATTGCATGGATGGATCAAACGTTATGGGAGAAAAGAGTAAATTTTGCCATTTTGGGGGCTTTTGACCCCCTGGGAGCGCGAACCAAATATTTTCCAAGGTCAGAGATACTTATTTTCTATTAGGAACAATTGCCTCCACATTTTGGCCAAGTTTCAGAGAAATTGAATGGGTGGATGAAAAGTTATGGGGCAAAAAATGTCATTTTTTGCCATTTCGGGGCCTTTTGACTGGGGGACTAACCAGATTATTTTCAAAAATCGGAGAATGTCACTTTCTAACCTGACCAAAGTTACAACTTCATGCAAAATTTCAGAGAAATTCAATGGATGATTGCGGAGTAAAATCCGGACGGACGGACATGCCTCAAAACATAAGTCCACCGATTTTATAAATCAGGGGACCAATTATTTTAAAATACCAATAAAAATAATCATTTACATAACAGGTTGATGTAGTTTGTTTAGTGTGTATATAAATGTAATTTATAGAAGGCAATACAATGCGGTGGAATGAGTTATGCAGTTTCACCTTTTTTATAAATACAATACATATATATATATATATATATATATATATATAGAGAGAGAGAGAGAGAGAGAGAGAGAGAGAGAGAAGAGAGATTTTTTATTTATATTATATTACAATCTTACTTGCGTCAGTATAGTCCGATGGAAGTCCTGTATAATATCATATTTCGGGAACATTTCCCTTTGTCAGATGTTTGGTCAACCTTAATTCAAACGTGCATATGAGGGTTATTCGACAGTAAATGAAATGGATTTGAAACTAAATTTTAAAAAGATTTTAATTAAATTTTGCTTCAAATCCATTATTCAAATGCTTAAACCTTTTTAAATATATTCTTTATTTGTTTTTATTTTTTTAAACAAAGGATATCTATCTAAAAAATGAATTTTGTTTCTTTAAGTTCTAATATATTTCACTTATTTTATAAACCTAATCTATAATTGCCTTTAGTGACCCTAGATGGAATCGATGGAAAATTTCAATGGCGTCTTTAGATCCTGTGAAAACTTTAACCTTTACTGAAACTTATTGGAGTTTTCTAATGATTAGCATGTCGATTCCTATAACACACACACACACACAAAAACATTGACTTAAAATATATATATATATATATATATATATATATATATATATATATATATATATATATATATATATCGGCAGTTGCTGGAGAATTGCTGTGAAGACATGCTCCAAGAGGAGTGAGGAGAAAAGAGATCAGCTGGAGGGAGAGGAGAGATCACAGACGGCAGAGACCTGCAACAGAGCTCTCAGTGCCAGACACTACTTATATCTGTTGCAACTGCAACAGAGCTTGCCGATCCAGGATAGGTATGCACAGTCACAGCAGACACTGCAATCTGTCAATGGACAAATCTATGGCGCAGAGCTCAATTGTCTCCCGAGAAAGATGGATGCCAACAACAATATATATATATATATATATATATATATATATATATATATATATATATATATATATATAATGTCATCCAGAGACAGACTGCAGACTGTTTCGTTGTATCGCAGCTCTTCCGTGTGGCAAGACGAACAAATACTTCAAGTTGAGACCGAAACCCGACTTTTGTCAACAATGTCTATACCTCTACATCATCACCATTAACTACAAAATAAAGGGAAATCGGCAATCTTGCAGTATCTTTAACAGCCGAAAAATCGAAAAAAAACATTACAATTAATAATTTTTTCCAAACACATTAAAATTATATTTTCTACCGACCGGTATACCATTAAAGTGTGGAAACAGATTGTAAGATTTATTATCTTTAAATTTATTATTGTTAAATTGACTTAGCAAAAGCAAAAACAAAAATGGGCGTCGATATTTTTGGAGGTGGTCGCTTAGCTTCAGATTATTTCAGGCTGAAAAAATAATTTAAAAAATACATTTTACTTACCTTACCACTAACCGCAAAGAGGCTTGCCACTCGGACTTAGGATTAGTGGTATGGTAAATCATTTTTTTTTCACTATTTCTTAAGGAATGGAGTCCCCTAACAATGGAGCGACAAGCAGCCATTTTGTTTCTTGTATGATGAAAAAGAGAGTTTTGCACAAAATCTAATTTTTAAATAAAAAAAAGTTGAAAACAGTTTCAAAACGTTAAAAGTATACAGGTCGGTAGAAAATTAAATTTTAATGTGTTTGGTTAAGGTTATTTGATGTATAAATGTAGATGTTTTCTTTTATTCTCGGTTGTTAACTATACAGCAAAATTACCAGGAAATCTTAATGCTTATATATGTTTTACATATGCATAAAGTGCTCTATTCCTTAGTGCTTTGCATTTTGTCAATATATATCCACAGACAGACTGTCATACACATACACACTGTTTCGCTGTATCAAAGCTCATCAGAATAGCACCTATCCCAGGCCAGGGATCAAACCATTAACCATCTAGTTGATAGTTGGCAGCTCTAACCACTAAGCCACAGAGCAGGCGCTGGTGGTAAATGATATCTACAATGTTTTTTTTATAAACATTGACCTCCACTTTACAGTGCTCTTTCTGTTTATTTACAAAGAGCTTTGCATTACGCTAATTAGCAGCAGGTGATATCATTTAATGACAGTGCTCAATCTGAGAAGGGGGGGGGGGCTTATATAGCTATCCTTAGATAAACTGTTTCACTGTATCACAGCTCTTCAGTGCAGTTATAAATATATATATATATACTTGTCCTGCAGTGTGTGTTTATGTTTAGGGGTCTTCATTTATAATTTACAATGTAGAACAGGATTGCAACCCCTAGAAGAGTCTTTCCAACTGTTTTCACCCAAAATGCTAACCCGACAATCAGCTAAGTCACATCCATTTACTGTGAAGGTCCCCAGGGGAGGTGGCCTTTTACTCCAATAGCTTCTTTGCTCGTGTTGCCGACCTCTGGAACTCCCTCCCTGCTCCCTGATTCCCCGACGGTACCGACATGCAGAAATTTAAAACTAATGTAAACAGACATCTCGCTGCACAGCTCCCAACTTAAGATGACCCCCAAAACTTACTCCCTAATTTTCAGTAGCCCCTTACGTCTACAGTGGCGGCCTGCATTGTTTTGAGTGAACTATAATAAAAGAAAAAGAGAGAACAATAATAATGAATAGTGAATTAATGCGATGTAATTTTTCAAATACATATGCAAATTAGTTATCCAGATATACGTTGATTGCATGGACATGATCAGTACATTAGGAAGCGGAAGTTCTACTTTGCATATGAAATTAGGATTATCATAAATTCGTCTTCAGCTACACTGATACCGGTCGAAGATACGTCCTCAACGATCAGTCTGACAGAGGATCGGCCGTTGTGGTTGCTTCTGGTCCTGCTCTGTCGTGCTGAAGAATAGCGATAGATGATAAAGACAGGAAATAGGAGAAGGAGAAGAAGAAGGAAACACGAATTTAAAAGGATCTTACTGGACTTGGTCAAAATTGACTTTGATGGTGGTTTCTCTAAAATCTCGGGCACGGTTCCAAATGCGGAGGTTAGCATCCAGTGAAGTGGTGATGATAATCTTCTCACTAATAATTCCTACATCAATCACTTGCAAGCTCTCCTGGGCGATGACGGTCGCATTCTCTCCCAAGCTCAAATCCCACATTTTTACCATTTTGTCGGCGATGTAATAAATGAATAGTCCGTCATCTGAAATCCGGAAGTTTTCGGAGGTCATCCATTTATTACCTGAAAGAAAACATTACACAAGCTGAAATACTACTACTACTACTACTACTACTACTACTACTACTACTACTACATCAGCAACATCTTTTTCTTTTACTTCTGTTTAACGTCCATTTTACATACTGTCCAGGTCTTTATTGATCCTTCTTTCTCTCAAGTTCATTTTCATCACTTCCTCCCATGTTTTCCTTGGTTTCCTGTGAACTGAACCTGCTAACTCAACTGTTCTACATCTACTAACCCAAGAACTCTCACTCATTCTTTCAACGTCGCTATACCATCGAAGTCTCCCTATACTGCCCAGATTTAGTCTTCCTCTGAGATCATAAGAACATTTCGAGGGTTAAAAGATAATAAAAGGTAGTGATGCAACAAACGGCAGCCAGAAAGATACACGGGTGTTGGAAGGAAAGACTTTTATCAGAAAGACAGATGACGAGATAATAAAGATGAGTGGGAGAATGTGCACATTTTTTAGCATATATTTCCTTTTCAATGAAAGACGTACCTGTATATAAAATAAAAATAAAAACTATACTTAAAATGAAAATATTGTGACTTATTTTTATCAATCCAGTACAGAAGTATTGAAGCATTCCCCCAACATGTACCCATTCCATGTATATACAATGTGACCCAAAATAATGCCACGTATAGTATCGTTAATAAAATTCACAATCCTTTCTGCAACCCAACCATATTTAGTGCAAATAAATTTCAGTCTATGCCTGACTTTCCCATCAAGTTTCAGTCATGAATATACAACACTCTTTGTTTGATCGATGTTTAATGATATGCAAGGATACTTTGTTGATCGTGTCATTAGTACGAGGTGAGATCCTAAATGGGCTTCATGTGACAAAGTATCCGGGGCCCCATGGAGATCGGGTACCCTGGTTACGCGCTAGTATTTCATCATGGTGATGATGCTAGGCCCTGCGTAGAGACAAAGTGGAGATATAAAACTAGTATATATTTGACGTAGAAACATCTAATGTAAAATCAATTCTTTTATTTTATTAATAATTACTCTTCTATACAAAAAATTCCGACCGAGTTGTTGAACATTGTTCTTTTCCTTTTGTTCTGCTTTGAATGATCTTTCGCCCTCACAGAGCCAACTGGTTGCTGTTCACCCAGTGATCGCTAACTGATATAAACAGTTTCAACATGGGAGTGTATTTGTAGCTGGACGAGACGACAAGATCGGTGACGTAATCATCATCATCATCGCCATCCCAGCCTAGAGGAATTTCGATCGACATATTTTTTTATTGCCACTACGACGATCAGATGCACGTGTGAGGTCGACGAGACTACTGTGCACACAAGTGGGGTTCATATTCACACTCACCTGACTATAACCCTCTAGACTTTTTTGTGGGGTTATCTCAAAGATAATTTCTATCAAAACAATCTCCAGACTATTCCTGAACTGAAGAGGACCATCACGGATCAAATCAGGGAAGTCTCAAGAGAGGAGTGCATCAGAGTTACTGACAATTTTGCACGTCGTATCCAGGTGTGCTTATCATTGAATGGCGATAAAACAAAAACTGTTGGACATTCATAACTGAAACTTGGTGGACAAGTCAGGTATAACGATTTTATGAATGGTATTTTTTTTTGGGGGGGGGATGGGCGTCATCCTGTATCAAGTAACATATTTTCGTCAAGATTAAGTACATTTTGCTTATTTAATAGAGTTTAAATATTTATACGTTATGAAAATTCGAATGCGATTTGAATTAACTGAATCATGTTAAATTTTAAACGGACTTGACTTGAAGAAAAATCATTGATTAATGCAGGGCATATCATTGAACGACAATACAACAAAGACAAAAACAGTTGGACATTCATGATTGAAACTTGGTGGACAAGTCAAGCATAGACTGATATTTGTTTGTACCAAATATGATTAATTTGCAAAAAGGCTTGTGAATTTATTAATGATTCAATAAGGTGGTGTTATTTTAGGGTGGGGGTCATCCTTTACTATGACATTACAGAACGATATAAGAAAGTTGCATTACCTTGAAGGGTTTTTACAAGATTACTTGTACTCAAATCATAACAGAATAGATCTTCATTTTCTAATCCGGAAAAATAGAGCATATCACTTTTCGGACAAAGTGCAATGGCAGTTGAAAAGGAATCTGCCTTTGAAAAGAACTTGGTTCCATTTAAATGGTCAACAGTTCCCGTCTGTAAATTTACTGTCAATATTTTTGATGGTTCTGTAGATAAGGACAGAGCCACAAATCTGTTTGAGGCTGAAAAAAAAAAGAAGAAATGATATTTATTAGATATCTGAAAAAGCCGTAACCTTCTTCAAAAATGAAAAAAATAAAATAGTTGCGACAATGATACCACTCTCTATTCTGGTGTTGTTTCCAGCCAATCTCCCTTAGATTAGGTGAAATAGCAGCTGATCTAGAGGTTGACCTGGGTTCAGTTGTGGATTGGGGTTCGAAATAGCTTGTTTCGTTTGATCCTGTTAAGACTCAGCTCGTGTCTTTCAATCTTCGGCGTGCCCCTTTTCTTCCTGAGATTCTCATAGATGGCTCTGCTCTTGAGGAGAAATCGACCCTGAAACTTCTTTTTTCTTCCTTTCTCATCAAATCTTTCTTGTAGTTCATATATTAGATCCATTGCTCTTTCTGCTTCTCGTAAAGTCGGTTCTCTCTATCGCTACAAACACTTTCTCGCATATGAGGTCATTCTCTATCTCTACAAATTTACTATCAAACCATGTATGCAGTACTGTTGTCATATTTGGGCTGGTGAATCTCTGCCCCATTTGAGGGTTCTTGATAAGGTGCAGAAACGTATCTGTAATTTGATTGACCCTACCCCTTCTTCTTCTCTACATCCTCTCTCTCACAGACGTGATGTTGCTAGTCTCAGTCTTTTCTATATATACTATTATGGTATGTTTTCTGCAGAGTTGTGTGATCTATTCCCGGCTTCTTTTGATCCAGCTCGTTTGACTTGTTGGTCTAGTGGTCTCCATCAATTCGCTGTTTTGGTACCTCATTGTAATACAGCTTCCTATTCCAGTAGCTTCTTTCTAAGAACTACAGGCTTGTAGAACTCTCTTTCTGCTGACTATTTTCCTCCTACCTATAGCCTGGGTCTTCTCAAGACTAAGGCCAATAGGCATCTCTTGTATTTGCGACAATCATTTTTTGTTCTTGTAACCTCCTTACATCAAGTGGCTTCATGCCTTGTCTGGAACGATTCCCATAAAAAGAAGAAATACAGGGTGTCGCAGAAAGATGTATACATATTTTGAATAGTTGTAAAGTAGGTGTTTGTTAAGATTGATTTAATTTTCAAAATATATTAGAATATAAAAACATCACAGTATTGTATATTACTTCATGTTCTAAAAAATGACGGCCATTTTGGTACAGACACTGCTGACAATGCGAAGTCGTTGCACTTCAAATGCGTTTTCATACGCCCCGTAGCATTTTATAAGGAACTTCCTTTCTTCAAAATAATGTTGCGTCGTCATCACTAAAACCCGGATTTAAATTATTCTACAAAAAATGAATGACCTTGAAAGCATTCTAATAGAACAATATTTTTTATCCTCCGCTCTATAATAAAAGCCAACGTGTATTTATTTGTATATATATATATATATATATATATATATATATATATATATATATATATATATATTAGAGGTGAGAGATGAGAATAAAGAATTGTAAAGATACAATATTTATTAAAACATCAAAAGTTCAGAGCAAGGAGCCTCATATCCTTAATCCATAGATTTTCAAAGATAAACTCTTCTCATCAGAGGGTAGGGAAAAGCCGATAATGTAGTTGTAAATATTATCGGCAACATTTAACTTTGAAAATTTTATATAAAGTAAAACAAAATAGAAATAAAGAACAAAAATAAGGGCCAAAAGGTAAAGAGTCTTATGTTGAGGTGAGAGCGTAAAGTCAGGGTGGATGATATCTAAAAACACGTAAAGACAAAAATAAAATAAAAGCATCTGTTATTTTGGAAATTAATGTTTGAAATGAATGTTTGAAAAAAAAAACAATACTCAAATAAAAAAAAGCCAACATGTATTTATTTGTATATATATATATATATATATATATATATATATATATATATATATATATATATATATATTAGAGGTGAAAGATGAGAATAAAGAATTGTAAAGATACAATATCTATTAAAATATCAAAAGTTCAGAGCAAGGAGCCTCATATCCTTAATCCATGGATTTTCAAAGATAAACTCTTCTCATCATATATATATATATATATATATATATATATATATATATATATATATATATATATATATATATATATATATGCACTTCTACCCCGCTACAAAAAAGTAAGTGAGTAAAAAATGTGCTGGACAAAAACATTTAAAGTATTGAGGGAAGCTAGAAAGCAAAGAATAAGTGACCCCCCCCCCCGCTATCTGAAATAAATTTTGAAAGAAATCCTCCACTCTTAATAAAGTCAACAATTGGTGTCTTATTTTGTTTAGGTCATCAGAAATGATAATAATAATTTATATATGAAAAACAAAATTTGATTTTATATGAATATCAGTGCGAACACTGGAGAAGCATAATTCTTTTTCCTGCCCTTTTTGACGGAGGGTGTATAATTGCTCAATTGTACAAAGTGTGCTTACATCTTTTTGAGACATCTTATATAACGGGAATGAAAATGGTTGAGGAAAGAAGAGACGAAAGAAACACAGTAAGAATAAAGAAAGTGAAGAAGAAAAAAAAAATGGTAGACAAAAAAGAAAAAGAAAGAAACACGATAGCAATAAAAAAAAAAAGCGAGGAAGAAAAAAGGCGCAGTCAATAAAATGGCTGAATAAGAATATAAAGAAAGAAACGTAATAGAAATGAAGAAAGAAAGTGAAAAAGAAAGATAATGGGAATAACATGTCTGAAAAAAGAAGAAAGATAAACATGTAATAATAATGAGAAAAGTAAGAAAAAAAGAGAGGGAGGCATTTTGTAACAAAAAGATGCCATGTTATCTCCATATGAAGTCGTTATTAAAATACATGTGCTATGTTTTGCTTACATTTTCGATTGCATAATCTTTGACTGATATAACATACTGTTAAATATTGTGGGCACGTCAACTAGTAATCATTATGGTATTATGTTTATAAAGAGAGGTTACCATGTAAACAGGTGTATCTTTTCAAACTCTGGAATATTTCTGTAGAACTCAGAAATCTGGACGGAATTTCGAATGGAGTCCTTTATTTAATCCACAGGGTTAGCATGCTTCCATGGCACAGTGGATATAGTACTAAGTAAAATTCAGAACACAAAGTCTATTTCGAAGTAATACCTTTTTGTACGCACAAAATCACTACAATAAAACATCACAGTGTAGCTGTCATAAACGGAGAGCAGTCCCAGCGAGGCTGTTTGGTCACATGATGACAAATCAGACTCGTGGGCATATTAATTTCGACCGGACCTTTTAAAGACTACATCTGGAGTCTTTTAGGGAATTGCAGGGCATCAGAGAGCTTTCAGACAGTCACAAAGAAAGCCGTTAACCCTCTCTTCTGCCTCTGTCGATAAGACATCGAGCAAGGCTATCTTCACTTGAAGATACACTGCTGCAAGAAAAGACTTTCAGCCGCCGACTTTTATTATTACTAGTTAATTAATTTCCTCACTATCTTAACTTCTGGCAACCTACATCCAACGGTGTAAGTCACACCAATAAATATTTGTAATTTGTTGTTTATAGGAGGGCCTTGTTTTTACTTTTTTTGGTGATCCTTGTTTGTTACCTATAATTATAAGTTTCTATTTGATTTTGGTATGCTTCTTTTGGTTGTTGTAGATATTATTTGGGTCATTCTTTGGAAAAGAGTGTTTTAAATTGTTTGCTTAGTGAAAAGATAATTAACATTTCGATGCAAGTTAATTGGTATTTGTTTCTTGTCAAATGTTATTTTGCTTGTACTGGATTAAACAAAATATGTTTGTACAAATTAGTTCCTTTAAGAAACCCTATTATTTGAGAAGTTATATTTTCAAATAATGTTTTTATATTTGTTACTTTGTAATATTTGCTTGGTATATTTTTTGCATTTGATTAATATATGTTTTATTGTTAGTCCTTCATTGCAATTGTTAAACTGGAGCTCATCTTCTCATCCTCGCAGATGTATGTAGGCCAGTCTTGGATTATTATAGGAGATAGTCTTACAGTTTATGTTAATATTATCTTCTATTATATAAAGGGCAGTTGTCTGTTTGTGTGTATGTAAAGATACTCGACATGCCACTGTAAAGTTGATGTTTTTTGAATCGTCCATATTTCGGACATATAATATCGAAAAATTGGAAAAAAACACATCGATTTCTTCATATAGAACGGACCTATAAAAGAACAAAATCTAAAACATAATTAAACTGATAATCGATATATATACCTGCTGCCGAAATGCTTGGATCAATCACATGGGTTTCTTCTTTGGACAGACTGATTGCATACTTTTTCTCACTGGTTTTTATGTCACAGATAATCAAATTTAAGTTGGTATGGAAGAGAATCCAGCTTTTCTGTTGAGCACACACCTGAAAAAATCGATTTTCGATGTGGCTGTTTCCGGTAAGGCTTTTTATGTCGAGATAGTGTGACAAGGAGGCAGTTTCGGTGAAAATGAAGACAATGTCTGTGTTGGGATTAATGGCTACAAGGCGGTCGTCATCACAGAACTGGACTTTCTCTGCTGTATCTTTGAAACCGTCATACTTTAATATTGGCTGGCCTTTCACAGTGTCCCAGAATTTTATGCAACGTTCTTGTGCACCTGTGGATTGAATTAGAATAAAAATGAGAATAATAATAGTTCATAATAATACTAGCAGGACTTGTGTCTCGGCGTTTCCCAGGGAAATATAAAATCTTGATTTAATTTAAAAACAAAATGTTAGAGTATCAATTCTGAAATAAAAATCAGAAAAGAAGCCATTTTACTGTAAGTAATTTAAGTGATTAAAATAGGATTTTACAATGTTTTTTATACGAAGAAAAAAATTGTTATAAAAATATCTTTGTAAATAAGCAAATAAAAGGGATTTATCAAAGTTTGGAGCAGGCTATGCTCTCTACCCTATAGTTGTAAATAGTATTTTAAAATAAATACTTTAAAATAAGTGTTTAATGTTTTCGAGCAAATAAATTAGATTTGGGGAACTAAGCTGCCTCAACTTTAGTTTTAAATAGGGGCTAACCCCCTCCCCAATAAAAAAATGGAAAGTTTATCGAAACAGACTTCTAAAATTTTAGCAGACATTTGTTGTTTTTGCAGGAAAGCGAATGTGAACCGTTTAAAAATAGAATCTTGAAGCATATTCTGGTATAAAATACGAGTTCTAATTAAGTAATCTAAATTCGCCTAATTACTTTATAGTGTCCCGGTAATGTTATTATGTTATTATTTTTGTTGTTACATAAATCGTATGATGTTAAAAAAAATGCAAAATAACGTAAATAGAAAGAAGTCAATACGTAAAAATATCGATAATGAATAAAGTATGTTAGTATTCTGGAATGTGGAAGGAAGAAGGGAGCAGTCATTATTTTAATCGAAAATGTATAGTAGCTAACAGAGAAAAAAGTAGCATAAAAAATGAAACAAAAACGGTGTTCATGGCATTATTATGCAACAAACAATTTGTCCCCGGTGATACTGGGGTCAGGAGGAGTAGACATTATGGTGTGAATGAAAAATGCTGAAACCTTCTCTTTGGAAGTCTTAGTTAGGAGAAACAGCTTCCTTGGAAAAAATGTCACAAATTTTGTAAGGAAACGAAATGATCGCATATTTTCTTGAAACATGCATGAGGACTTGGCCTGAGTGGCTTGCGGAACAGATTAGCATATGAAGCTTTTGATTCTAAACTTATAATGTCCGATTAGAGAGGGGAAAATAGCCTTTACTTTATTATATAAATAGAGAAGAAAATGGTAATTGGAAGACACACTCCGGTAAATTGATACCTCACATTGTCCAGTTCCTAAAAGTTTCGATTACCCCAATTTTGACATAAAAGTCCAAAATCAAATCAAATCAAACCAAAACTTATTGGCAAGAAAAGCGAAAAAATGTGTAATGCCATGTCAAAAAGAGCGAGTTGTAAGAAGTTATTTACAATTCTATTCAATTCAATTGATTTGAAAAGAAATAAAACAGATGCCATATAGGGAAAGGGTGGTAGAAATTTACACAGAAAATGATAAAATAGGCCAGCACCTGTCCAAATTCACCATGAATTGCTGCGTTGTTGGCGCATTTATTACCTCTCTGGGAGACTATTCCAAGGTCCAGGAATCCTGATTTAGAAGGCCCTCCTCTGGTTCAATCGAAGTCAGCAGTGAAATAGTTTCTTGTGGTAGCCACGTACACCTCTTTTTGGTGCAGGAGTGGATAATAGGTCCTTAGGTATATTGTAATCGCCATTGAGGTGATTGTAGGTCAAAATGAGATCACGTGCTTAAGAGAGAAAAGGTTAAGTTTCTTGATATACATGTATGTATACATCTTCAAAACAGTCTCTTGAATTGTATTGGGTTGTTGGATTACATCCTGGAGAAGTCTGTTCTATGAAACAGCGATGCAGACAGAGTAAGTAGCCTTATGCAGTCAACAGTAAACCTTGTGCATTTGACTGTGGAAGACTTGGTATAAAGCCTCGGTTTAAAAATTATGAAGAAGTAGATTGACTTTCCCATTTGTGGTGTTGTATCTTAGGATTAGGTCGCTTTTCAGTCTTCGCTGTTCAGGTGTAAGTAGATTTATATAAGCCGTTTCAAATAAGCGAGCATGAGAAGCCTTTTTACCATGCAGATAGCCAGGCGTTGTACACGTTCAAAATCAAGAATGTCCTTCTTTGGGTACCGGCTGCAAGCCTGAACTGCATACTCCAGTGTAGGTCAAACAAAGGGCCATGTATATAATGGGAAATACGTCGATAGACAAATTGGTGAAGCATCTGAGGATGAGGAAGAGAATCCTTCAAGCTTTATTTGCGGTGACAATACATTCGATCGATGGTTTAATGGAGGTTTTGACCATCACATTCAAACCTTTTGTGGATGACGCCATAACAAGTGATTGTATTGATAAATTTATCGACAAAGGGGTATCAGGAAAGGGGCATATTAGCAAATGGATACACTGTGAAAGTTTTACAACGTGGAACCAAAGATTGAAGCCCAATTGAGCACTTCCCATGGAAATAATGATAAAGTAGAAAAAGAATAGACACGTCTTTTGCGTTTGAAATATATATATATATATATATATATATATATATATATATATATATATATATATATATACAGGGTGTTTCAAAAGTCTTGGGAACATTACAAATGCGTATATCTCATGAACTATTCCAGGTAGAAAAATGAAACTGGTGCCATTTTAAAGCTTGCTTAATCAAGTTTTTGGTCATACTAATGATTTTCGTGTTATCTTTCCAGGTGCAGTAATGGCGTTCTCTAAACAAGACAAGGCATTTTGCGTCCTCCAATTTGCAAAGACTGAATCGTGGACATGTGCATTTCGCAGGAAATTTAAAAAAGAAGCCCCTGAAAGGAAATCCATTGTCAGATGGCATGCTAAATTTGTGAAAGATGGGTGTTTGTGCCCAAGTAAGCGAACAGGTCGCCCTTCAACTTCAGAAGATGCAGTTGAGCAAGTTCGGACAGCCTTTCAGCGGAGCCCCCGTAAATCAGTGAGAAGAGCCAGCAGGGAACTTCAGCTTGCTCCAGCAACTGTCTGGCGTGTCTTAAGGAAACGACTGCAAATGGTACCTTACAAGCTCAAGTTGGTCCAAAAGTTGAAGGACACTGATAAGCCACTTCGCCATGACTTTTGCATTGCAATGCAAGAGAAGTTGGAAGATAACGGCTTTGATGACCGGCTTGTTTTTAGCGATGAGGCGACCTTCCATCTGAATGGCAAAGTTAACAAGCATAACACTCGCATATGGGGTACTGAGAATCCTCATGAACTTCTTGAGCACGAGCGAGATTCACCAAAAGTGAACGTGTTTTGTGCAATTTCCAAGAAAGGTGTCTATGGACCGTTCTTCTTTGAAGAGGCAACTATCACTGGTGAATCCTATCTCAACATGCTGGAAGACTGGTTAATGGCTCAGTTGGAACAAGCAGAATCTGATGACTTCATTTTTCAACAAGATGGTGCACCACCACACTGGAGTCTTAGAGTAAGGCAGTTTCTTAACACAAGGCTGCCTGGCAATGTTGCATCCCTGTGCTTGTTTTACAAGTACTTCAATGCAATGTGCTCCGACGAACTTGCTGAACTGGTGCCTTCTCAACGTAAATACTCTCGACTGACCTGACAATCAGCAAAATCCTACCCCTTCACTATAGAGGTCCCCAGATGCCAGAAGGCTTTCTACGATAATAGCGTCTTTCCTCAAACTGCTAGCCTTTGGAATTCCCTCCCTGCTCTCTGTTTCCCTGACTATAAGAGCATGCAGAAATTTAAATGTAATATGAACAAACATCTCGCTGCTCAACTCCCCACTTAGGATGCCCCTGTAGGTATGACCCATAATTCACAGTAGCCCCCTTTATGTATCGATGGCAACGTGCCTTGTTTGGAGTGAATTAAAGTTAAAAAAAATGGTCCGTGAGACTGGGGTTCAATCCTCGATCGAGTCATACCAAAAACTAAAAATAATAGCTTGTATTTGTAATATGTACTGCATTTGTTTTTTACTGATGAGTTACCACTTACCAGGGCCAATAGCCATTCGAGGATAAGGGTTATGAGATTGTCAGTTGGATTATGAACAATACTATGAGAGGATTGGAAACAATGGGTGGGGTAGACAGATTCTGAGTATCTAAGAGGACATCTTGACAGGTACTTGATGCCTTCTTGCTAAATACTCAGTATTATAAGGTGAGGATCAAGGGAAAGTAAGGCAATCAAGAGAAAGGTGTAGCGCCCTCCCCTACATCTCTGTATAGCAACAAATGAAAAGGGAGCCTTCATGTTGCCCTCGACTATGATCAACCATTTATTTATTTTATGCACCCTTCTAGTCACTGAAGAAAAAAAGGCAACAAACGATATAGAGTTCTGAGATTGCTATCCCATAATAGTTTACTTACTGAGTGTAACTGCAGTCTTTTTATCTGATGAAATATCGAAGGATGTAATTTCTCTTTTATGTGCTGGTATACAATGCAAGAGTTTGCCGCCAGGTTTGAATAGAACCTTATGGTCGGCTTCAAAGTACGGCAGATTAGATTTTCGACATGCCTCAAGAAGTGGATGGAGTTCCTATGATAAAGAAATTGAAAACATAAAATTAAAATTGATGTTATCATTGGAAAATTCAATGCAAGAACACGTCCGGCAAAATCAGAAAAAAAGAAGTAGCAGAAGAGGAATATATATATATATATATATATATATATATATATATATATATATATATATATATATATATATATATGCCTATAGGAGAGAACTGCTTCTTTTGTATTTAAAAAAAAGTGAATGAGTACGAATTGTAATCCAGGTTTTACGTGCCTGGAAAATTTCCTTATTTTCTTCTTTTATACGAGCACTGAAGATAGCCATCCCAAAAAATAAGTGCATTGGATACAAACCTTTTTTTTTTATAAATATCTTGGTGGTAGGCCGAAACAATTGTATGCTAGGAATAAAAAACAGATTTTTAGTGAAATGGTGTGAATCTGTGCTTCCCTAAATGTGGTTTAAATTAAATTAAAATATTCTTCTACCATAGCTCTAGCCTCAGACTATTGAGCTATTACAATTGGTTTATGTTATAAAATTCATGAAATGTTAAATATAAATATATATATTATTTGTGACCGGTTGAATAATTATCTCTACACTGACGATGAAACGTATACGTATGTAGATAAACAAATATTTATAATTATATATATATATATATATATATATATATATATATATATATATATATATATCAAGCGACAGTACTAAAATGGGTGACCATTTGGGAATACCAGGTTTAGGCATTGTTTGCAGTCGTCTTGCACTTCTCTTTGTCACCAGAATCAAGTAGTACTGACACAGAAAAAGTGTGGTTGGAAATTACGCAAATCTTGCTTCACAATTACATACGCAGGCACCTTTACATATATATTCCATGAAAAATCCCAGTATACTGAAATCATATACCCTTAAT
Organism: Sepiola atlantica; assembly: GCA_963556195.1. Classification (NCBI taxonomy): domain Eukaryota; kingdom Metazoa; phylum Mollusca; class Cephalopoda; order Sepiida; family Sepiolidae; genus Sepiola; species Sepiola atlantica. The sequence goes on along the minus strand of OY744524.1, from coordinate 100,326,311 downwards.
AGGGTTAAGATGAAAATTCATATGCACTAAATGTACAAAAGCAAAGAAATTCCCAAATTTTTACACTTTTATTGTCATTAATTAATGGTATGACTACATATCAACCGAACCATTTCATTATCACATCACTACAGTATAAATCTCTATGCATGAGTGGATGAAGTGTGTGAGGTGCGCTGAAGAAAAATTCCTAGGAGTAAAATACATAGCCCTGTTATGCTCGCATACCCTTAATGACAATAAAAGTGTAAAAATTTGGGAATTTCTGTGCTTTTGTACATTTAGTGTATATGAATTTTCATCTTAACCCTATTAAGGGCATATGATTTCAGTATACTGGCATTTATCATGGAATGTCACTACTTTTGTAAAGGCTATGCCTCAATACAATGTTCATTTTTAAGGTTTTTTGGAATTTTCTGGAAAACTAAGGTATATGGTAAACTGAAATTAAAATGCCATCAACTAGACCCTAGAACCTCTATCTTTGCCAAAAATCAGCTGAATCCATCAAATAGATGATGAGATACAGGGTGGCACATACGTACATACGTACGTATGTACGTACACACAGATAACATGATTTCATGATTGAACTTTCTGGATCTCTGGGTTGCCTTGACTAATGATGCTGAAATTCTACACACTTATAGAACCTATCAAATAAAAATTTTGTGCAAAGTTTTAACTAATTTGGTTTATTGGCTTTTGAGTTATGATTGATCAAAGAAATGAGATTTTCAGCATAGGCCATTCTTGAAGTCTATTAAGGGATAGAGCGCTCTCGCGCCTCCCTTGATATATATATATATATATATATATATATATATATATATATATATATATATATATATATATATATAGATAGATAGATAGATAGATAGATAAATAGCAAATTCTTATCTATACATGTCTGATTAAAGACGACAACATTTTCTCTTTTCTCCATTGCCAATCGAGATCGTTGAAAAGAGATTGTAATATATATATATATATATATATATATATATATATATATATATATATATATATATATATATATATATATATATATATATAGAGAGAGAGAGAGAGAGAGAGAGAGAGAGAGAGAGAAAGAGAGAGTAAGATGATACTTTAAAGATATAAATAATATCTTTAACTATAGACTATCAAGATATATATTTATTTTAATTTATTTTTTAATTTATTTTTTATTATTTATTTATTTATTTTTTATTTATATATATATATATTTATTTATTTTTTTATATCTTTATTTCTTTATCATGCATATATTCCTTACATTCCCATATCATCTTTAATTTAAGATATGCAAACTTAAAATCCATAAAGTGTAGACTTATTAATACCCTAACTCAACCTATTGGGCATTTTGACTCATATTGCCTTACCCCCCTAATTACCGCAACCCATCCCGATTCCGCCCCCCCCCCAATTCTCAAAGATATATCAATTATATATGTGTGTGTGTGTATAAATATACGTATGTGTACATATAGCATGCATCTGTGTGTATATGCTTCTCTGTACACATGTGTATTAGTGGATGTACGTATGTGTTTTTTATTTGTTTGTGAGTATGTGTGCACATATCCTTGTGTGTATGTATGCCTGCGAGTCTATGGATGTATCTATAACCTGATACCCCATCCCTCATCAACCCTAACTTTCTCGCCGTAGTTGCTTACTTTCCTGTCTAGTCCATGCCACATAGCTAGACAATAGTCCCACCCACTCTGCTTCTATATCCTTCCGGCCCGTTTCCCTCAATGTATTCCTTTCTCTCCCTTTTTTCCCATCTCTCTCAATTTGCTTAAGACGAACTTTTTATCTTTCTTTAATATTCCCATCTTACAACTCTACACCTTTTTCTTTTGACACGGTCTTATATTGTATATCCTCCCCTCCATTCTTTTCGAATTCTGCCAGTTCCTCGAACCTCTTCTACCTAAAATACATTTAAGTTTTCGTTTAAGTTGGCTCCTGCTGATTTCAAATTTAAGCCGAACATTAAATATTATATTTTTCATTTTTCAATCCCTATTTTTAATTTTTATTAACCATTGTGTTTTGATCAGATCTCACTGTGTATTTCTAGTCCATTATTTTCTCTATATACGACAGACCAGGAAGTTATGGTTTGCAACATTCCTACTATCAGTTCCTAAGAACCCTTAATTGGACATTATAATAATATAACACCGAGTGAGTCTTCTGAACTTTTTGTATGATTTTGCTTTTTCTATGGTTTTGTTATTAATTTACATGAATACACTCTTCATTGTCATCTAATGCATCGATTGCAAGCAAATTTCCCGCCTGGATAACTCTTTCGCTTTTTGAATTATCATTCACCACCTGAATTGTTTTTTAATCGACTTCTTTGACATTTTTCTTGAAATTGTTTTAAACTTTTTAAACTTTCTGACTTGGATAAACTGTATAAGTTTAACAAAACAGTGTGTTTTGGGCCAATATATTTGATGTTTTTTTTATATATATTTTTATATATTTTCAAAGCTTAATTTTTATTACCTGCAGTAATATCATTGCGGTAATGGTCCTCTGAGGAGAAGATTTTCTTTGAAAACTCATGAGTTAAGGATGCAGTATCACTCTTTGTTTTTGTTTGAACTTTAATAAAATCTGATTGATTTCTCATTTTATTATGTCATTCAATCCATTAATATATATATATATATATATATATATATATATATATATATATATATATATATATATATATATATATATTCATATATATATATATATATGAAAAAAGGGTATTTGTAATATTAATTTAACCTTCATAACAAAATTTTTGTTCTAAACTTTTATCACTTTGGATCTATCATTCTAGGAAATTAGAATTAAACATACCTGACGTTGTCTGGGCATGGATAACAAAACATCTTTTTAAAAATCTCTCTCTCTCTACATATCCTCAATCACGTTACTTTTTTAACACATCTCTATACTTCTCTCTTATACTCACTGGTAACTCTGGTAATCTTCCTATAAGTTGTGTGGATAATTGATCCGGGTCATAACTGAGAGCATCTTGGGAGAGTTGAAGAGCCTCGGTTACAGTCAGTATTGCTTCATCTTGTGGAAACGTCTCACAGGCAAAGAGCAAATCATCGAGGACTTCCCTGAAAAAATAAGAATATCACCAATCTTTTTATATCATTTTTTTCACCCCCCCACTACACACATTTGACAACTAATATTTTAAATATACATATGCACGGTGAACCCCCCCCCCCCCAAAAAAAAAATGCCACTCATGAATAAATTGATACGACATACAAAATTGTCAATAATTCTGGCATGGCTCTCGTAATGGTTATGATGGCACTCTTCAGTTCAGGAATAATTTGGTGGTTGTTTGTTTTAATAGACATTATCTTTAGATACCCCCACCACACATAAAAATCTGAAAGGTTAAGGTCCGGTGAGTGTAAAGCCCATTCAGGATCACACCTTTTACTGACGAGACGATCACCAAAGTACCCCATTGAACGGTGATAAAATAAAGCCTATTAGACATTCATGATTAATCAGACATAGACTGAAGTTTATTTTTACCAAATATGGTTGGATTGTAGAAAGGATTGTGAATTTTATTAACGATTCCCTGACCGGCATTTTATTTGGTTATCTCTGTCAAATAATATGCAACATACCTGAAGGAATTAGCTTTCATTTTGGCCAACAGAAATTCCTGGTTGAAGAGCACCTCTTCTTTAAGTCGCGTTGCCATTTTGGCTTTTGCAAGAAGATGGGGTAGGTTGTTTAATTTCCGCAAGTTGGGTGCATTGTCGAATTTGATTGGCTGCTGAGTAAGAAGACGATCACATTCACCGGAAGTACCATCTTTGTTTACATACGGTTTCGGAATACCTAGGAAAGCAAAAAATGGACGATTTATGAAAAAAAGTTAAGCATAAAAATAAAGCAAAAAAACTGATGGGCTTAAATAAGAAAATACTATCCTCTTCCTCCTCCTCATCATCATAAGTTTAATGTTATTTAACTTGCTAGCATGCGTTGGACATCCTTTATAAAGTGACTTCCAAACTGATCCATCTCTGGCCAGGTCTTTATTTATCCTTTTTTTTTCTCAAGTCCATTTCATCACTTCCTCCACTGATCCTTGGCTGTCCCTGCCAACTGACCCTGCGACCTCAACTTTTCTACAGTTACTAATTCAAGAACTCTCATTTATTCTTTCAATATGACCATACCAACGACATCACGTGTTCGCACACATATCCCGATACTGTCCAGATTAAATATTTCTCTGAGGTCATCAGATCTAAACTTCTCTCTAAAAGTCACATTACACATCAATCATATAATTCTCATATCATTTCTATGTAACACATGTCCTCAATCCTCACTGGCCAGGTTTCATTTTAATACATTATTATACTTCCTACACATACCTGATAGACTCTTGTCTTGGTCGACAGAGGTAACACTCTGCTGGTTAGTAATAACAGAAGTTCCCTGAACTTATTCTCTCTCTCTTTCTCTCTCTCTCTCTCTCTCTCTCTATATATATATATATGTATATGCGTGCGAAAATATATGTTTTAGCATATACCTTCTATTCTTTATGTATACCAACCTCTTCCTATTGAAAGCTCGATGATTGTCAAGATGTAACAATAGAGTATATATCAATAAACAAGATTTAGTTACATTCTAAAGACCAATATTTTATTCATCTTACGAAACATTTTTTTAAAAACAATAATTTTTGATACAAAAAGTGACCCTTATTGTACCAAAAGTGATTATCTTGAAAAAATGATTTGTAAGATTTAAAAAATCTTGGCCTTTGGAATGTAACTAAATCTTGTTTTATATATATATATATATATATATATATATATATATATATATATATATATATATATATATATATATATATATATATATAAGGTTAATACAACAAAAGATATAAGAGGTAACTAATATCTTTAATTAGTGAACATCCGGATAAAAATGAAGCTCAATATATTGGGTAGAGCATTAATAGCAATAGATAAAGTGAAAGAATAGAATAAGGTGCAAATCAAATTTTATTACAGTTCAATGTTCAGGCAAAGTACTTTAAAGTCCTTAACTCATGAGTTTTAAAAGAAAATCTTCTCCTCAGAGGACCATTACCGCAATGACATTACTGCAGGTAATAAAAATTAAACTTTGAAAATATATAAAAAAATATATATAAAAATAGTTCTACATCTACATTTTCTGACTTTTTCAAATTATGACCTTTGGTTTATTCCTCGTCAACTTATCTATCTATTTACTTTCCTCTGATGATAAGAAACCATTCTTTGAAAAGCCTTACTTAAGGAAGAAAAAATAAATATTCTTTTATTGAATATACCTTGTTTTGGATAACTGAAGACGTAATAGATTTGTCATTCTCACATTTCCTATTTCTCTTCTTTCATTTGTCTATATAATTGCTCTATCCTGTATATTGAGCTTTAAACACTTCATGATAGGTTCAAATTCTAAAAGTATACGTCCTACTTTTAGTTTCATACTTTATATATATATATATATATATATATATATATATATATATATATATATATATATATATATATATAGTAAGTTATGAAAATATATTTTTTTAGGTTTTAGTTTAGTTTAGTGTTTTTTTTACTTATTTGTTTGTTTATTCATTTATTTATTTATTTATTTATTTATGTATTGTTAGCCTAAGGTAAATTTTATTCTGTGCAGGCAGCTGTTTTCTATCTCACTTCTACAGTTTAATAGATTTTGGAGGTTTTTAAAGTTTAAGATTTCAAATTTCTCATTCAGACATAATCTACACGGGTCGTCTAAGTTTCTACATGTACTGGCCTGTCGTATTATTTTCCATTCAATTATTGGTGAGCGTCCATTTTCTTTGAGCTCTAATAGTGGTTTGCTAGTTCTGTTTTAACGTTCTCTGTTTTTAAATGTGCTTTTGTGGTCATAATATCTGGTTTTAAAATCTAGGGAGGTCATACCCATGTAGTACTTCTTGTTATTCGGTCTTTCCTTGGCAAATATTGTTGCTTGGTAAACAATACTTTTGGTTAGGCATTTATTTTCTAGTGGACAAAGTGTACGATTTATGCAGTTACATCTTTTCTCTTCATTGCTAACTTTTTCATTTCAATTCGGGTGATTACTATTAGTGTTTTGTTTATTTCTATTTGTAGTGTTTATATTTTTGTTCTTCTTAGTGTTATTTTTACTATATTTGTCACTTTTTTTATGTAATTTGTTATTTTTTTCTTCCTCTCTGCTGTTCTCTTTTAGTATTTTGTTATTGTGTGCCTTAATTATCATTTTTAGGTTTTTGCAGGACAGTTTTAGGTTATTTTTATTGAATATTTTATGCAGGAGATTGGTTACAGGGAAGTGTTTTTCAATCAGATTTAGGAATTTCTTGCCCAGTTTAGTTTTTAGCATCTGGTTATAGGGCGGTGTATAATAGATTATATATTTTTTTCTTTTATTTTTGATTCTATTATAATTATTGGTGTCCTGTTTCTTATATTTAATTTCGGTATTATGGTAACCACTATCTTTTAGAGCTGTATTGTAAATGTTGCTTGATTTTTTAAAAATATTTTCATGCTAGAATTATTGATAAGCCTACGTTCGATAGAGTTCAGAATCTGTTTTATGATTGATAGGGGGTGGTTAGACTTTGGGTTTACATATATTGGATTGCCATTATCTTTTAAATATGGTTCGTAAGTATTTTTTATTTAGGTTTAACGTGACATCTAGAAAGTGAGTTGTTTTTATGTTAGTCAGTACTTCTACTTTTAGATCTAGCTTTTTCATTTCCATATGCATAATTTTCTTGAAGTTTTCTCCCTTGACTTTGTGGGAATCTCTTATCGCTAATCCATTATCTCTATATAGGCTGATATCTGTATTATCAAATATATTTGTGAGTGTATATAAAATAAATAACCCCACAAGATCTGATGCTTCCGCAGAGCCAAGGGCACCTATGGCCAAATCAAAGGAGTTTGTCATATTTGTTTTAATCCATTGGTCATCGTTATTGATTAAAACTGATCTCCTACATTTTTTAATGATGTGGATTTCATCCTTGGATATATCAGTATACATCTCGGCAAAGTCAAGGGCGACGTTGAAGAGTTCTTCTGATATAGACGAATAGAAATACACTATGTCAAATTGTAGAAAGGTACATTTGTTCATTTTCGATATTATTAAACCAAGTGATTGCTTCGGCAGTATTCACCCATTGGTTTAATTCTAGGTCTTTTCTTATTTGTTTGTTGACTCTAGATAGAATTGTTTTACTAATTCTCCTTATTTCTGGTTTGGTCGGATTAATTAAGCGAGTGCTAGCGTTATTGTCAAAGTTACTTTTGTGGTCTTTAAATAAGATGTAGGCTTCCTTAGGTTTTAATTTACTAACTTTGTCACTAATTTTTAGTTTATCGGTGATTTGTTTACTTTCAGTATGTATTATATCTATGTAATTACGTTCGCTTGTATCTAATTTTTTGTAGTTTTTCGTAATGTTTTCTGTTAGTAGTTTGTTATACTCTTGTTTATCTATTTTATAGAAATTCCTAGTTTGATGCGCTTTTACATGGGAGCCTCTGTGTAGCTTAATTGCCATGAATATATTTTCATAGCTTACTACCTAGCTCTACTTACATATCGAACACTGTCGAAGTAAATACTGAAAATTGATACAGGAAAAATTATATCTCCTTATAAAATTTTATGTGGATACATGAAATAGTAATTATATATATATATATATATATATATATATATATATATAGATATATATATATATATATATATATAGAGAGAGAGAGAGAGAGAGAGAGAGAGAAAGAGAGATATTAATTACATAAGTTCAAATATATTGATAACACGAACTTGAAACCAATATATTTGTTGAAAAAGTGCTAAATATAAATTAAAGCTTTTATAAGTAAATATTAAATAAATATTTATTTTTTCACTCAAATTCAAAGGGGGACTATTACTTGACTTCATTTTTGTATATCAAATCTCATGGCGTGTTATGTTCATTATGTTTGTTTTTCCTTTTTGTTTAAGGTGTTCATATTCGATCGACAAAAGCCATATTTCAAAGTGAACATATATACATATATATGAATAAGCGAGAGAGAGAGAGAGAGAGAGAGAGAGAGAGAGAGAGAGAGAGAAAGAGAAAGAGATAGAAAACATGTCATCAAAAGTTGAAATTTGATTATTAAAATGAAGGAGTCTGAAAGAATCATAATTAGCAAATAAACAAAATCACCGTTGGCCCATTTGCCACTGAAGTAATTCACAAGTCCAGCGTAAAGTAATTCGTTGGTGGCTGCATCTGAACAGTAGATTTCCGTGGCCACTTCGATGAATTGTCGATGGTACCAATCAATTACTTGCACTCCGTCAGAACCACGATTCACTAAAAAATATAAAGTCAGGAACCAAATCAATCATTCATCATTCTGCAGATAGATTCTTTCAAATAGAAATCAAATTTAAATTGATTATTTTTGTCACCAATGCTAGAATAAGTAGATAATTTGAGAGATTTATGGACAGGGTGTGGCCTCAGGGCTAGTGAAGCCTGATATACGAAGGAGTTGATTGGTTGATTGAGTCACGATAAGTAAAAAGATGTAACACAGTTCAGGTCCACAAATGGTTACATTCAGACCATGTCCTGTCTTCTTTGACGATCTAGCCAGAAGCAGCAACTCTTAGGGAATTGTATCCGATAGTTAAGACAAATAAAGTATATAGATTAAGTTTCAGTTTTGTCCTCCGTGTGTGATTGAGAGTTCCAGCCAGCAACTGGCTAATAATAAATCGTTAATCACCATTACACAAGGAAGAAAGAGGAACGACTAGCAACCGTAGTTCCACCAAAGGGCTATGCAAAAAATCTCTTATTTATTAGTTTAACTATTCTTGGGTTATTTAATGCTGAAACACTAATTGAAAATGGTTCATTCTATACAGCTAATTGTACACAAGTTGATATTTGGCCAACAACTGGAGGAAATTAGTTTCGTATCTCTTCCACCGTATTTGTATGTAAACGACTGCATTAGATGTAATAGGATTTGATATCCTAGCTTTTACACTTTTAGCGACCACGTGTTTGGGTATCTTTCCTGGACATGCTGCCGCTATGTTGTGTGTCGTATTATCGTAAATAACACATGAGTATCGGGAAAAATAGAAAAAGGACACTGGTTAAGAAACAGTTGGATTTACATATATACACATTTATTCTCAGACAAACACGAAACACGTCAGATGGTTTGTAATATATGTAAAGAAGTGAAAACCACATAATAATTACTAAAGGAAAGAATAGATTAATCTCCCAATCAAATTAATAAGGACATGTGTGTGGGATAGTTTGGGAATCTTAGTAACTGCTTCCAGAAGAGAGTTTATCGCCATTTTGCGTGTTGTGTTCTCTTGAGTACACTCACGCGGATCGAAATAAAGAGAAAAAAGGACAATGATTAGGAAACAGTTGGTTTTACTGAAGTGATTCTGGTAATGAACGATTAAATTGCTGCTGGCCGAAGTTACTAAGATGCTGAAATAAAGCATATAGAAGAAGGCACAAAAGACTAAGATAAAAAGATACTATATGCATTAGATAAATGCAGGAAATATCTTGCACCTGTGTAACACGTAACCACGGGAATGTTTCCCAACAAACTACACCATAGTCGGGTAGTCCTGTGAATTAATCCTTTCATACTACTGTTCTATCACCCAACTTAAAATCTCCCTAACGCTTAACCTCGAGTAGCTTTTGGCCTTGGTAAATTATGAACCATTGATATATTTAAAAACAAAACGAAGAAAAAAACTTACCCAGATATTCTTCCAGGTCATTTTTGATTCGGACAAGCAAGAGTGGAGGCAGTCTTCGTATTGGTGGTGTCCAGTACATGTAGACATCGTTTAACACGTCCTCATCACACGATAGAATGTCTTCCAACTCTAATTCAGAAAGACCGTTCTCAGCTGCAATAATTAAAAATACAAAAAAAACTTTATATAAAAAAAATTGTGTGTCAAATTCTCGTGTGTTTCTCGCCTCTACGTTACTTACACATTTATTATTTTTATTTAAGGTCTTCGTTGGTATGGACATGTTGAACGTTCGAGTGGTGCCATCAAGATAGCTCAAGATTTGGAAGTCCCCGATAGGCGGGGTAGAGGTCGATCGAAGCTACTTTGGAAAGAACTGCTGCAGAGAGCTCGCATAGTGTAGGAGCTGATTTGATTTGATTTGATTGTTTGGTTTAACGGCATGTCAACCCTTCTTAGGTCATTTTATGCCAATACAATTTTGATTGAACAGTGGTGGTGTAGGAGCTCTCTGCAGTTGATCGTCATGATAGAGTTTCTTGTGTGGAGTGATATTATCTGCCATGCGTGTAGCTAGCCAGCTACCTAGATGGTTGCCCACTAGTGGGGATGATGCCAGTGAATCTGCACATTAATAAAAGAAAAAAAGAACCGATGCATGCATGCAATAAATTATTCATTGAAAAAAAGGCAATAATGTAAAATGTCAAAAGTAACGTTTTAACATCCTATTTAAATTTAAATTTAATTACAAAATAAAATCGACCAGAATGCATTTCGACTTCTTCGTAAACAAGTTCGCCATTTTAATCTTTCGTGAATAGCTAAAAGAATAAGGATTAACTATTTTGTGTCCCTTCGACATTTAGAAGGAATTTGGAAGCACTTAAACTGTCGAATGGAAAGTCATTTAAACTGTCTTTAAAATTCTTAGCAATTCCTCATCTATTAAATGATTGAAAGTTTTGGAAGTATCAAATAATGTTATCGACAGAGATCAAAACAACATAACTATAAAAAAAATCAAAACAACATAACTATTAAAAAAATCAAAATAACATAACTATAAAAAATCAAAACAACATAACTATTAAAAAAAATCAAAACAACATAACTATAAAAAAATCAAAACAACATAACTATTAAAAAAATCAAAACAACATAACTATAAAAAAATCAAAACAACATAAAAAAAAACCAAAACAACATAACTATAAGATAAATCAAAACAACATAACTATAAAAAAAAATCAAAACAACATAACTATTAAAAAAAAATCAAAACAACATAACTATAAAAAAAATCAAAACAACATAACTATAAAAAAAATCAAAACAACATAACTATAAGATAAATCAAAACAACATAACTATAAAAAAAAAATCAAAACAACATAACTATTAAAAAAAAATCAAAACAACATAACTATAAAAAAAATCAAAACAACATAACTATTAAAAAAAATCAAAACAACATAACTATAAAATAAATCAAAACAACATAACTATTAAAAAAAATCAAAACAACATAACTATAAAATAAATCAAAACAACATAACTATAAAAAAAATCAAAACAACATGACTATAAAAAAATCAAAACAACATAACTATAAAAAAATCAAAACAACATAACTATAAAAAAAATACATATAGGCTTATAACAATTTGATTTAAGTAATAATTAATGACAAAACTATACCGTAATAGTTACATTTACCTTTCAAAATTCGATTAAATTTGGTAAAAAACTGCATAATTAAAAAAAATGCAAAACAAAAAAGAAAGTAAAAAGTCCTTGATTACATGATTCAATCTTTTTGCCTTAAATAGTTAATAAAAATTTGAATTTCTAAAAATAGTAGCGAAAATCTTTATATTTTCACAAGTAAGCTTTTATGTTTTTAAAGATCTTATATTAATTAAAAAATGATTATTGTGAAAAAGCAAACAAACAATAGCACTTAGATTACCTGACAATACATCCTGCAACACTCATGATTTATCAAAACAATTGCCGTAATTTCATTTATGACACAAGGCAATAAAAAGTTGCCACTTTTTGTGTGACCTTGGAGCTAATGGAAGATAATAGTTTTCTCAACCAAAGCATCATTGCGCCCGGCATTAAACAGGCCTTTGTCGATCAAATTCTTCTCCACCTCTGCCATCTGATTTGTTGTCAATAATCTGGAGCATTCGGTGCCGAAGAGTGGAAGGTTAAATCACCTGCAGCTGGCAGGTAGTAATGGCGGTTACGGGCTCTCGGTAACGAAGTGTGTGGGACCCGGTGGTTAAAATACGACGAATGACCTCTCTTTTTCTCTTCTTTCCTTTTCTTGATCATTTTTTCTTTCTTTCGAACCTTTTTTCTCTTTTTTTTGTCATCAGAAAGAACGAGAGTCATTAAAATTCCGTAACACAGACGAGACGGGCATTTTTGCCTAGCGCCGACGATGCTGTGGCTTTTGAAACACAGTGAGAAAATAAATATTATTTTTATACGAGATGTCTTGCTCATTTTTTCTATCAGGTGGTGAATTTTCAGCTGCTCTTTCGAAGTCAAGATAATTAATTATCTGGAAAGAATTCATGACTAACATCTAATGTGACAGGTTTGTACCTGTTCGCTCAGGCAGCAGACCTTTTGATGATATAAATACAACATTGGATTAATACAATGGTCAACCGCTGTAGAAGTGAAACATGACGATGCCAACTGAAAGAATCTCACTATAGAATTGTAATTTACAATTCTCCAAAACACGACAACGCCACCTGTAAAAAAATCTGACTTTAGAATTGTAATTAACAATTCTCCAAAACACGAATCCCGTCAATCAAGTGACCTGACAAAAAACGGCAATTCAATTTCTTTCTTCTTTTCTCACTTAATATTCGACATATCGTTATTTTATCGTCACCTTTTTATTTCAATGAGAATACGCCCATGCAAAACAATTGTCATTTGCATAAATGTTCTCGCACAGAAATAACAAGATTCTATCTTGTAATAGCTTGTGAATCCACATAATGGCTGCTTCAAATGGGAAATGTGATTATCGACCAAGACGGCCGACAATTAAATCATAGATAAATCAAACTTACCAAGTGTTAGATAACCAAGTGCGTGGGACACAAGGATCTTTCCATGCTTTACCTCAATCCGATTAAACAGACTTTTGATACTGTCTCTCACAGTTTTCTCTAAAACGGTAACACTGTGAGATGGGTAGGAGTGCCAGCCGCGAGCGACGTCAAAGGAGAGCTTCAGAAAAAGGGGAAGAGGACACTGGTTGAACGCCTGAAGGACCGTGTCTCTCTGTTCCTTGGTTAACGTTTGACCAATCGCTTGGAGCCATTGCTCAAGGATTCCGCTGACATCTTCCGTTGGGAGACGGGGAACTTCCCAAAATTGAGAGGTGTCTTTGATCCAAGACTAAAACAAAGAACGAGGAAAAATCTAAAAGAAATAAAAATAACATTTAATTAAAAGTCAATTAAATAGAAACAATTAATTGCACCAGAAACCCATTTAGATCCATACATTAAATCCATTTAGATTCATACATTAAATCCATTTAGATCCATACATTAAATCCATTTAGATCCATTGCTTTTGTACTGTTGTCATAAAGTCGGTTTGCTCTGTCGCTCCAAACACTTCCTCACAAGTCTACTTTCAGACCTTGTATGGAGTACTGTTGTCATATTTGGGTTGGTGAATCTCTGTCCCATTTGAGAGTTCTTGATAAGGTTCAGCAGCATATCTGTAATATGGTTGGCTCCATCCTTTCTTCTTCTCTGCATCCTTTCTCTCACAGATGTGACGTTTCTAGTCTTAGTCTTTTCTATAAATACTATTATGACATGTCTTGTTCAGAATTCTGTGAGTTATTCACTGCTTCTTTTGTTTCAGTTAGTTTGACTCGTTGGTCTAATAGTCTTCATCAAGTCGCTATGCAGATACCGTTATAATACAGCTTTCTATTTGAATCGCTTCTTTCCAAGAACTGAAGGCTTGTAGAACTTTCTTCCTGCTGACGGTTTTACTCCTACAAATAGCCTTAATCTTTACAAGACTAAGGTCAATGGGCATTTTTTTAATCTTTGTGATAAGCATCTTTTGTTCTTTTTAGCTCCTTACATCAAGCGGTTTCATGTCTTGTCTGGCACAACTTCCATAAAACAATTTGATATAAAAATAGGTGGAAGAGTATTTTTGATATATGAATATTTCACTCACTCACTCACTCACTCACTCACTCACTCATTCACTCGTAATCCAGGTTTATCGTCTATGTTCCCTTTCACAAGCGGTTCGACATTGTCTGGCTGTCCCTATGTTAAGTTTTTAGTACTCACGGTTGTGGGGATCGACTGTTTACGATCTTGCCTAGGGCGCCCATCTTTCTTTTTGTTGTCAAGCCTTAGGTCTCTGCATGTTCTGATATACTCCTTGTTTCTCTCAACATACCCGAACCAGCAAAGACGGTTTTCCCTTATTAGGACATCAAGTTTTGGAATGGCCAATTTCTCAAGTAGAGTGTCTAACCTAATGTTCTGAATCTGGTCCGGTTTTACATTGCATATCCACTTAATCATTGCCCTGTCATTTCTCTGGAGTCGTGCAAGTGAGGCCTGGGTGAGGGCCTAACACTCACTGCCATACAGCATCACACTTCTTACGCAGCTATCATAGACCTTACCCCTGGTAATAATTAGGATGGCTCGGGATGTTAGGATTGGGAGATGTTCTCTGAACTTTCTCCAAGCTGTCTTGACTCTAATGGGCGAGTTTAGTTCGCAGCCACCTCCAGCACTCAGCATATCTCCTAGGTAGCAATAGGAGTCTACCACCTCCAGGTTGTTCTCCCTATTTCAACTTCTGTGTAAGGACGGCCCTTAATTGGGCATGCAAGTCCTAGACATCTCTTACATCTGAAGTCCGGATCTAGTGTGAGACTATACTGCACTTTTTGTGTACCCATAGACTTCAGTGGTTGCACTATATTGCATTGCTCCTAACCCCCCTTCTACACACCGCGCATGCGTATTGACCAGAGTCCTTCAAAGACTGAAGATTCGGGCCACTAACCATCACCTTTGTCTTACCAGTGTTTACCCTCAGACCTTTTGCTTCCATGCTTTTGTTCCATACTTTCAATCTTTCTTCCAGCTTGTTTATTATCTCTGCCATCATGAGCAAGTCATCAGCATACAAAAACCACAGGGTAATCTTTCCCCCTAAAAAGGGTGACAAAAAATGCCTTACTTGTTCACCAAGTTTCAGTCATAAATATCCAACAGTCTTTTTTTCACCACCAAAATGTGCACCTCTGCAATGCAAGCACACCTAGATCATCATCATCATCATCATCATCATCATCATCATCATCATCATCATCATCATCATCATCATCATCATCATCATCTTTTTTATTTCACTCCTGGTGAAGGAACCTCTCCTTGGTTTCTTTCCACCTTGTTTTATCCCTGGCTAGTCATGACCAAGTAGGACCTAGTTGACTATCGAAGTGGCCTCTCCACTTTTTGCTTAATGTTCATCATGGACTTTCTACTCTTCATGATGTAGTCTACTTTGGAAAAGGCTGTCCATCCAAGACAATTCGCCGTTTGATTTCAGGCATGATATCAGCGTCACTTCTCACCATCTCCCTAGGTAGATGTAGTTGTCGACATTTTCAGCTTTCACTATTATTGGGGCTTTTGTGCCATATTTGTTGAGCATGACACCTAGATACGATGTGAAAAATTGTCAATTACTCTGAGACACTCTGTCTCTCTTGGCACAAAATGAGTGGCTTTGTTAGTTTTAGTGTTCAAGTTTAAGATTGTTCCAGAAACTCTGAATGTGTGGACCAACCTATACATGAGTTTTATTTTATCTGGATACTGATAACATGAAAATTGTCTCTTCAAGCGAGATGGTACAGCCACCATTTTGTCTTTTTTTCTTGAACTGTCCAGGACATTTTTGAAACTACTCTACTTTAATCTTCTGAACTATTAAAGCAATTGCTCAATTGTTGAAGATTTCACATGATGATGATGATGATGATGATGATGATGATTTCACATGATGATGATGATGATGATGATGATGATGATGATGATGATGATGATGATGATTTCACATGATGATGATGATGATGATGATGATGATGATGATGATGATGATGATGATTTCACGTACGTTTTTATGGGTGACATTTTCTTTTAATCACCTTGTAATAAATACACTTCTCGAGAATCTAAGACGATATCTTTCTAGAAAATGTCAACTCTCCACCCGAAAACCTATTCATGGGATCATTTTCAAAACATTACCACTATCGACCAAGGGAAGAGTCTATCAGGTATGTGTATGCAGTGTAATGCTGTACGGAAATGAAACCTGGCCAGTAAGGGTAGAGAACATAACAATGATATGAGAATGATATAATGGATGTGTATTGTGAGTCTTAAAAACAGGATTAGTTATGATGACCTCAGAAGAATATTACATCTGGATAGTATAGGGAAGTGTGTGCAGAACAGGAGACTTCGATGGTATGGCCATGTTGAACGAATTGATGAGAGTTCTTGGGTCAGTAGATGTAGAACAGTTGATGTAGCAGGTTGAGTCCACACGGGAGGAGGCCAACAAAAACATGGGAGGAAGTAATAAAAAATGAACTTGAGAGAAAAAGGGATAAATAAATACCTGAGCAGAGATAGGTTACTTTGGAAGTCAATTATTGAAAATTTCACGTACGTTTTTATTGGTGACATTTTCTTTTAGTCACTTTGTAATACATTTCTTGAGTATCTAAGACAATATTTTTCGAGAAAATATCAACTCTCTATCCGAAAATCTGTTCATGGGATCAGTTTCAAAACATCATATGGACAGGATGGAAGACGCATCGGCAGAAACTTTCATAGGATTTTATCGAGTAGTTTGCATGTGATGACCTCAGAGGAAGATTGCATCTTAGGTGTGTGTGCGAGGAGGTTGACGACTGCGACTGAGGGCGACGACGATGGCCTTGGACGTGCGATTAGCTACTCCACGGTCGTGTCCATGTAAGACGGGGCCAGTGACTGGCAACGCGCACGGCAGTGGCAGCAGCAAGCAGCGTCAGTTCTGCGTTGGGCTGAGAAGTGGGCAACGCGGTGGCCCGCATTTCGCTCCGTATCGGGAAATGTGTGCAGAACAAAAGACCCGACAGTATGATCATATTGAAAGAATGAATGCTAGCTCTTGGGTCAGTAGATGTAGAACAGTTAAGGCAGTAGGTTCAGTTCACAGAGGAAAGTCAGGGAAAACATAAGATGAAGTGATAAAAATGGACTTGAGAGAAAGAAGGATAAAGACCTGGTCAGAGATAGGTTAGTTTGGAAGTCAATTTCTTAAAGCTGTCCAACATATGGCAGCATGTAAAATGGACATGATGATGATGATGATGATGATGATTGCAGACACGAGCCTAAATAAACGTCTGCCCCATCAGCTGGCTGCTGAATAAAGGTACGGGCCGTTACTTCCTCTCGATATCTAACCCTTCTCTCTAGTTGTAGGCGATCACACAGACGAATATACAACCTTTACACCATGGCCTTATTCAGGTGCTTTTTATCGATGTTGGTCACCTTCGAGCTGAACTTTGTTATTTAATTCGCATGAATAGTGCTCTCCACAGTCTAACCTCTATTGATTACAGACTCCGATCAAAGGCAACATGAAGAAGACCGAAGAGTACAACGACCGAGACATTGTGAATTTGGCAACCCTGATGAGGATAATGGATGTCAATTAATTGAGACAATTCATATGATTTACCATTCGACATTCATTAAGTTTAAACATTGTGAACTGGTTCACTGGAACTGCTTACTAAAATAACACAAGGAGGCAAAACCGTTTTTTTTTAAAATACCCTTGCCTACTCGTATTGTGGCAACTGACTTTCCATTAGAAAAGCTAATAAAATTTTGTAGATAGATAGATAGATAGATAAATAGATAGATAAATAGATAGATAAATGAATAGATAGATAGATAGATAGATAGATAGATAGATAGATAGATAGATAGATAGATAGATAGATAGATAGATAGATAGATAGAGAATTTTTAATGTAAAAGAAAGTAGAAACATTTCTAAAAATTATGAATATCATTAATTACTCTCTTGGTTATTATAACAACAACATTTATGACAGAAATAAGAGCGAGAGGGAGAGAAAGAGAGAGACAGAGATAGAGGGTGAGAGGCAGAGAAGGCGAAAGAGGGAGAGGGACCGAGAGAGGGGGGCGTAAAAAAAGACGTTGTACATGCTTTTTTAAAAATTTCTATTGTGTTAACCATGCATCCAGGCAACCTCAAGTAACCCTACTAGTTAAATTTAATTGAAAGAAGGCGCAATGGCTTACTTGAAGTTGCGGGAAACAGACGTGTTGTTTTTCTGGCAGTGTCGATAGAATTAGTTTAATGTGCTTTGGTAACGAGTCCGTCATGAGCCAGGCTAATTGGCGGCCGGCGCTGGTGGTACTCAATTGGTCCAAGGAATCAAGGATCAAAATGAGCTGCTTCGTTGCACTTCCCTTTTTCAAGGATTCGTGAAACTGATTCTCAATTTCTTTGGGATTCTGGAAAAACAATGAAAATAAAGAGATAGAACAAAACGGAAAGTAATTATTTCGTAAACAGACATTTTTTTCTTCTCTTTTTTGTTGTTGCGATGGTCGTTAGAAAAAATGGTTGGATCATTCTACCGCCTTAGTAAGTATCTTACTCTTGACGCAATCTTCTACCCGCATAAGAGTAAGATACGTCCTAAGATGGAGTAGTGTTGCCACATCTGTGGAGGTGTCACACAGAGCACTCATCTCCTGCCTTGACAGATTAAAAAACCGACTTCGAAATCTAGTGAGGGATGATCTCTTCTCTTCCCTACAACCTCTTTCACACAGAACAAACGTTGTTAGTCTTTCTCTACTCTATCGTTATTCTTATCGTAGGTGTTCGACTGAGCTTCAGTCTCTGGTTCCCCCTGTAAATCATTCACAGCAAAAAACCCGTCTAGCTACAACTACTGTGAAGAATTCTCCTTTCTCACTTTGTGTACCTAAAACTAAACAAAACTTCCATGAACAAAGTTTCTATCTAAAAACTTCCCGTCTGTGGAACACAATACAACAGGGTTGCTTCCCAGTCAACTACAACATAGTCGTTTTCAAGTTCAATGTTAACAAATTCCTATCGAGCCGTATTCTTAAATAATCAAATCCTATCAATTTCACCCATCGTTTCCAATCCTCTCATGATGTTGTTTCTCATCCAACTGACAAAGCTCATTAACCTTTATCCTCGAATGGTCTTTGGGTTTTGATAAGTGGTGACTCATTAGTGTAAAAAACAGGTTGCATACTTTTCTTTTCTTGTTTTTTTTTTTATTTTGTGTGTGCGTGTGTGTTTTATTGGTGAAAATATTAATGAAACATTTTCATTTTAATAGTAACTATGCCTACCCGACGTTATTCGGGACGCAGTGAAATCATTTTAATTTTTAAACCGTTACTCGACGTTGACCATATGGAAAAAAAGGAGAGAAAGAGAGAGAGAGAGAGAGAGAGAGAGGGAGAGAAAGGTAGAGAGAGAGAGGGTGGGCGTCCTAAACCTTTGAGTTTATATAGGATTGCTAACATGACCCTAAGAGAATAGTGATTGGCTTTACTTTTTGGCCAATGCACGCGACCCTTAAATGGACAAACGACCACAATCACATATCTTGTATACCCAAGAGCATCTTAAAAAGATCGGTTCTTCTTCTTTTATGTTTTCAGATGTCAGAAATTTATTTTTAAGTTACAGTTGAGATTTAATACTGCTATATAGGACCTTGTCAATCATCTACGTCTAGATGAAAACCCTTCAACGAACAACACATTTAGGGGTCAATATATTAGTGGTTAAATGTCGGTACTTACTGCGGAGATCGGTTGAGGACAGGAGAAGATATACTGTATTTGATGAATGATGCTGACCATCAGACTGTTCGCATCAGAACTGGACAGCGTCGTACCGATGAACCTAATAAGACAAAGCCATAGTCAAGCAATAAGCATCTTCCCAGTATAATAAGAATACGCGTCATGTACACCTTTATATATTTATATGTGATAAAATAAAAACAGCTATTTTATATAGTTCAGATCGATTCTTATGGGAATCAAATTCCAGAGCAAAATGAAGCTCAATATCAAGGCCATTATTGAAGTATCTGCCTTTGTTTTTGTTTTTTTTGTAAATTTCTTCCGATTTGAAAATCTAGTGAATCGAATGCCAAGTTTATTTTTGATATTTCTTCTCGAATCCCAAGTTTATTTTTGATATTTCTTCTCGAATGCCAAATTTTTTAAACTGCCTCTCGGATAATATTGACAGAAATAGGGTATCTTTGACGGCTACGCCGATAGATTTCAACAATAAAAAAATGTCTGTCCACTGTTAGATTAAAATTTAAAAAAATAAATGTTTCATTTATCTGAAAAAAAGATCTTGCATCGTATAACTTGGTTTTCTATCTAATTTCATATTTGTCACTAACCGATGCTTCTAAATGTAGCTTGACTACATTTTAGTCATTTCCTTTTTACCTATTTATTTCCAACCCTCGTGTGTATACAAGAAAAAACAACATATAACATGGCGACCACCTGTTTGGAAAGAAACCTGTAACTCCATTTTCAAAAAGAATTACACACATACTACAGGTGGCGCAAAACTCGATTTATCTCCCCTTGTTGTGACGCCAAGGGGGTGTCCTGATCTACCTTATAAAAAAGGATGCACAGACTCGCTCTCACTCTTTCTCTCTCACGACCGGCTACAGATAACATCAGCCAGACCGTCTCTCGCTTCCTATTCGGAATGACGGCTGCCATCATCATGTGTTCACATACACAGGACACTATCTTAGTATGTAAGAACTTTTGTCCACTCACATGCATACGCACACAATACTCAGACTCTCTACTATAGACATTCCCAATGGACACTTTGTCTCGACGTATGCACACACATATGTACCTACACACACACTCATACATCATTCCACCTACACTTACTTTGAATAAGCTTTAATGAACACTATTTAAGAGTCGGTTCTGCATACAATTAATGTTTTATAGAATTATATCTTATTGGACTTGTTACTTTGCTTTCATTAGTACATGCTTGTTTTGTGAACACACACACACACACATATATATATATATATATATATATATATATATATATATATATATATATATATATATATATATATATATATATATATATATATATATACGGGATACCCAGCATTGTGCTAGCATCGATGTGGAATCCCATCAAACCTAAATACGCAGTCGCTACAAAACGTAGAAATAGAATATGAACTATTCTAATTCTTGTGTAGAATTACTCTATAGAAGAAAAATATATCAAACTGTAGACAGCGTAGTTCTGGCAGACAAGATGGTACAACTAATAAAAAGAAAGAGAGAAATACATTTATGCATTTGGACAACTAAATTATATATATATATATATATATATATATATATATATATATATATATATATATATATATATATATATATAAAGTACCATTTGTGTTTCTATATTTGGAATGAACTCCAAAATCACTACCCTAATTTTTCTTAAATTTGGAAAAAATATTCTATGCATAATAGCGGATAACATAGACTAATATATATTGAGTGTTTAGTTCATATGTATGAAAAAATATGAAATCGTTTGAATTATTTTTTTTTTTACTTTTATTTCCCCAAACAAAGCATATTTCACTGAAACGCAAGGGGCTACTGTGATTAGGGTCCGTATTAATAGAGGGGTTCCTAAGTAGGGATGTGTGCAGCAAAATGTTTGTTCACATTTCATTTAGATTTCTGCATATTAGTACAGTGTGGGGAAACAGGGGGCAGAGAGAGAATTCCAAAGGCAAGTAGCCCGAGGAAAGAAACTATTAAAGTAGAAAGTTTTCCGGCATCTGGGGACCTCTACAGTGAAGGGGTGGTTGAGGGTATTTACATTGAGGGGGTACAAGTGTAGTAAGTTCATCAGAGCACGTTCCGTGGAAGTACTTGTAAAAGAAGCACAGGGATGCAATATTGTGGCGATGGGACAGGAGCTGGAGCTTGGAAGACAGTGCGGGACCTATTAGGTTAGAAATTCTTTTTTGCACCTTGTTCAAGAGGAAGAGAGTAAGGGTTGGTGCACCAGACCAGATGTGGCAACAATACTCTCTCTGTGCATGGGAATGGTGGCTTTATAAAGATATAGGATACTGGCAGGTCTGAGAAGTTTACTAGCGCGGTAGAAGGAGCCACCTTCTTTACAGACTTGGCATCAAAAAAAATATCGGAGAGAGGGGAATGTCTGTCTGTGGTGAGGAGTTTATAGCGAGGCAACGGTTCAGCAATCTTCAACCTCATTACTCCTGACCCGGCAATGCCTAAGTCCAGTGTCTCCACGACGACTGGAAGAAATGCAGGAATAAGAACTGGTGTTATTTCAGAGTTTTTTTTATCAAGATTCTAGTTAACCCTATTATTTCCCTCAAAGATTCCTGAAATATAGATGGATTCATAACATTTTCTAAGGTTATTATAGCTGGATTCAGATATTTCCCATATGCATCTAATATATAAAATAAAGTCAGTCTCTTTATTGTTTCTTTGCTGCTGAGAGCTTTCTTTCTACAAAATCAATATTTGATTCTGGTTCGTTAGTTTTTCTTGTGGATCGTTGCAGAACGTTGTTAAGAAGAATAAAATTTAATTCGGATTTATTTATTTATTTTATTACTTTATTTCCAGAAAATACTTTGTCCGAGTCGGAATTAAATTTTTAAAAATGAAAAAGTTACATAGCCAATGGAAAAGTTGTTGTTTTCTGTTTTCCTTATTTAATTTTAAAAAAATAACAACTTATCTCCCTAATTTTGTCAGGTTTTGTTTCAAAATACAACCAAGCCACCTCCCTAACATTAGCAGCATAAACTTAAATTGAGCCAAATAATATTTACAGCCATTTCAATTTCTAGACTTAGTGCACGTGGTGGTAGTCAAAACTGGTTGCCCATCTATCCAGGCCCATCAAAGTTTAGCAACACAGCAAAAATTGTAACGAAACTTTTTACCTGAGAATGATGACCGCTTCACCATTCATCCAGTCTGACATATTCATTGCTGCTTTGGCCATAATTGACGTTTTCCCACTGCCAGACTTTCCGTAAATGACTAAAGGCTCACTTTTCGGACCTTGAACATAATCCTTGATCCTCTGTAGAGAAAATATGATATAATAAATAAAAAACCCTATATATATATATATATATATATATATATATATATATATATATATATATATATATATATATATATATATATATATATATATATATTGTAGTCAAAACTTTACTGTTTAAGCTCAATCGATATTTGTATATTATTCCAAGTCATTTATAAACATAAATAGAAAAAAACAGATTCCAAAAACCATATCTTTATTTAGCTTAGCTTATTTAGCTGTTAATCATTTTAACAGCTGTTTCTTCAATTTTCTAGACAATAAAGGTTTTCAATTAAATCCAGAATCTTCTAGGACAATGATTTCTCAGAAAAATATCCTAAAAAATCGAAACTTATTTTAGAAAACATTCTTTTAGATCGATATTTTTGCCCCAAACAAATGTTAATTCGTCTGAGATCGATTCCATCTTTCTTTCTTTCTTTTTTCTCTCTCTCTCTCTAATATATATATATATATATATATATATATATATATATATATATGCAAACATTGTTAAAAAATAACAGAATTCGTCTGTTTAATTATACCTTTTTTATTTTTTCAATTTTTATTTTTTGTATTAAAATAAAAAAAAATTAATAAATGTTCCAGAGGTTTCACGAATGTATTAAAATGTTCACAGTAGCATTTAAACCTGGTTTCAAAAGTAAAAGTTCCAACAACCGTGATTTTTTACGTACGTTTTGAGAGAAACCTTTTTTTAAATGAAACGGTAGAAAGCATGAAAAACAATTGGAAGTTGTCTTAAAATGCTGCCGAGAAAAAGTTCGCTCTCATCGGACAAAACGTATTTAAAAATATTAAAAACATCCAAGTATCAAGCAAAGGAACCTATCATTTAGCAGAAGAAATAAAAGGAATTTCCATTATAGTATGGTCCAGAAAAGCCCGGTCAGCAAAATAGGCATGCCGGAATCAACGTGTTGTATGTTATTGTGAAGAGTTTGAAGTTCAAGGGAAGAGAAATATGTTAGTACTTCATCCCGCACTGAGCCTAACATCTGTGAAAAAATCATCAGTAAAGGGAAGTAACTCTGGGATTCCCAAGAAAAGCAGGTAAAGTTAAATTAGGCTAGATTAAAACAATTTTCAAATTTAAAATAATGTAGATAGTTAATGATATTAATATATTTAGATGTTTAGAAAAAATTTAAAAACATTTCTTTTATCAAGAATTTTTTAATTTAACATTTTAATCTTTAAAGCGGTAGTTTACTTTACTATATAAATTTAATATAAAAAATGGTCGCCAAGTTCTTAAACACAGGGTAGGACAAAACGAGTAACTACTTTTTGATGGTTATGTAAAACATATTTAAAAATATTTCATCATTGTGAAAAAAATAATAAAAATAAAAAAATATATTTAGAAATTATTTAATAAATTTACCCAATTAAGATTTTGTTATTTTTTCTTCACCTTCATTTTCAAATTTGATAAAATCATTTAAAGTAATTTCTTCGTTTGTTTTTCTCCAAATTCAGAAAGCATTGGAGTAAGTTTTTAACGTCTAATAATTCAACAACACCATTTTACTAGTCTTCACCTCAGTTTTATTAATCTTTTTAGCGCTTTTTATTTTAATAAGAAATCGACGTAGTTTGTTTGAAATATTGCATATATATAATTTATAGGAGGCGATTACAATGCAGAGATGCATCGGATATAAGCGGATTTGATAGATAGACAAGGCGAATATAAAAGTGAAATAAGTTTTTCTGTTTTTCCCTTTATTATTATTATGATGTTTTTTTATTACAAATCTTACCTGCCTTCAGTGTCATTAGATAGTGGGGTCCATATAACATAATATTTCTGGAAAAAAATCCCTTCTTTGCCGTCATCTGAACAGTTGATTTTTCCCAAAACATTATTTTATTTTAATATTTTTTGTTTCTATTAAAGGGGCTTTCATATAATGCTGGAGAACAAAAAAAATAAGTGATAGCCCAAGGGGTTGTTATAGCCAATTTATAAACACATTAAACTCCCCCAGTGTTGATTACACCTAAGTAAAGTTAATTATCGTTTAAATAGCTATCATAAATGTACTTTTATTTAGATTTTAATTTTATTATCATAGTAAAAAGTTTACTCTCACTTTATTTGGATATAATATTTTAAATATTAATCTTAGAGAAACTACAGGAGGTAAATGGATTTGAATAGGGAAAGCAGCTAAGCATTATGTCCGAAACAAAGCCCACACACATGTAAAAGGAGGGAAAAACGCCATAGCTATGATTAGATTAAATGTTTTTTGTTAAATAGTAAAGGATACGTTTACTAGTATTCATCCGATTATTTGGATTCTAAGGGCGGCATTAACATGTACACAGGAAATCGGCGTTATGAGGTCAGCGAGTATTTACTCAAATGTCACCTAAATCCGCGTAGCCAGAAGCGAACATAACGTCACATAGCTCGGGGAGGGAAGTAGTGAGAGATAGGTCAGTTTGTGGGAGGCTTTGGAGGGAACAGCATGTGTATAGAATGACTTCAAAATTGATTGTAACTAAGGCACTCAAATGTCCGTAGCCAGGAATGTCTTCCTCTACCAGCAGAAGCGAAGGCGACGTCAACATCTTAATAAATGCACCTTCTTCAAAGTCAGAATATTCTTTTTACTTTGGTTGTTGCGTGACTTAATTGGAAACCATCGAGAAAAAGGTGCCTCAGTCAGTGACGAGAGGAGCAGACAACATGAGGTAAGATTTAATTGAACTGTTATGATTTGTGATTTGCATTTGATGACAAACATGCATGGACCCAGTTGGCTTAAACTAAGTTTATTACATTAAAGATCATCCCTATTTATCTCCTTAGATATTCTAGAAGAGGTATCGCAGATACTAAACCAAATGCCAAGTTATGGCACTATTGGAAATAAATTCCCATGTCAGAAAATAATAGAAAAGAATAAATTCCAATTATCGAATTAGTCATATTTAAATTTACTCTTGTGTGAACATTTAAAAGATTGGAATCAAATTTCATAATATCAAACTCTCCGCAGTACAAAGGTTTAAATATTTAACACAAGGTATGTTTTTTAAAGGATTGACTATTCTTTATACTAATGATACATATGTATTAGATTTGCCGATTCTGCTAGAAATAAATCAACAGTATGTTTTACCTTCAAAGCGTCATTTCTTCCAGAAAAGGTTTTGCATTTTTTCTGACAAAATAAGGTGTGTTTCTTGACTTCTTCGTAGAGGGGATCGTTTAATGCTGCCTTGTTTTTCTTAGCGATGCTCTTTTCAATCATGTCTTGTAATCGCTGTTGAAAATCACGGCCCAACGTAGTTAAATAATTTCTGTGTTCTTTATTGGCTGCAGGATCCACACCTACTCATCACGACATCAACACAAAAAGCAATTAAAATTAAAATTAGCAACTTTTGTCTTTTGGATTATTTGGATTATTCGGACTACTGTTCCCATCTTGGCTGTTATTCTTACAACAATCGGCTAGAGGATTCGTAGTGCAGTAATAATCAGTTCTAAGTGACAGTCTTATAGAGGTTGAAGGTTCAATCCTCAGTACGGGCCACACTAAAAATAAAATTACAAATTATTTAAGACTTCAACCCGTCATGGCTGATGGAACGAGAGCAAGCTAACTCTGTTGATTAAATAAATGGTTCTGTTCGAAATTCTGTACAGACTCGCGAGTTCTACATAAAAATTCCCGAGTTCGACAAGACGCACCTGAAGAATGTCGGAGATTACATCGGCCGAAACGTCGTGAAAATAACATCCAAGATGAGAACAGTAGTACGAATAATCCAAATGATCCAAATTATCAATCCTCATCTAAAAAATTTCGAGATGTTTGTCTTTATAAAAATTTTCTAGTATAATTGCAAAACGTTTTTTAAGAAATATATTATTCGTAGGTATAGACCACTATACATGTCCCACTCATATAACTTCGGAAAGACTATGAAAACAGCCAACTGTTTACAATGCTGGTTTTAGTAGAATAAGGCTTTCTAGAACCAATGTAGTAAAATTAATTTGTAAACTAATTTCCATATGAGAACTGAACAGATACTACACTATTCCCCAAAGGAGGTAATGACTGAAGCATGGTATCATGACCACAGAAAAAATATTACACGACTCCCCAAAGGAGGAGGTAATGTCTGGGAGAATGGTATCATGACAACATGACAGATGCTACATTATCCCCCCCCCCCCAAAAAAAAAACAAAAACAAAGAGGTGATAATGCCCAGGAGGATGGTTTCATGACGACAAACGAACATATACTACACTGTCTCCCCACAAAAGGAGAAGGTAATCGGCACCTAGAAATTAATTTCTGTATTAGCGATGTAAACGTTTAGCATTTTTTTTTGTAATTTCTCCGAAGTTACACAGAGATACACCAGTCGGCCATGGATTGTGGTATATAAAAAATACCAAAAAATAAAATAGGTCTAAATTATGTAGAATGTAATCATGCGGACACACTGGTTTTCGCTAAGTCTGGCTAATACTAAATGGGTGACCATTTGTGAATACAAAGCACTGTATTTGGTAGGACAGCGAAATATCCTTGCAAAGCAAAATACAGTCCTGAAGATGCCGTTATCAAGTACTTCAGTATATACTGCTAATCCACACATGGGCTGAAGTTCTGTTCTGAATCATGTGGCGAAGCTCTCCGAAGAGAGTATGCAATTTGTTAATATATATATATATATATATATATATATATATATATATATATATATATATATATCGGCCTCATTGTTCTCATTGGTTAGGGTGTCAGGATTCGGATCGTGCGACCAATTTAAATAATTATCTCTACACTGATGATCCCAAAAGGAGGAAACGTACACGTCTGTAGATTATTAAATTTTTATTATTAAATAATTAAATATATATATATATATATATATATATATATATATATATATATATATATATATATATAAGCAAAGTTCAGTTTTTTAAATTTTTCTTACAAAATATTTTTCAAAACAAGCACATTTCAGTGCAACTTATTTTACGAATCGTTCTGCTTAAAGTGAACCAAATAACATTATTATGTCAATATTGGATCTATTCACCTCAAGCTCGTCAGAAAAGTACATGGATAGTTCTTAATTTGCCAAAAATTACTATGTATTGTGACATGAAAGACAAACGTTCAGAAGAAACACTTTGAACTTACGTGCTTACTTATATATGCTCTGTTGTTACTGGTTGACATTCATCGAGCTTAAATTGGAAGAGCTTGGTAAACATAAATTATTGAAAGTATATGCTAAAACATATTTTCACAACAACATATATATATATATATATATATATATATATATATATATATATATATATATATATATGTGTGTGTGTGTGTATTTAGGCAACATTCTTTCATTTATGCAAACATTGTTTAACAGAACAGAATTCTTCTACTTTATTAGTCCCTTTTTATTTTCTCTTATTTTTTGGTATCAAAATCAAAAAAAAAATAAAATATGTTTCGATTTGTATCACGAACGTTTTTGATTCTTCGTCGAATCATCTTCAGGTGACAAAAACAAATGAACAAAAAAGCTGGAGAGAAGAAGAGAATTTCAAAAAGCAGCCGAGAATGTGCGCGTGAAGTGGGTTAGACATCAAAAGAACAAACAAGTGCAGATCTAGGAAATACATTAACAATTTAAATTCCGGGATGCCAGAATTAGCATCATAAAATTAGCATATTAAAATGTTATTACTGGTTTAATATGTAATGTTATTAATTGTACGTTGCTGGATTTTAATAAAAATAGCCTCGAGTATTTTTAACTTAAAAAAATTGGTTTCAGAATGTATTATTTTTTTGTTATTAACTAAAATTTGTCTTAAATCAGAGGGCGTCAGTTATGTTTGTTTAAATGCTGGTAAATTAAGCTAGAATTTACAAGATGCATGGTGAGGCGGCAGGATAGGGTAATGGTTGTAAAACAAATGTAGCTATTAGCTTTATTATTATTATGGGAGTTACATTCTCTTAAAGGACATTTAAACTTATAAATAACATTGGTTCTTTCTAATGTTTTATGGGTTGGGGAGGAGTTGCTTTTTTACTACAAGATTTTGGGTCTTTAATTTGTTGTAGTAAATAATGAGTCTAATTTTAATTCAATGAATAGTGTTGTTTTTTAGGGGAGGGTGGGTGGTGGTGGAAGAGATTAGTTTTGTACACCGATACATATCTCCAATTGATAATAATGATGATAAAATTAGACTCAGGCGAAGAGAAACATGGGAGGAAGTGATAAAAATGGACCTGAGGGAAAGGGATAAATAAAGACCTGGAAGTCTATTTCTTAAAGCCGTCCAACATATGCCAGCATGTAAAACGGACGTTTAACTGATGATGATGACAATGAACATGATGGTGATGATGATGATGCTACTGCTGCTGCTGCTGCTGCTGCTGATGATGATTACCTTTCGGGGTCCAAGTAATGTCATAAGATAAAATATTGTCGGTCGGCAGTTTTCGAGATATTATTTCGACTTTCAGATTCTGCAAAAGATCCTGTGATTCTTTAAAGTCTTCGGAAACATTTGAGCATTCTGAAAAAAGAAAGCAATATTGTTGAATATCCGTCTCTGGGGTGACCGTAATGACGGGAATTTATGCAGGTGGCTGCCAGATAAAAAATAACATCGACATTAGCAGACATACCTGCAGAGACACCGGAGGAAATACATCGGTCCACTAAATAAACGATACACAGCTGAAATCCATGAGGCATGGATATATTGAGTGCATGGACGAAATCTCAGAATGGAAGTTGAGAATGCGTGGGTGTCCAAAAATATTATATCAACCAGCTCAAGTTTGGATTGACTGAATGCGACTGGCTAACGAATTCGAGCGATCAACCTTCGTCAACTGCTTCTTTCTTTCACCGTTGGGAATTTCATTCATAAAACACAACATATATATATATATATATGTATATATATAACACATATAAAAACATGTACAGGTATGACAAAACTAAACCTCTCTCTCTCTCTCTCTCTCTCTCTCTCTCTCTCTCTCTCTCTATATATATATATATATATATATATATATATATATATATATATATATATATATATTATTATTATTATTATTTCATGTATCCACATAAAATGCTATAAGGAGATATAATATTTTATGTATCGATTTTCAGTATTTACTTCAACAGTGCTCAATACGTGCATAGAGCTAGGTATTTTAGCCTGACGATTCCTACGGGGATGAAATGCGGAAGCCTCTGTGTAGCTTAATTGCCCTAAATATATTTTCATAACTTATATATATATATATATATATATATATATACCTTATTTTTATTACCTTCGCCAAGGCGGAGGTCATGTTTCCGGTCGAGTTTATTTGTTTATTTGATTGTATGTAGCTGAGTGTCTACATCGCTTGACCAACTGACACCAAACTTTAGTAAAAATATCGGTTATAGTATAAGTTAGAACTGATTTAATTTTGGGATATCTAGGTTAAAGTCAAGGTCGAAGTCACGAAAAAAGTAAAATTCACACTTTGAACGATAACTTAGGTTTTGTTTCTTGTAGTGGTTCGCTACTTGGCCTATATTGTAACCAATGAAGTTCCACCGCTTATATGACCTTGACATTTTACCGTGACTCTAAAAAGATCAGTTATAGTCGAAATTTTGACAGAATTTTTACTTCGATTTTTCCATGTATGGATCTGATGTGCTGTGATAACAGTAACCAACATGCAGAATTTCAACCTGATCAGATAAATAGTTTCTATGACATTGTTAACTTCGGGAATACTTCATACAATATGGAGAAGTAAGACCTAGATAAGACTTTGGCCTTCTCTTACGACTGACTTATGTTTTTGTTACGTCATATGATTACATCTTATTTATAGAAGCTTTTTTGAAAATGATCCCTGTTACCAAATTGTACAAAAAAATCTCCTAAATCACCCCTCCCCCATCAAAAATAAACTTACCTCGATATTTTTTTACAACGTCGTCATATTCTTGGTGCTCAATCTCTAGAATGTTCCTCTTGAACCATAAGCAATGTTCGTCGACAGTGTTGATGTTCACGAGCCCATTTGTGATTTCGATTTCCGTTACTGAAATAAAAGTTAACAAAACATTTGCTGATTTTAATCTTTAGTCCTATTCACTCTGTTTTTTATTTTCAGATAAATTTAATGGAAATTAGCAAAACGAAATACGTTGGGAATCCTCAGATCCGGGGAAATCTCAAAATCAATTTTAGCATTTGCATCGACGTCTGCCACCATATTGGATTTTCAAAATGGTTGTCACAAAATACATATTATGCGCCATCTTAACTTTTAATTATGTTTCTATTTTTTTATACGAATGAATTACCACTTACCAAGGCCAAAAGCTATTCAAGGATGAAGGTCAATGAGATTTTCAGATGAAATTACTTAAGAGGATGGTTCGACAAGTATTTGTGAACATTCGACATTTCTTTTTGGGTTTACGACATCAAAATGAGCAGACACATTTTTCAAGGTCCAGCACTCCTATAGGGTGGGTCGGAAACTACAGCCCATCTAAATGTGCATTGCTGTAAATGGCTGGGTAAAACAAAATAAACCCCGGAAGCAAATAATGGCTTATTTGTTGTTTTTAAATTCCTCTTATTATTATAATTATCAGAAGGAAAGAAGAAATGATGATGATGATGATGATGATGATGATGATGATGATGATGATGATGATGATGATTAGTTTAAAGTCCGTTACACATGCTGGCATGTGTTAGGTGACTTTAAGAAATTTACTTCCAAACTAATCTATCTCTGATCAAGTCTTTATCCATCAGGTCCATTTAAATCACTTCCTCACATGTTTTCCTTCGCCTTCCCCTATGAACTAAACCTGCTACCTCAACTGTTCTACATTTACTAACCCAAGAACTCTCATCCATTCTTTCAATGTGGCCATACCATCGAAGTCTCCTGTTCTGCACACATCTTCCTATACTGTCCAGATTTAATCTTCTTCTGAGAGATGAAATATCCACAGAGCATTTTGTGACATGTCAACAGAACAGGACTCTGGACAGAACATTATGATTATTTCACAGGATATGACATCATGAGAGAACGTACGTGGCAAAGAAGCGAGATCAATTCTGCTTTCCTTTTGGGGTTACAGCGTCGAAGTGAGCAGACGTCCTTTTCGAGGTTTACCACTTCTATGAGGGTGAGGCAGGAATCTACAGTCCATCGAGAAAATTGCTGGGGAAAATAAACCTTACCTCAGAAGCAAATAATGGTTTATTTGTTTCTGTTTACGTGTCTCTCTACAAGGACAAAGTTAGACACAAGGTCGGGTTTTAATGTGGGGGAAAACCAGCTCCCCCAAAAAGGGACACTGGATTAGAACAAAAATAAAAATTGCTTCAGTCTAGAAGGATTTCTCATTCACTGACTGAGGACAGAAAAGATGAAGTTAGTATCAGAACAGATACTACACTTTGCTTCTTGCCAAAAGGACAATATTTTTCCCATTATGACAGCTACCAGAAGGAAAGAAGTAAAAGAATTTGAGAGATGAAATATCCACAGAGCAATTTGTTGCATGTCAACAGAACAGGACTTTGAACAGAACATCGACCAGAAATGCTTATTTACAGTCTTGGATCGAAGAACACTCTATCTCTTATTACACTAAAAGTCAAGATACTGTAAAATATCTATTTTGTGGCGGCCATTTCGTGTTTTTGGTGTTCAAATACCAATGTTGCCTTACAGATTTTCATACAAATTGCTTTCAAAATGTTAAAACTTTGGGTATAATTTTACCCTTTGCCCCCCATGCTGTCGATGAAAAAATAAAAATAGATTCTATATATTACGTGCGATTACACATCAGAACCCTAGAAATACCAGGAAAAATTAAAAAGTATATATACACACATACATATATATAATTTATTATTTGATATATATAATAAGGTGTATAGATTTTCAGTATTTATTTCAACAGTTCACCAAACGTGATTAGAGCTAGGTAATAAGTTATGAAAATATATCTATGGCAAGTAAGCTTATGCTGAGTACTAAATCTAACACATGAACTGGATTTTGTAAATGAAAAATGAAGGAAAACATGATTAATCAACAAAACATTTATAGAACTAAATTTTACAAGAATATAAAATCAGTTTTAGTGAAGAAATGTTCCTTTGGTAAAGTTTATACAACTCATGTTCTTTGGTAGAAAATGTTCAGTAAATAAGCAGACACGAGGGTTAAGGATGTGTATGTCTATATTGGTGTGTGTGTGTGTGTGTGTGTGTGAGTAATATACAGTGTATGTGAGTAAGTGGCAATGTGATACTGTGTGTCTGGATAGGTTTACCGTGTTCTGTTACTGTGTGAGTAGTGGTGCACGGGGTGAGAAAAGCTTGTACGTGCATTTTGAAGTGTTCTTTTCTTCTCGCATTTCCCAAAGGCACGGGGGGGGGGGGAAGAAGTAGACATTCTTGGGTCCTTCTGCCGGGTTGAATCTCTCTATCTTTTAGCTGTTTATTTCCTCGTTCTTATAAGGGTTTCAAAGTTTGCGTCGGCTTGCCAATTTAACATAGACGTGTTAGATTTTGGCTTTAAAACACTATTCATTGGATGGAAAATATTGAGTTAACGTTTGTGTAAAAATATCCTTGATTTTTTTAAGTGAAAAGGGGAGTGTATCCCAACAAAGCAGAGAAAGAAAGAGGGTAGAAATTCAAGCCATTTGCTTTTTGGCGTTCGTTCGGATCGCATCTTGGTCCAACACAAGCTACCAGTGGTGGTAACACAGTTTCACTGACTAAGGTAGTGCTGCAACACCTGGATACACTATTAAAAATGTCATAAAAGGAAGGGCCAATGAATCAAAAATGTAATTCTTTAGATATATATAGTCAATAGAAGCTATTGGCTCTAAACTCTTTAATTGTATACTTTGTCTTTCTCAAAAATGCATATAACTCGAGTCACAAATGTGGTAAAATATTCTGAATTAATTTTATACCCAGCTTTATAAATGTTTTCCAATAGAGGTTCACAATTATGTGAAAAGCGCATCAATTAAGGTTGCCAATTCAACTAGAGTCATATGATGAAAGTTGTCATTTGACATATATAAAATATGGTTTGTTACTTAAGGCCTCAAGTGCTTTCACAATATATATATATATATATATATATATATATCTGTGTAGCTTAATTTCCATAAATATATTTTCATAACTTACTACCTAGCTCCACTCACGTATTGAGCACTGTTAAAGTAAATACTGAAAATTGATACATAAAAGATTATATCTCCTTATAACATTTTATGTGGATACATGAAATAATAATATATATATATATGTGGATACATGAAATTATATATACAGGGTGTCCCAAAATAATGTATACACCCTTTGAATTGTTATAAGTCGTTCAATTTACTGATTTTTATTTGCAAGATTGATAAACAAGATTGAGTAAGAATATTCATTTAAAAATACTGACAGTAAAATTAACAAAAACATAGAAAATTAACTTTTAACAAAGATAAAGGCTACTTAGGGTAATTTCAGAATGTTCATAAAATGAACCCTCATCCTAACCCCAACCCGTTCTGCTCAATACACTTTCCATATAGTGAAGACGTGAAGAATTGTACCTACAAACGTCCTGCGACATTTACTCCGGTATTTGAGCACATTCTACTACAATTACTACTCCCATTTGTTTGCAATTACTTCAGGTTTCTTGCTTTAAACATTGTAGCCTTTACGTTTATTAAAAGTTAATTTTCTATGTTTTTGTTAATTTTACTTTCAGTATTTTTAAATGTGTATCTTACTGTTCTACTCTTTTATCAATTTTGTTTGCAAATCAAACTCAGTAAATTGAACGAGTTATAACGATTCAAAGGGTGTATACATTATTTTGGGACACCCTGTATATATATATATATATATATATATATATATATATATATATATATATATATATATATATATATATATATATATATATGATGATGATGAAAAATTACAAATAAACTTGGAAGAAAAGAACGTGTTCTGCGGTTGATTCTATTATGATTCTATTATGAGTTTGTTTATTATTTTTTAGTGTAATGAATATGATATAATGTGTGATAGTGGCATATAAGTATAAAAAGCGAAATGGTAGTTGCTGTTAGAAGAGTTCAACATAAGATGTGATCGAATGGGTAAAAAGGAAGAAATGGATACTTAAGTGTTCTTTGAAGAAAAAAAAATGATGCATAAGTAGGTGAAAGTGGGTGAGACTTTAGAGGTTAGGCTGTCAAAATCCTACTGATTTGATTTCTAGATGTTGTCCCTTTTTATTGTCACGGAAAATTCACATCGGCTCATGAAACACACAACTTTCTATTTAAGTGGAGATACTTTTGATTGGGTTAAAATATAAACATTTTTGTATTTATTTATTTTATTTGGATGTTGCAGGGTGAAAATCACTACAACTTAACAGAGATATTTCATTCTACGAAAGTATCTACTGTTCCGTAGTAACTTGAACCGAGCCTTTGTGAAAGTGTTTTTTCTTCAAAATAGGCGCAACGAATTATACATGTATACTGCAATTTTAAAGTTTCCAAACCAAATTCCAACAAGTAATCCCTTCGTAAAATAGCAATATTCGATATTCCATTTTATACGTTTGTATAGTGTACTCATATCACTACTCCAACACGTAATCACCTTATTGAGTATGTTTTATTTAGATACACGTTAAATAGTAACGGGTGCGTTCGTTAGTACATATCTAATGATTTAAATTTGCAGGGTAACGTTAACAGGTACACAGGAAATCGGGGTCATCGGGTCATGGGGTCAGCGTATGTATTCAGACATCAGTTCAACCTGCTGTTGCTAGAAACGCATGTGAAATCACATGGCTCTAAAAGAGAGTGAGGGAGAGAAGTAAGGAGTTCGTTGGCCAGCCTGAAGCGGATAGCATGTGTAAAAAATGACTTAAGAATCGATTATAAACTAAGTGACTAAAGCCCCGAGATGTCTGTAGTCCCGGAATGTCCTCCCTCCATATTTAGTGGAAAAGAAGACAGCTTAATAAATGGTCCTTCTCGAAATTCAGAATATTCTTCCTTTTTTCTTGTTGTGAGACGTTAATTCCAGAGCGAGAATTCGCCCCATAAAGACGGTCAGGGATGAAGTGGCTTAGTTACAGGAGGAAGGGGGACACGTGGTATGATTTAATTGTACTCGTATGATCTGTTGGTTTGCATTCGATAACAAACATGTATTTATTTGATCATGACATGCAAGACATTAGACCCCTCCCCCTTGAAGGGGAGGTACATGCAACACACACAAGGATCGGAAATAGATTAGAAAATAACAATGATAAAGAAACGGTAATAGTAAAGAGACGGGTGCATTTATATATGTGTGAGGAAAATAGAAAAAGGGAAGATCTAAAATTCAAAAATGCATTTCAACGTTTCACATCTCAACTATTACGAGGGCTTTTTCAAGAGTAGCAAATCTAAAAAGTGTCAAAAGACGAAAAGATTTGTCATTCTTTAAAAAACCCTTAAAACAGTTGGGCGAAACGTTGAGATACATCCTTGGGTTTTAGGTCTTCTATTTTCCATTTTGTCTCATCCCATCGGATTTATTAATTTGTCATATATATATATATATATATATATATATATATATATATATATATATATTATTTACCTCATTTCCAAGAAGTTAGACATAAGGTCAAGTGTGGTTTCGAGTAGCCAATGCATTAGGATAAGCACACTCTGGCCTACAAAAAATGCCTGGCAGCTCCGTCGGCTTTTCCCGGTAAAGGGGTCTTGGGCGATTAGCATTAAACTAACCCCTTCTCAAAGAGAAAGCAAAGCCTGATGAGGTGAACCTCCTACATATATATATATATATATATATATATATATATATATATATATATATATATATATATATATATATATATATATAGCACTGGATAAAGTGAAAGAATAAAATAAGGTGCAAATCAAATTTTATTACAATTCAATGTTCAAGCAAAGTACTTTAAAGTCCTTAACTCATGAGTTTTCAAAGAAAATCTGTTCCTCAGAGGACCATTACCGCAATGACATTACTGCAGGTAATAAAATTAAATTTTGAAAATATATAAAAAATATATATATAAAAAATACATAAAAGTATATAAAACATCAAATATATCGGCCCAAAACATACTTTTTTGTTAAACTTATACAGTTCATCCAAGTCATAAAGTTTAAAACAGCTTCAAGAAAGATATCAAAGTGGTTGATTAAAAAAATAATCCAGGTGGTGAATGGTAGTCCAAAAACGAAATGCTGGAAATTTGTTTGCTATCGATGCAGTAGATGACAGTGAAAAGTATATCCAAGGTGTATGCAAATTAATAAAACGATAAAAAAAAAACAAATCATATGAAAAGTTCAGAAAACTCACTTGGTGTTGAATATTATAATGTCCAAATTCAGGGTTCTTATGAGTATATTGAGCTTCAGTTTTATCCGGATTTTCACTAATTAAAGATATTAGTTGCCTCTTATATCTTTTGTTGTATTACCTTATATATATATATATATATATATATATATATATATATATATATATATATATATATATATATATATAATATATATATATATATATATATATATATATAAATATTCTTACAGACAAACGTAAGAGGTACATAATACAACATAATAAATGAAAGGGGTGCACATTAAGTGACGTCATTACTAAAGTTCATTCTACTTAAATGTCCCGAAAACAATGGAAATGCATGTATTGCCAGGGCAAAACCATAGAGAACGCATGAGTTATGTAAAGTAAATACAACTTAAAGTTACTTTGATAGTTTCTAGGAACTATTCTTTATACAAATTCATCAACCAGTATCTTAAACAACCATGTTTAAATATCGACCTGTGAATGATAGTGGTGACACATAAATAGAACATCTGACCGTAAATACACAAGAGTCATAAAAACTAAGTCAAAACATACAAGTAGCCCGATCACATCCGTATAACTCGAAGCCCACACTAGAAAGAGACCAAGCCATGATTTCGAATGTCGCACTTCTTTTATACATCACAATTGAAAAGTTCATTGTCACTTTTGAGGCAAGCAATACTTCAGGGGAGATAACTTAAATATTGTTCAAGAGAGATAAATCTAAATATACTTTGCCAACACCTTCTCTAACTGTGATGTTGTAGCCATTGAAATTCACCTACCAGACATAAGGAAAAGGCGAGCATCCTCTTTGGTGAGCAGACGTTTTGCCAGAGAAGTGAGAATATGTCGAAGCCTCTCGCTTTCTTCCCACCATTGGTTCTTTGCTTCCGTTTTTTTCTCGCTGTCCAAGCTGCAGAAATCGTGAAGAATATGCCCGACTGGTTGAAGGATGTACAAACATTCTAGCGTGTTTTTATCTTCACGGTACCATCTGCAAAATATTGGAAATCTAGATCAGTTCCCTCAGGCACAATCTACATAGACATGACAGAAGTAAATAGACACATCATCATCATCATCATCATCATCATCATCATCATCATCATCATCATCATCATCATCGTCGTTGTCGTCGTCGTCGTCATCATCATCATCATCATCATCATCATCGTCGCCGTCGCCGTCGTCACCGTCGTCATCGTTGTCGTCATCGTCGTCGTCATCGTCATCATCATCAGCATCGTCATTGTCATCAGCATCGTCGGTTTAACGTTCGTTTTATCAGAGCAGGTGAAGTGCCCTTTAGATTTTGGTGGACAATCCTTTAGAGATGGTGTCTCGATAAAAATACTGGCCTTCCCCTGTGAACTGGACCGCTTACCTT
The DNA here is from genome assembly GCA_963556195.1 of Sepiola atlantica. Lineage (NCBI taxonomy): Eukaryota > Metazoa > Mollusca > Cephalopoda > Sepiida > Sepiolidae > Sepiola > Sepiola atlantica. Next base: position 100,287,052 of record OY744524.1, on the reverse strand, counting down.
AACTTTTCTACATCTACTGACCCAAGAACTCCAATCCATTCTTTCAACATGGCCATACTATCGAAGTCTCTTGCTCTGCACACATTTCTATATACTGTCCAGATTTAATCTTCCTCTGAGGTCATCAGAACTAAGTTTATCTTTAAGACTCACATTACACATCCCTCGTATCATTCTCATATGATTCTCTCCATGCAACGCATGTCTTCAACCCACACTAGCTAGTTTACATTTCCATACATAATTACACTGTGTACACATGCCTGATAGACTCTTCCTTTTGTTGACAGTGGTAACACTCTGCTGGTTAATAAAGGCAGAAGTTCCCTGAATTTACTCCATCTACTGCTAACTCTAGCAATCACACTAACACCTGCTCCACACTGTGCTCCAATTGTATCACCAAAGTAACAAAACCTGTCAACAACCTCAATAGCTTCACCATCAAAAAATATGTGTGTTTCAAATCTTATCATCGAATCTCTCTTCCTAACATTGACTTTCCCGCAAAACAAACAAAAAATAAAGCAAACGAGAGAAAGCAAGAAGTTACCTTAAGAGAAACGATTTGTCATCAGGATTTTCCGTCGCTTTGAGAAACTTTTCAAACTGCTCCTTTCTTATCGTTCTTGGACAAGGTCTGTAGCCATATTTATGCGACAAGAAAGACTGTACAAAAAATGAATAATATTTTTCTTACATTATTAAGTACGCTCACACATTCAGAATATTTGGGTGCCATGTTTTGCAGGATCCTCAAACTAGAATTGATATACAAAATGAACTGAACTTTTATAATTATCAACAATAAATAAAATAAGTGAAAATTCTTACTTCAAAAATTCTTGCTTCAGAATTCTTACTTGAAAAAATTCTTAATTCTTATTTAAAAAATTCTTACTTCAAAATTCTTACTGCAAAATTTATAAAAATTCTTACTTCAAAATTTTTACTTCAAAATTCTTACTTCAAAATTCTTATTTCAAAACTAAATTAATTAATCAAGAGAATTGAATAAAAAATACATTCATAGCAATAGAAGAGCTGACAGATTTTTTAAAAGCTTTTATTCACACTAAAACAAGGCATATTCCCACTGACGTGTAAGGGGCTATTGTGATAGAGACCAAATTTATAGGGGGCGACTTTGGTGAAGAGTTGGCCAGCAAGATGTTTGTTAACATTACATTTAAATTTCTGCATGTTGGTACAGTTGAAGAAACAGGGAGTAGGAAGGGAATTCCGAACACAGTGGTCCAAGATAAGGAGCTATCAGAGTAGCAAATATTTCGGTATCCTCTATAGTGAAGGGGTGGGATTTTGCTGCGGGTGGGTTGGGGGTATTTACGTTGAGGGAGTGCAGTAAGCTCATTGGAGCGCATTCCATGGAAGTACTTGTAAAACAAGCACATGGATGCAACACTGAAACGATGCAACTGAAAATATGGGAACTATTAGATTAGAAATTCTTTTTTGCACCTTGTGCAAGAGGAAGAGGTTAGTGGTTGGTGCACCAGCCCATATGTGGCAATAATTCTCTATACACGGGCGGATTGTGGATTTATAGAGATATAGGATACTGGCAGATGTGAGAAGTCTTCTAGCCTGGTAGAGAGATCCTACCTATTTTGCAGCAGACTTGGCAGCATCTTCTATGTTATTATTCCATTTCAATGAATGTCAGGCTGAGCAGTTTGAATGTTGGACTCACACAAAGGGTGTTATCAGCCATGACAATCGGTGGTTGGAAATTTTTTTTAAAGCATCTTAAGAATAGAAGATTATATTTTACTTCCATGTGTCATATATGCATATGTATGTATTTATGTATATATGTATATGTATGTATTTATGTATATATTTATATGTATGTATTTATGTATATGTATGTATGTATGTATGTATATATGTATATATGTATATGTATGTATTTATGTATATATTTATATGTATGTATGTATGTATGTATGTATATGTATGTATTTATGTATATATTTATATGTATGTATGTATGTATGTATGTATATGTATGTATTTATGTATATATTTATATGTATGTATGTATGTATGTATGTATGTATGTATGTATGCATGCATGCGAAGTGAAGTACAACCAAAACAAACAAAATTATTTTGTATTGGAAACTCGTTTTGTTCCAACCGTATTAATTGTGATAAATGTTCATTAAATATTTATTATTATCTGACTTTTCGAAGGGGTGGAACCCTGATTATTATTGAAACAAAAAAAAATCATATATACACATTATATATATATATATAAATAAAAAGAATCTATTTAATTTTCCTCTGAATACTTTACTCTGAACACTTCCGGTTTAACCCCCAGCGCTCCTGGCATTTTCTCGGTACCCGGGATTTTTCTTTTTTTATTTTTGACAAGGAGAGGAAGAAGAAGAAAAAAAAAAAAAAAATCTCTCGAAATATCAAATTGATTCTTGATAATCCGGACATTACAAACTAACACCCTTGCTGTCTAGAAAAATAAACAAACCTTTCGATCTATATCCGACTTATTTCGGTTTTGTTCTGTTTTTGTTCTTCACAGCTTCCAGCAACCCGGATATTCGCATTGCCTTAAACCTTTTTAAAAACTTTTATTATTACTCCCAGCAATGCTTACAGCAAACTACCAATTTCTATTATATATATATATATATATATATATATATATATATATATATATATAATTAGCGGGGGTGTAGAAATACCTGGTATAGTAAACAGGCGCAATGCTACCCTACTCGGCGAGATGGACCCATAGATTTTGTTAGATCATCCATCAAGGAGACGGAAACTCCAATATAAAACTTGCGCTCTAGATCGTCTCCCAGTTATCTTGCTTCGACTTGTCACTGAAACCAGACTTTGTAGAAGGAGAGCGTTCTCTGCGTGTCGTAAAAACGCAGAGCATGACCATCTATATGTACAGATATCCCTACAAGATCCACAGCGATGGAGACCTGTAAAAATAAACTGGGCTTACTGAACAATATGCGCAACCACTATCGGACAGTGCAATCTTTGTAGGGATCGCCTTCTTCTGTAAAGAAGTAGCAATCATCATGTATGTATGCATGTATGTATCCAAACCAATTGAGGAGATGTGTGCATCTGTGAGGTGTGTGACCGGACTCTGTTGTCAAAGGCAGGTCTTGTTAATCACATGAAATGACATGAAAGCATTTCAAGCACAACTATTCTTCTTCCAAGGCAAACACAGAATCACAGCTTGTCATGCTCTCGATACTCTTGAGTGTGTTGATCAACTGGTGGCCTTAAACGTCACATAAAAGTGCACAATGATGCAAGTCCTGTGCCTTTTGGCTTGACCTAGACCAGTGATCGACATGGGTGTCAAACCTGCTCAAAGATATGGAATTCGTTAGCAGAACTGAAGAGCCATATACAGACCCACGAAAAGTCAATGAATGGAGGAGTGGCATTTGTCTGACAAGACGTTACAGTCATCATATATGTATATATGTAACGCAGGTTAGTTTCTAAAGGTGTGGTAAAACAACAGGATATCCCCTTCAGACTTCGTTATGGCAGGCATCTAGGAGACGAAAAACTTTGATATAACATTTGCTGCGACTGTCGCTTCCGATGATGTAGATTTTCTGTGTGTCAGTCGCTTAGAGGCTGGGGTTGGTTGTATGCAAAGCCTTTCCCAACTTAAAAAGCTTATCTCACATATTGATAGAGACACTCAACAGAGTAGAGAATAAAATGAAAAGATTCAAATACTATATTTTTATTTTATTTTGATTTACGGCATTTCAACGATTTTTGTTTTTTTTTGGATTGTTAAATCCAGTCATTTTAGTAAAAGTTTTATGCTTAAAGTTATTGATATCTTTATGCTCAACTTTATAAAATACATTTTCTTTTTTAATCTTAATAAAGCCACATTTTTCGTTTTAAAACTAAAGAACGGCAATAATTTGTTTAGGTCTGTTCCTGTGTATACGTTTTCAGCGGCTCAAATTCTCTTTCCAGCTTAAAATAGAATTAAGAATGCTGAGAATGTACAAACCAGTTATTCGATTTGAAACTTCATCATTAGAAAACTAGTATTGAGGCATGGACACTAAGTAGTTAAAAAGAAGTTAAAAAGTCTGTAACATTTTTCTTTTAAAACCTCTTTCTCTCTCTCTCTCTCTCTCTCTCTCTCTCTCTCTCTCTCTCTCTCTCTCTCTCTCTACCTCGCTACCCCACTCTATCCCACTCTCTCTCTATTCCCCCCCCCCTTCATTGCCTCTCTCCATTTCCCTATACCCTCTATACTACTTTCCCTCACACTTCCCCCTCCCCTTCTCTCTCATTCAGTGTGATGATATATGGAAGTGAAACCTGGCCAGTGAGGATTAAAGGCATGTGTTGCATGGAGAGAATTAATATGAGAATGATATGTGAGTCTTAAAGACAGATTTAGTTCTGATGACCTCAGAGGAAGATTAAATCTGGACAGTATAGGGAGAGGTGTGCAGGAGAGTTGACTTCAATGGTATGGTCACGTTGAAAGAATGGATGAGAATTCTTGGGTCAATAGATGTACAACAGTTAAGATAGCAAGTTCAGTTCACAGGGGAAGGCCGAGAAAAACATGGGAGGAAGTGATAAAATTGACACAAGGGAAAGAGGGATAAATAAAGACCTAGGTAGAGATAGGTTAGTTTAGAAGTTAATTTCTTAAATTCTTGCAATCACGCTAGCACCTGCTCCACCTTGTGCTCCAATGGTATCGCCAAGGTAACAAAACTTTTCGATAGCCCAAATAGCTTTGCTATCCAGATATACTTTCTCCACATCTGAGTTCTCATCCGTCTCCATTGTCTTACACTTGCACACAAATTACTTATTCTCTTTCAACCTACTAATAATTCCACTTGTTTACCCAATGCTTTTTTTTTACAAACGGGTCACCACTTATCAAGGCCCAGAGGCCACTCGAGGATAAGGGTTATTGAGTTTGACAGGTTGGCAGTTAAACTTCGAGGGGATTTGTAATGGTGGCTCTAACGGGTCGGAAATTGATTATTTAATAGGACGGCTCAACAAAATTTTTTTAAGATTGGACTTGAAGACATCAATGTTGTAGTCAGCTGGGAAGCAACCCCGTGGTACTGTGTTCCACAGACGGGCAGTTCTGAAAAAGAAACTTTGCCCATGGAAGTTGTGTTTAGTTTTAGGTACACAGAGCAAAAAAGGGAAATTATTTACAGTGGTTGTAGCTAGACGAGTTTTTGTTGTTAATGTTTTACAGGAGGGGGGAACCATAGATTGAAGCTCGGTCGAGCACCTGCCATGGAAATAACGATAGAGTAGGGAAAAACTAGCAACGTCTCTTCTGTGAGAAAGGGGCTGTAGGGAAGAGAAGAGGGCATCCCCCACTAGTTTCGAATCCGGTTTTGTACACTGTCAAGGCAGGGAAGGTGCTCTGAGTGGAACCTCCCCAGATGTGGCAACAGTACTCCATCTTAGGGCATATTTGACTTTTATACAGGTAGAGGATTGCGTCAGGGGTGAGATACTTTTGAGAATGATCCAACCATTCTTCGAGCGACCGTGGCAACAGATTACAGGTACCACAAAAAAAATTTAATTGCACCCGACTTCCTTTCCACAAACTGAGCAAGGGAACTTTCCTCTTTTGGGGAGCTTTCCAACATTACAACTACTGATCATCATTCTTGATAACATAATATGATAATGTCTATATTAAAAATGATGATGTCTACGTATATATATATATATATATATATACATATAACATATATATATATGATGTCTATATTACACTATTGCAATAACCAAGAATATATTGTGCGTGTCCAAAATAATTTATTTTACTTTAACTACGTATTGGCACTTAAAAAAAAACAATTTAATATGTAACGGTCAAAAGTGGATTATTTTATTCTAGCGGAACTCTTATGTATCTTTTGTGGAACCCTAGTGTTCCGGGGAAGCCTTATTGAGATACACTGATTACAGTCGGAGCGAGGAACATTGGTGACATTGTGGTACCACTGAAATGGATGTTGCTAACACAATGGTAATCATTGAGATCATAGTCCCAACCAACTGCATGTTTACCACCATTTAAAACGCTTTTGGAAGAATATTTTGCATACACACAGACATATAAACATATACACATTCGCTTTTATTTATATGCATATACACCAACATGAAAGAAGTGAATAGACGCCTCAAGAAAAATAGTTCATACATGGTTAAAGTTTCTGCTTCCTTCTTCAACAACCAGCACTCGGAGCCATACAAAGCAGTAAAAGTTTAAAACATCGATAGTTTATACTAGTTGACATTTTTTGTGTGGTACATGTTCAGTCTCAAGGGGACATTCTTTTAAATGTTACTTTCTTCGTTCGGATTCGGATGCGTTTATTGCCTGTCACCTGGGGCTCCCTCATGAATGAGGGAATTCCAAGGACTTTTTGCTTGAGGTTCATATTTTTTAACATTTAACAGATTTAGTCTTGTATATATATCATTTGCAGATCAATTTCTTTTATATGTGTATATTTTGTAAGTAAACAGTTTGAAAGTGATTACTTTTTATTTTATTATTTTCGTTTTTAATCCATAGGGCAGTTCGGTCTATTGCACTTATAGATATTAGATTTTGTAGTATAAACCAATAAAAGTTAATAAAACACACACTGTTGTCCTCTATCCATTATATTTAACCCATATACACAGACATGCAAGAAGTGAACAGACCCCCCCCCCCACGAAAATAATGTACAAAGCATCAGTGCAGTTTTGAAATATCGATATTTGATAATGATTGATATTGCTTTTTTATATAAATATATTTATACTATAAGTTAACTACTGATAAAAATGATACTGCTGTGTAGTGGCTATCTCCCATCCACCGGGTCCTCAAGTGGCGGATAGGGAAACGGCCTTCAGATATGGAGGTTAGCTGTGAATACCCAGGTAATCTACTCAGCGGGTGTATGTGGGAGAAGCTCTAGTCAGATATATTTGCATGAAATGCATACAGATGCCTGATGTAAAGTTTATACTTGGCAGGTGCTGTCCGTCATAAAAGCTGACTGACTTGGCCGAATGCAGGCTGTTGACCTGGGTTATTAATGAACTTATTGTCGATCACAAAAATGCCTGCACGCTAATAAAATAAAAGAATCGATGAAGAAGAAGAAAAAAAAGAAGATATCACCTTTCAAGTTAATCACAGATAAAAACGAACATGGCACCATCTAAGTTAACATACAAGATCTGCCACGAATGCACGCCTTCAAATATCTCACTTTGACATGCAGTGATCACAGTAACATCCTCAGCAATGTTGCTGCATACATCAATGCGACGTGGCTCAAATCACGCATCACCAATCACATCCTCTCTGGTCGCAAGATTAGCTAATGTCTAAAGTCAAAATTCTACCTAACTGTTGTGAGACCCGTCTGTTTTTGTACAGCTCCGAGTGCTTACCGACAACGAGGAAGGCGGAGTGAAGATTTGCCATTATGGAAACCAAAATGCTCTGCTGGATGTCTGGGATTACACTGCTCAACTGCATCTGCAATGAGGATATCCGAAGGCGCTACAGCATCGCACCGATTGAGGGCAAGATGAAGGAATGGCAGCTCAGATGGTTTAGACTGAGGGCCAGCAACAACACTGTAGCGAAACTTGCCTTTGCATTAGAAGCCAATGATGAGATGGGCAGACACCTTGCACAAAGATCTTTGTAAAATCAGATTTCACCTGCACCAAGCCTATGATTGTTTCAAGTGGATACAAAAATCTGTAGTTCGCGATTTATGCAGAAGAAAAATAAGAAGAAGAAGAAGAAGAAGAAAAAGAAGAAGAAGAAGATATCATCTTTTACGTATGTATATTTATAAGTATCAATCTTGTCATGCAAAAAATTACATTGTTGGCTGACGACATTTCAAGTGTTTAGAAGAAGTGTTGTATCGTAGTAATAACAATAAATAGGAACACAAGACAGGAATAGAAGGGATAAGAAATGTATTAAGAATACTTAATTACATACAATAAGTCAGTCACAAATACAGGCTCTAGGCAGACGTGTTATAAGCGGTGCGCTAAGCGGTTCCTCTTTGGTTAGGCGAAGGTGTCGACTTTATAGTGATCTGACACATCCATCCTATCACTATGAGTAAATCCGGATCAGTCCATAACAGGAAGGGAGAAAGCTAACAGCAAAGCAAACAGCCCTACACCGTATGAAATGAATTTGAAAAAAAAATCCTTCCTCTATTTTCATAATGATACTTTCTTTCTTTTTTCCCTTTTTCTTTCTTTTTTTTATGGAAGTCACTCCAGACAAGACATGAAGCCACTTAAGTATGGCGGATTTATATTTATTTATCTATTTATATACAAATAAATACACATTGGTCTTTATTATAGAGTGGGGGATAAATAGTCTGCATAAACAGACATGAGAAAAGTAAATAGGCACCCCCATTTAAATAATTCGTCCTTCATCGGCAGCCATTACTCGCAGCTGTTCAAAGCAACAGTAAAAGTTTGAAACATCGATATTTCATATTAATTGACAGTTTCAGATATCAATACACACAGGTATCAATATCAATATGTCTATCATATATCACCTTTTAAGCATGAAATGGGTCAAAGAAACAGTAGAATTGTCAGAGTTTCAGACGAGCAATATTATCAATCTCAAGGTAGAATTAATCAGTGTCAAATAGCAGCAAACCTCGTGATTCCACATCCTATAGTTAATCGAGTTATTGCCCAATTAATCAGAGAGGAAAGATAATCAATATCATCTCGCCTAGGTCGATCAAGACTCTCCGACAGCAATCTTAGTTGTTAATGATTAGCATGGTTATCCAACGCTGCCCGGGGAGGGGGGGGGAGAGGCATGTACAACAAAATAGAAGAATTAAAAAGTGTGCGAAAGTCAAAAATGTGTATTTTAGTTCGAGTTTCACACCAAATGTCGATGGAAAAAAAAATTGCTCTAAATATCGACATACCCCCCCCCCTCCCGCCACCCCCGACTAATTTTGTTCCTGGTGCCCTCCCAAAAGAATGAATATTACAAAAAAAAATGTGTGCATATTCTGGAGTAATGCTGAAAAAGAATATATCAATTTTGTGGGTGTGTCTTGTGTGGTTTCTGACTTCTAGCTGGACACACACACACATACAGACAACTGCCCTTTATATAATAGATAATAAGGGCGTCTATTTACTTCTGTCATGTCTGTGTAAGTATGGAAATAGGGTGTGCGTTTTTTGTACAAAGGATACCATTGCAGACTATGAAATCAGCTATGCCGGGATCAAATCTTACCTCGGATCTATCATGTTTACTAATACTGTCGGGAAAGGTATGAACCCTTAAATTCCTTTGCTGTATTAACGATAATAACTTTTGTTCAATTAAACGTATACAATAAATCGTTCACCCTAGACACTTTCTTGTTACATTCTTCCTATGTGTACCTAAAACCAAATGGAACTTCCATGAACAAAGTTTATTTCCAAGAACTTCCCATCTGTGGAACAAAATATTATGAGACTGTTAACTACAAGATGGTCGTCTTCAAGTCCAATGTTAACAAATATTTGTTAAGCCATCCACTCAAATTCTACCTTTTCCACCTATTATTTCAAATCCTCTCATAGTATTGTTCATCATCCAACTGACAATTATGCAAACCCTTATCCTCAAGTGGCTTTTGACATTTGTGATTGGTGACTCACTAGCATATAAAAATAAAAAAGGCATTGTTTCAGCATTAAATAACTCCAAAAGGGCTGATATGCCGTAAAACAGAAAAAAAACAAAAACAAAAAAAAGCACTAGATATAATGCAATTCTTACAACGAAATTCGGTCCTGTAGAAACTTTTTGACACAGCTCTAATTCTTTAAGACACAGCTCAGTGGTCATGTGGTCATTTGTTGCTTCGTCTCGTATCCCCCATCGCATGTCCACAATCTGGAACTGGTAACCTCTTTTCTGACAAAACACTTTTAATTTCGGGTAGACGTTTTCCATCAAATAGTTTCGTTCATGTTCTGTATCTGTTGGAAAGAAACAAGTAAATGCTACTTATGAAAGGAAGGCCAGAAGCAGTTAGAGGATTTGATAGATTTATGGACAGGATGTGACCTCAGGGCTAGTGAAGCCTGATATACGAAGGAGTTGATTGGTTGATTGAGTAACGAGATATTTTTGCTATAGTTTAACGATATCAGTTGCAATTAGAACTTAGAAATGAAGAGATGTAACATAGTTAACGTCCCAAATAGATGCATTTAGACCCCCTCCTGTCTTTTCCGACCATTTATCCAGAAGTAGCAACTCTTAGTAAGGGAATTGGATCGAATAGTTAATATAAATAAAATATATAGATTAAGCAGTCATCATCTTCTCTGATCTACAGACCTAGCTATTGGCTGAAACTACAAAGGGTTATGTAACATATTCATAATTCTGTTTCATTTTACTTCAGTCGAAGTTCTCAGAAATCAAGAGGTCCTTTTCTGGGGCTAACACTTAATCTCTATATGCGACATATAGATATTCAAGTGTTCAGTTAAAGTTCTCGTTTACTTCTCAAGTGTTAAGTTTGTAAAGAAGCTGAGAACATTAATTTTCCTCTCCCTAATTGACCAGTTGATTATGTTATAGTATATCTTTCTTGTGGTCTCTTGGTCTTACCGGATTCCAGGACAAGAATTCATCTGGTCTGGTGGAGTGTCCAGCTAAGTGCTGTTACTATAAGCAACATCACTAGAAGAAGATGCAGCATTCCTCGTATGAGCAAGTGTATAGCCGTGGCATGGAGATCTTATTTTGGCTTCGAATACTATGTTATTTTGAATATTTGGTCAGGGTTTACTTGTAGGGTGAAGTATCCTCATGTCAGGTTTTCCTGACAAACCCTTTTACAGAGAGACCGAAGACACTCGAGGATGATGTCTAGTAGGTAATTCAAACTCTCTCATATTCATAAATATGTGTATGCTCATATGCGATTTTATACATCTACATTGACAAATAAATCAAATAACTAAATATATGGATGGAGCCAAGGGTTATCATCATCATCATGGCCGTCACTCGAATCGAGTATGCGGGTTTCCAGGGCTTCAATTGTGGGTTCTCATGTGAGAAAACAGTCCAATGCGCGATCCACATATTCTGTCACATTTCGGGCATGCGTTATTGTTTGGTAATTGTGCACGTGGTTGGTTTTCGCGGCATACTATTCTTGCTGTTCTCAGGTCTTCGGCATGACGACGCCGTTCACCCTCAAACCTATCCACACCACCTCCCACTTCATTCCTCCACTCTGTTCTTTCGAGTGCTCTTGCTTCCCATGTTGTGGGATCAATCCCGCATCTCCTCATGTCCTCCTTCAAACAGTCCCTGTACCGTTTCTTCTGTCCTCCAACCCTCCTAGCTCCCACATTTAGCTCAGAGTAGAATATTTTCTTTGGATAGGACTGGTCGCTCATCCTTACAACGTGACCAGCCCATCTCAAACGACTTCTAACAATCAAAGTCTCTACACTAGAGCAACCAGACTCTTCCAGGACACTGATGTTGGTTCGACGATCTTGCCAGGTGATTCTTAAAATTTTTCGTAAGAGTCTTTGATGCAGTTTTTTGAGTGCTTTGATATGTCGATGGTATATCGTCCAGGTCTCCGACGCATATAAGAGAGTGGGTAGGACAATGGCCCGATAGACTAAGATTTTGGTATCCAGCCTTAAATCTTTATTATCAAAGACTCTGGAATGAAGTCTACCGAAAGCAGCACTTGCACACCTAATGCAATACTGGATTTCATCGTCAATGGTGGCATTAGAGGCAATGTGGCTGCCCAAATATGCAAAGCGATCTACGTTTGGCAGCGATTCTCCGCCCAGCTGGATATTAGGAGGGTTTCTGCAGTTATCTTGAGGTGACGGCTGGAATAACACCTCAGTTTTTTTAATGTTGATGTTTAATCCTAATTTTGAGTATGCATTGGCAAAGGCATTAATCGTGGCTTGTAGGTCCTCTTCAGTCAGAGCACAAACTGCATTATCATCTGCATATTGAAATTCAATAAGAGAATCAACATTTGTTTTAGTTCTGGCCTTCAGACGTCTTATGTTGTAAACTCCACCATCCATTCTGTAGTTTATGTATATACCAGGTGGAAGTTGACCATCCAACAGGTGCAGCATTATAAAACTTTACTATTAACCCGACACTAATTAAGTTATTGGCCTGATGAGATCCAGGATGAAAACATGAGTCTATATACAGGGCGTTGCATAAGTATTTCCCCGGTTAGATTTTTCCACAATTGGCTTCATTGCCGACTTGGTGTGGTAATTTACACTGGGCGGGGTTGGTCGGCTTCTTCCTTCGTTGGATGTTTCTAGGGATGATAATGAATTCATAAGTGATCCCCAGTCTTTGTTTTAGAGCCGTTCACTGATATGTAGGGAGACTTTGTTGATCGTCTCATCAGTAAGAGATGTGATCCTGAATGGGCTTTGTACCCACAAGACCTTAATCTTACAGATTTTTATCTGCAGAATTATTTCAAAGATAATGTCTCTCAAAACAGACTATACCTGAACAGAAGAAGATCGTCATCACAGCCCAAAATCAAGGCAATGTGAATAGACGAGTGTCTGAGTTATTGACAATTTTGCACATTGTATTCAGCTGTGCTTATCATTGAACGGTGATAAAACAAAAACTGTTGGGAATTTATGACTGAAACTTGGTGGACAAGTCAGGTATAGACTGCAGTTTATTTGTACCAAATTTGGTTGGATTTCAGAAAGGATTGTGGATTTTATTTACGATTCAATAGGTGGCATTTTTTGGGGTCATAATTTAGTGTTTAAAATGTGATTAAACGTCAGTTTAATAAAAAATTATAATTTAAAAAAAATTTGTATGTAAAAATTTTTTTTCTAAAATTCTAATAAATTTTTTTTTCATAAAACAAACAAACATATATGTGATTAAATTTAATGATACACTTCTTTTTTTTAAATGAAAACATTTTTAATTTAAAATGTATTGTTTATTTTTTCTAATTTCTTCTAAATTTAATTTCTTTTAATTAAAGTATTTTTTTGATATGTGATTATATTTAAAGATAAATTTTATTTAAAAAATATTTGAATATTTTATTCGCTGGAAACAATACAGCAGGTAATCGGAGATACTGAGATGTAAAAAAAATGAGTATTCACAATCAAAGCGAGCGCTGAATCAACTGATCAACTTCCTGACCGAATAACGTAAACATAAACGGTCCCCTAACCCCTTTTTAGGGGATGGCAGGGGATGCTGCATGGTGGATATCACTCATGCATCATGTCTTCGGCTGACGAAATATTTTTATCCGGCATTCGAGCTAGGATCAAAGTGTAGTGTCTGTTCTGTTCTCAGTCATAGAAAGAGGACATTTTTTTTTTGTTTTCCCCATCCAAACTGCCTCTTTTTGAAGCTGGGGTTTCCCTACATTAAAAACCGACTTTGTGTCGAATTTTGCCCTCGTGGGGAGACTAGTAAACAGAGAAGAATATATTTATTAAATAAAGACACAACAGATTGGGATTTTGTTGTTGTTATTTTTTCTGTTTTGAAAGATAACGGATACCCTCGGAAAGAGGGCCTACATGACGAGAAGTTTATGATGATGCAAATCTTACAACAACCTCAAGCTGCATTTCTCTTAGTCTGGAATTTCTCATATCCAGTGGCAGGAAGAAACACAAGGGGGGGGGGCTGCATGTTGAATATCACCCATGCAGCATGTCTTGGGAGGTTTACACCTCCAGCCTATGATGTTCAACAACTTCTGATGAGTTTCATCGTACCCAAATTCACTTACGATACTTGGTTTGAAGCTCTGTGGAACATGGTTGTCTGACACTGACCAAAGGTTCCTTATTTCAACCGCCTAATTAAACCAACCTGAAATAACTTTTTTTGGTAAAGGTTACTATTGACAACATAAAAGATTTTAAATAAAATACAGTGGGGAAATTAATCCAAAACAATTTATTTTGTTTTATTTACTAATTTGTGACCTATTTTCTTTAAAAACAATTCAATTTTAATACTTAGTAGAAACTATAAGCATGTGAAGTTATGTTAACAAAATAATCATCTGTTGGCCATGTTTTTCTTCTTCCGGAAGTAGGTTTACGACCGGGCCGGAAAGGAATGCCGGAAGGAAGCGTTTCATTTAAAGATAAATAATGGCCGGATACTTTGCTTCTGCATTTAAACTCTAATGCAAGCCATTAATTAAGAAACAATTTAATCAAAAGTGGGTTCTTTGATATGACAGGAGCACTTATTTATATACACGTTACACATGAGTAGGTACACCAGAATAAATTATTTGAGACTATTGTTTAAATTCCCCAACTGTATTTCTCTTAACAATGTTATTTTGCCAATAGTAACATTCACCAAGAAACATTATTCCATATCTATTAATAATGGAGATTATATATCTGTCTGAATCCGAAACTATATTATTAGTTTTAACCGCTCTCTTTTTATATCAAATTATCAGCTTTTATATACACCCATTCCAAAACTTCCCCAAACATCACGCGTCTTTCAAAATTTACATAATTAATTTCTTTTAAAGCGTCTAATAAATTAGTATTTGCAAATATACACTCATGATTGTTTTTTTTTCAGATTTCCAGATGTATTTAAAATATTTTCCTCGATAATTATAATCTTAATAAAAATTATAAATATAATTAATTAAAGACATTGTTTTTTTAATCTATATAATTGAGTTACACAATTAAATTAGATTGTAATGGAATATAATGGAACAGTTAGCGTCCACTCCAATGTTTATTTACCCGCCCTCTGATTATTAAGTATAACGTTCTATTTCGAATGCATAGAAAGTTCTATTTCAAGAAAGAGAGAAAGAAAGAGAGAGAGAAAGAGAGAGAGAGAGAGAAAGAGAGAGAGAGAGAGAGGAGACAGAGGGATGGACACAAGACAGGGGCGCATTATTTGATTAATAACATGTAATCAACACATTCTCTGAGATTTATTGTACGAGTCGCTCAAAAATCATATATTTACTTTGATTTTTTAAAAATTAAACCGTTTTGTTTTGTTTTTTTAATCTTATTAGAAATTATGTTTTAAAGCACAAATTTATTGAATCAAATTGTTTAATTTAAAAAATAATTGATTTAAGAATTACTATTTTTTGTAAAAAACCCAAACATATTTAATAATTTAATTTAGAATCGTGTTCATTGTATTTTATTTTTTTAATTGTTGATTTTATTTTAGGTATACCTTTTTTTTAGATTTGAAAAACTTCAAATATTATTATCTTTTTGCGACCTTAAGTAAGTTTAAGATTTTTTGTTTTACATTTTACGCCGTAAAGGATAAATTTTGTTTAAAAACTATGTTTTTATTATTCCGTGTTTTATTTATTAAAATAAAGGATGGGGTAATTTTCTTTCTTTTTTTATATAAAAAAGCAAACAAACACATTTTACTAAGCAGCCAAATAAAACTACTAGCAAAAATATGCGACCAGAGGGAACATATTTTTGCTAGTTGGTTTAATTGACATTCTGGGAAAACGTGGTTGGGCGGTTAGAATGTTGAACCTTTGACCAGTGTCTGACAACCAAATGTCACAGGTCAAACCAGGTCTTGTGAGTGAAATTGAGTAAAATGAAACCCTTTTCTTACCTGTAAAGGTACTGCTTGTAAAGACCCGTACAATCTTGTCGTTACTTGGACAAACTGCATCCACTTTTCCAGAAAGGACTTCGTTGACTAAAAAATCCAAACCGGAGCCTTTTTGCAAACTCGTTTTGCTGGAGGTTTGTGTTCTGACTTTTGAGTCTCCATCGGTGAGTCGATTCCTTTGATACCGATCTATCTTCGACATCAGCTTGATCATCTTGTTCGTATCGGTGCAGGTAACAGGACGCCCTTGACTTGACATCAGCTCGTCCCATAACTTTTTAAGAATCGGATCTTCCGAACAAATCTCTTTGAGTGCTTTTAATTGTTCTTCTATCGTTGTTCCCTTTTTTCCGATTACGTTTTTGGTCGTCAATCTTTTCGAATCTTGTGCTGTGTGGCTGTCTTTTGTCTTTGAAGTGATCCACTCCGTTGAGCTCCCTTTTTGATTATCTCCCTTGCACACGTCTGCATTCACGTTACTTTGACTCGTTTCTGAACGTCGAAGGTTTATTTTGTCGTCAATTGTTCGATGGTCCAAAAAACGATTCCCTTCGGAGGGCGGCACAGCAGGTGGGATAGAATGCTTTCTGTATAATAAAAGACAATATTTGATTACACAAATAGAACACAAAATAAAAATGAATGAATGCATACAAATATTGTAAATATAACTTCGGTAACTCCAACCTTCACAATAAATCAAAGAGGTGTGATAGAAGTCGTTTTCTCTCTCTCTTTCTCGTATTCTCTCTCTCTCTCTCTATCGTATTCTCTCTCCTAAACTATGCATGTCTCTTTCTCTCTATCCCAAGCAATGTCTGTCTGTCCCCCCCTCTCTCTCCTAAGATACTTAGATCTCTCTCTCTCTCCCAATATATTTATCTATCTATCTCTATGTCTCTTTCTCTCCCAAGCTATCTCTCTCTTTCTATCTCTTCTAAGTTATTTAGGTCTCTCTTTCTCTCAATCTATGTAAGTCTATCTCTCCCAAGCTATGTATGTCTCTCTCTCCCAAGCTATATATATATATATATATATATATATATATATATATAAATGACTCTTTACCTCTTGGTCCTCATCTTTGTTCTTTATTTCTATTTTGTTTTTACTTTATATAAAATTTTCAAAGTTAAATGTTGTCGATAATATTTACAACTACATTATCGACCCTATCCTCCGATGAGAAGATTTTAATCTTTGAAAATCCATGGATTAAGGATATGAGGCTCCTTGCTCTGAACTTTTTGATGTTTTAATAAATATTGTATCTTTACAATTCTTTATTCTCATCTTTCACCTCTAATATATATATATATATATATATATATATATATATATATATATATATATTCAATTAATGTATATATATATATATTTATATATTCAATTAATATATATATATATATATATATATATATATATATATATATATATATATATATATATATATATATATATATATATATATAAGCCCGAAACGACGTCGTCTGTAGGCATAAGACACTTTAATATTTAATTAAAAATATAGTAAATGCCCCTTTAAGATTTATAGTTTTTTAAGACTATAACGTAGAGCCCTGTTTGAAATTACAATATTGTTCTCACCCTGCGATAAAGCAAAGTTCTGCTCGCGCATAGAACACTATTGACATCATGATGCTTGTTACACCGGCCGTTCTTACACAGGAGAAACTACACCCGTTGTCACTATAAATAGTGCGAGTCACCAGAGACACTGAAGACAAAGCACCACCTTGTAACTGTCTAGCCAAGAGCCACTTTCTGGGTAAGTGTATCTTTATTTCAATTACTGTTTGTGATTATTTCTCGCGGCCGTGTCGGCCGAGGCGTTAGGCTCGTAATACTAGGCTGAATCTACGAACTGCGTTTGAGCCCATACGACCGCCTGAAACCATCACTTCCTGCACTGATAAGGGTGTGAGCCCGAAACGACGTCGTCTGTTTATTTATGTTGGACATTCTGAACATACATAAGTAAAACTTGTAAATTTTATTACCGATTCCATGAGTGGCATTATTATTTGGGTGGCGGGGGGGGGGGGGGGGGGTGTGTCACCCTGTATATATTTTGTGAATGCATATAAATATATTAGTTGTTTCTTAGTTTTGTAATGTACTTATTTACTTGCCTCCCCACGAGGGCAGAGTTAGAAACAAGGTCGTTTTTTTTATTGTGGAAAAACCCAGCTCCCTAAAAATGGGGTACTGTGGATTGGAACAAAAATTAAAATTGTCTCAGTTTAGAAGGATCTCTTCTTCACTGACCGAGGTCAGAAAAGGTGAAGTGTAGTATCAGAACAGATACTACACTTTTTTTCCTCGTGAAAAGACCAATTTTTTAATGTCTTTCTCATAAATTTATGCATAAACTGATGCTTATATGTATTCAAATGAAATTTGAAATCTATAATAGAAGGTAATTAATTATGTAGTATCGCGGCCGTCATGCTGCATATGTGGCCAGATGATGATCATCATAGCATCAAGTGAGGTCCATAATTGACCGTGTTGTATATATGTCCTGCCCCAAATCCATAAGTGTTCGATTTCCTTACACAGGCTGTGGTATGTGTTTAGCTAGCCGTAATAAAAGGTGGTCTCTCATCCAAGTAAAGGGACACCACTGTGCTATTAACATTTTCTCGGTTCATAGTTTATGTTATACACGAAAAGATACTAGAGGAAAATAAACTTTTCTCATTTGGTTAGCAGAACGAAAAATTATGAGCTCTTCTAATAGATCGATCATTTCACACTAAAAAGAAATTTTCACAAGATAATATTTGAATAAATAAACAAGCCGCGCGTGCGTGGTCATCCTCTGTATGTGACTCGATGTGGCGAGTGTAAAATGCAATAAATTTGGGCAATTTGGGGCATTTTTGACCCCCCCTTTGACCCCCTGGGAGCGCGAACCAGAATTTTTCTGATGTCAAGGATGCTCATTTTATATCCAGAACAATTGCCTCTACATTTTGGCCAAGTTTCAGAAAAATTGAATGGATGGGTCAAACATTATGGGAGAAAAGGGTTATTTTTTGCCATTTTGGGGGCTTTTGACCCCCTGGGGGCGCGAACCAGATTTTTTCCAAGGTCAGCGATACTTATTTTCTATTAGGAACAATTGCCTCCACATTTTGGCCAAGTTTCAGAGAAATTAAATGGATGGATGAAAAGTTATGGGGCAAAAAATGTCATTTTTTGCCATTTCGGGGCCTTTTGTACTACCTGGGGGCTAACCAGATTGTTTTTCAAAAATCGGAGAATGTCACTTTCTAACCTGACCAAAGGTACAACTTCATGCAAAATTTCAGAGAAATTCAATGGATGGTTGCGAAGAAAAATCCGGACGGACGGACGGACGGACATGCCTCAAAACATAAGACCAATAAATGACTGAACAAATAATTGAAAGTATAAGAACTTGAAGCTTAAATACTTTTACCAAAATGTCTGGATTCGGCAAGAAAATCACTTGTAAAACAAAACAACCAATCGACTCAATAGAGAAGAGTAGGAACTGACAAATAGAGATAGTGTATAGTTTGGGAGAGAGAGAGTCACATACATAGCTTGTGATATATATGTCTAATAGTCTCGTTTTACCACCGTTTAATAATATAGGAGGCCACTTTGGTGAACACCTATCAGTAGGAAATGTGACCCTGAATGGGCTTTACACTCACCGAACTTGAACCCCAGGCTTATAGAGAGATACAGGGGAATAATACCCTCAAAATGCAAATCTTCGTTTCAATGATAACTGTCCAACAGTTTTTTTTATCGTCATTCAAGGACATGCTCAAAATGTGCACCCCTGCACATGCAAGAAAAACATTTTATAACCTTTACACCGCTTTAAATCTTGTTCAGTAACCATAACCCTAACCCTAACCCTAACACCGTTTTAACACTTGTTCAGTGATATTTTTCTTTAAAAAATAATTTTTTGTGAAAAATTTTTTTTTTTATCATTTGTTTAGTTGTATTTTGTTTCACACAACAAATATATTTTTCTTCGTTAAAAATATAAATATTTCTTTCATACGATTTTACTAATTGTATTATTTGATTAAACCCATTTTTTTACTAATTGTATTCTTGCTTTAAATGTTAGTTATTTTTTCGATGCAAGCAACCGACCTTTCATTTGGCCTTTTCCGGCCGTTTATGTAAACATCTGGAAACTACTGACGCTAAGTCGATTTTAGCTCAGGTACTAATATGGACCAGTACTGAAAGTTTTCCTATTTTGTTGAAATCACTGTTCATCCCTCACAACTCCTCTTCAATGTTATGTTTTTGGAAATTTGAAAAAATAATATATATATATATATATATATATATATATATATATATATATATATATATATATATATATATATATATATATACTATCAGTGCCTTTTAATTCGCAGTCTCTTTAAAAGATTTAGCTCGATGATTGTCAATCAGTAACAACAGAGCATATATAAACAAGTCAGGTTCATTTTATATTCCAATTACCATGTTTTTTAAATTTTTATTTTTTAATTTTTATTTTTCAAATTAAAAAAAAAACATAACATTTCTGTGAGATGTATATTTACAGTTCGTTTCTTTTGAGGTGAGCCAAACAATATCTTTATATCAATATCGTCTCTGTAACACTGCAGAATCATCAGAAAAATCCACAAAGAAGTAAAGTTCTTAAATTCAAATGTCTTGAAAAAAAAATCTACACCATACAGTGGGTCATTGTTGATGAAAACAAAAAAAGACAAAGAAAAGAGCAAACTCACACATGGGAAAAAACTTGCTAGGACGCCATTTTGAATTATTACAGTTCAGAGCTAGCACACCCAAAAATTGTGCAGACATTTGTAAATTTTAATTCAGTAATATTCCTCAAAATAGTTAATTAATTCTATCATTTATTTATAAAAATACGAATTCACTTGAGGATAATTTTTTATATTATAGATTTATTATTTTCTATTAAATGGTATAAAATTTCCTTAAAAGTACTTTTGAATCCTCCTAATACTTTATAAAGAGGTAATTAGCACAATTTAATAGAAAATAATAAATCTATAATAGCCCCTTTCGGAGGTTTGATCATATCTGTGTAGCTCCAGACTGTTTGCGTTTGAAAGGGATGAACTATGTTCTTAGTTTCGCCTTCAAATAGAAACTTACTAAATAGCAAATCTGGGCAATTAATTTTATCTTAGTGTTAATTTAAACGGTTTATAAATACATACTAAACATCATTCACCAAAACACCGCAGTATAACAACCTTAGAAATGCTTGCATGGGTGGATAAATGTATCTAACTAGCTCCAACCCGGTAGAGTTAAAAGAGATTAGCTCTGCGCTTAATTTCGTATTCAAATGATTTAAATAGGCATTTGTAAGCTAAATGATGTAAGTTTAGGCAAGTAAAAAATTATCCTGAAGTGAATTCGTATTTTTATACATAAATGATAGACACGTCGTCTATAGGTATAAAACACTTTAATATTTAATTTTATATATATATATATATATATATATATATATATATATATATATATATATATATATATACACACATATATACATATAAATTTACATATAATCATGTATATACATATATACATATATATAAGTCAGTTTATATTATATTCCAATAACCATGTTTTTTATTTTTTTGTTTTTATTTTTTCAAATTTCCCCAAAATTGAAGAGTTGTGAGGGATGAACAGTGATTTCAACAAAATAGGACAACTTTCGGTACTGGTCCATATTAGGACCTGAATTAAAATCAACTTGGCGTCGGTAGTATCCAGATGTTTACGTAGACGACCGGAAAAGGCCGAATGAAAAGTCGGTTGACTGCGTCTAAAAAATAACCAACATTTAAAGCAAAAATACAATTAGTCAAAAAAGATTGATTTTAATCAAATATTACAATTAGTCTAATTGTATGAAAGAAATATTTATT
Organism: Sepiola atlantica; assembly: GCA_963556195.1. Taxonomy (NCBI): domain Eukaryota; kingdom Metazoa; phylum Mollusca; class Cephalopoda; order Sepiida; family Sepiolidae; genus Sepiola; species Sepiola atlantica. The sequence goes on along the minus strand of OY744524.1, from coordinate 100,265,260 downwards.
TTTTAACGAAAAATCTTTTTGTGTGAAGCAAAATAAAGCTAAACAATAAAAAAAAATTTCACATAAAATTATTTAAAAAAAAAAAAAATATCACTGGACAAGTGTTACAGCGGTGTTAGGGGTAGGGTTAATGAACAAGAGTTAAAACGGTGTTAGGGTTAGGTGTTAGGTTAGGGTTCGGTGTTAGGGTTATAAAATGTTTTTTTTCTGCATGTGCAGGGGTGCACATTTGGAGCATATCCGTGGTTAGATAAAGTACATAGAATTTCTGTAAAAAATCATGTATGGAAGGGTTGAATAGTATTAATAACTTCACGAATTGTTACCTGAGAACAACTTGCGAATGGCTTGCTGCACACCCCATGATGTGATTGAACTGATCTTTTAGGTATATTTTCGCCAACAGAAGAATTTTTAAGACATGTGTGTTCGATTGAGAAACATCTGATTCAGATTATGTGAGTCTGAAATAAAAATAAGAAAAAGGAAACTGTTTTATGTAGTCGTTTCTTAAAACACTCAGTTCTTTTTAAAACCAGTTAATCTTACTTCGTTTATTCTCGTTATACTGGTGCATCGGCATTGTCGTTATCATCATAAATATTTGTCTAGTAATGTTTAATTCTCTTTAAAAATCTTCAAGTTACGTTCGATTAAACATGAACTTGTTGGTGTTATGTAGTCGTTTATTAAAATCAGTTCCTTTTAAATCAATCGTCACTTACTTCCGTATTCTCGTATACTTTTTTCTTTTTGTATACTGACGCCCGGCGCTGTCATCAGCATCATCGTAGTGTTTCACTTCGTCACCACCATTATCATCATCGTCTAGTGAGCCGCATTTCGCCGTTATCATCGTCGTAGTGGGCCGCAATTCGCAGTCATCATCGTCATCGTCTAGTGTCTGTAATCTAAACTTTTCGTGCACAAAAAAAAAACCAAGGCGAGACCGAAGGAGAATTTAAACTGGGTTTTTATTTGGGAGAGCTTTTCTCGTCATACGATTAAATGTCACGCATTCATTAAATTGAGAGAGACACCAAATTGTTCTTCTTAACTTAACTCTACTTAGTTATCAACTCTTTTAGGAATTAGATTCCCATTTTTCTTTTTTTTAATTATATCTCGAATTTCACATCTGCTCGCCACGCTTCTAGAAAACAGACTGACTAGAACGTCTTTCTATTCATTCGAACGATATCGTGACGTCACTGCTGCAAGGAGGACACTGAATTTGTCACAACGCACCTGTTTGACCTTTCCTTGATTTCCAACCTGTTTATATTTTTAGTTCGAGAGCGAACTTGTTCCCCAGATTTTCGTGTTAAGATAACTTGTACTGGTCCACCCAGATACTAAATCCATACTAGTTAATGTAATCGTTCTTCAGATACATGCATCCATTATGTAACATAATGTGTTTATTCAGGCCCGTGTTTTATTCGCTTTATCTGAATCCCCACATGTGAACTGTGTTATTAATTGCTACCTATAAACTACATAAAATCGAATGTATGAAACCATCTTGTCGGATTTTATAATTTAGACCTAAACAGTATCGCATCTGACATATCGATATTTGATTCTGTCTAGCCATTTGGTCTTTTTCTTCCTTCCAGCATGTTCTTTAGAATAGCAAAATGTTTTTTGGTTCAGTTTGTTTGAAAAAATATTTTGGTTAGGAGGATGTGTTGCATTACCCGTTCTTTCAGGGTACCCGGTAAGATCCAATAAGAATTACAAAGAACAGAACGTATATGAAAAAACTTTGGTTTTCTTTATTTGCCATCACTGGATGGTTTACGCCGGCTACGCACTGTAGTGTCGAAGATCACGTACCAACGTGATCGGTACGAGAGCAGGAAGCAGCAGCAGCAGCGACATAGCTAGGGACATAGATAGAGAGATTACGACCGTTGATACACACATGTTGTTATAACCCTTGTTAAATAAAGATATGTTTACAACCACCACAATTGACTGTTGTTTATTACCAAACACCACAAACTGGCGACGACGATGAGATGAAATTCTACACAAAAAAAAGCAAAGAAAGACATCTACAAAAAAAAAAAAAGTGCAATCAGCGAACTTTTCTACGGAAAAAAAAAACACGAAAAAAGAGGTCACACGTGCTACAAGAGAGAAAGAAAAATATACTTTTTTCTTCCAAAGGAAAAGTACAGAAAAAAAACGAGAGATAAGTAATTCGTTTGTTATCACATTTATTGTCTTTAAATAACAATCCTTTTGTTATTCACATCTTATTGTCCTTTTAAACAACAATATGGCAAAATTCGTCACATTGGGGGTGCTAAGCCCTCCACGTGCGTTAGATACGATCGGAGATCCAGAGTCTTTACATAAAAGATGGGTAAATTGGAAAACCGATCTGGAAATTTTCATACTAGCTTCAGGTGTCATAAATTCTGAGCAAAAAAGAGCTATCCTTTTGTTAACAGGAGGCGAGGGTCTGCGTGAAATTCGTCCAAATTTCACGGACGAACAAAAAGCCGGACACGAGGCTAATAAAGAAAGAGTCGATGTATTCCGAACAGCTATAGAACTGTTTGACAAAACTTTCGCTCTAAAGGAAAATATCCCTAAAGCGCGTTCAAGATTTTGGGAGTCTGAACCAAACACGGGAGAAACCGTGAATAATTATATCACTCGCTTAAAGAGTTTGGCGAAGGTGTGCGGTTTCACTCCAGAACCGAACGAATTCGTCAGAGACAAGATCCTTCTTCACATAAAGGACGCGGAACTAAAAGCCAAATTATATGGTGAAAGCAACTTGACGTTGGATCGTCTCATCCAAATTATTGGGACGTACCACCACAAAGAGGCCCTAATTTTAGGATCTACTTGTACGTCTGATATAAATAGATTAAGCGACAGACAAAAACCTAAACCAAGCCACAATGTGTCATCTGCATGTTATAAGTGTGGGGGGAATGGACATTTTGCAAGAGATTGTGTTAGAAGCAAGCAGCACAAGTGTGGAATCTGTGGGAAAAAGGGACATTTTGAAGTCTGTTGTTTCTACAAAAACAAACAAACAAAAACGCAGAATAGAAACGAACATGACAGAGCCCCAAAATACAGTCGTGGTGGACGAAAGCATTATCATAACAAAGGAATTCAACAGAGTGTAGGGGAAAGGGAAGATATCAAAACTGGTGGCGCTAATGGGTTTAATTTATTCAAAATATCAATGAGTGAAAATGTAATAAACCTCAAAGTCAGAAACACCACCATCCCTTTAGTGATAGACTCAGGAGCACAGCATAATACATTATCTGTAGAGGACTTCAAGAAAATAGAAAAAGAAGGACCCAAAATTAAGCTCCAGCCAGATTCTACTAAACTATACCCCTATGCTAGTGAAAAACCACTTCCCCTTCTAGGAAAGTGCATATTGAAGGTTGAAGTTCCTAGCACAAATCGCTACACAACAGTTCCATTTTTTGTCATACCACAGGCCCAAGCGTCACTTTTAAGTGGTAGAACTAGTAAAAGACTAGGACTTTTAAGTGTGGGCGTTAACGCCAACATCTTGAACTGCTCGGAACTGGATATATGGACAAGAATACTAAAAGAATTTCCAAAGGTTTTCAGTGGATTGGGAAAACTGAAAAACTACCAATTAAAATTCAAAATAAATCCAGAAATTATACCTGTCACTCAGCCAGTACGTCGGATACCATTCAAGCGGCGGCAATGTGTCCTAAACAAATTGCAAGAACTGGTTGATCTGGATGTAATTGAGAGGGTCAGGGAACCTTCTCAATGGGTGAATCCTTTAGTGACAGTGGAAAAAAGGCCCGAGGACAATGGAAAAAGCGATGTGAGGATATGTATCGACATGCGTAGAGCAAACGAAGCTATCGTTCGAGAACGTCATCCAGTGCCCACGATTGAGGAAACTATACAAGAAATGGCTGGAGGCAAATATTTCTCAAAAGTAGATTTGAATATGGCCTACCATCAAATAGAGTTGCATCCAGACTCCAGAGAAATCACAACATTTGCTGCACCTGATGGGCTATACCGGTATAAAAGACTTATGTTTGGGGTAAACATGGCCTCAGAAAAATTTCAGCAAATCATAAGTCAGGTTATAGCTGGCTGCCCAGGAGCATACAACATGTCAGATGACATCATAGTAGTCGGGAAAACAGAAAGTGAGCACGACACTAGACTCGCCAAAGTTTTCCAACACCTAGCCGAACAAGGACTGACCGTCAATGGAAAGAAGTGCCAGATTAAAATGACATCTATAAGATACATGGGCCACATTCTGACACAAGACGGCTTGAAGGTCTCGGACGAAAAGGTGAAGGCTGTAGTTGATGCTCCTCCACCAAAAGATGCATCACAGATGAGGAGTTTCTTGGGACTGGCCTAATTCTGTGCTAAGTTTGTGCCCCATTTTGCTAGTGTAACTGCACCACTTTGAGATCTTACAAGACTAGATTCTGATTGGAAATGGGAAGAAGAGGAACAATATTCCTTTAACAAACTAAAGAAAGGGTTAATTGAAGCGCCAGTCATGGCATACTACAGTGTTGAGTTGCCAACTAGAATCACAACTGATGCTTCTCCCGTTGAGTGGGTGCAATCATTGAACAACAGCAGCTAAACGGATACTGGAAACCAGTATACTATGCCAGTAGGAAGCTCACACCAACAGAGTCCCGATATTCTCAATTTGAAAGAGAAGCACTGGGAGTATTCTGGGCATGCAAAAAGTTCAGTCTGTACCTCATTGGATGTGACTTTCAGATCCTGACTGATCACAAAGCGCTGGTAAAGGTACTATCACCTTCCTCGAAGCCCCCTTCAGCAAGAGTGGAGAGATGGCTGTTGTTTCTACAACAGTTCACCTACAAAGTCATCCACATTCCTGGCCGAACCAATAAGGCGGACCTGCTGAGTCGACAGCCCGTTGAAAACCCAGACAAAACTGAGGAAAAGGAAACAATGGACTACATCTACAGTATCATTAAAGATACTGTACCTCAGGCACTGACTCCCTGTGAAGTGGAAAAAGCTTCAAAGGATGATGCTACGATCTCCAAACTTCGGCAAGCTATATCCGAAAATGACTGGACCCATTTCAAAGGTACTGCATTTCATGCAATCAAAGATGAACTCTGGATAGCAGGACAGATGGTCATCCGAGGACGCAGGATCATAATCCCTGAGGCACTTCAGGGGCGGGTAGTTGTACTGGCTCATGAAGGACACCAAGGGATTGTGCGAACCAAAAATCGCCTACGGTCCAAAGTTTGGTGGCCAGAGATGGATAGAATGGCAGAAAAGCGAGTAAAAGCGTGTTACCCATGTCAAGTGGTTGGCAAAAATGCCCCTCCAGAAGAACTAGAGAGTACACCGCTGCCTGACCAACCCTGGACCTATGTAGCTGTTGACCTACTGAGTGTCTCCGAAGGGAACTACCTGCTGGCTGTTGTCGACTACTACTCAAGATGGCCAGAAGTTGCGCATATGAAAATAGCAAATGCCAAAAATGTAACGGGTGCACTAGAAATGATGTTCAATCATCATGGATATCCCAACTATCTGAGGAGTGACAACGGACAGCCATTCTCATCAAGAGAATTCAATGAGTATATGAATACTCACGGCATCACCCAGGTGAGAGGGATCCCGTATTGGCCACAGTCCAACGGCGAAGTGGAACGGTTCAACAGAACAATCCTAAAGGCAATTAAGATCGCCAAAGTCGAAGGGAAAGACTGGAGGACTGAACTAAGGAATTTTCTGTTCCAATACCGAACCACCCCTCACACAGTAACCGGAGTATCCCCAGCGAAGTTACTAATGAACCGCGAACTCTGAGGTAAGCTGCCAAGTATTGTAGGAGCGTCCACTGATTTTAGTGACGTACATGATAAGGATGCTCTACACAAACTAAAACGCAACATAGCTGCTGACCAGAGAAGAGGAGCCAGAGACCAACAGATCCAGAGAGGGGACACAGTATTGTGTAAAAATTTACACAGAACAAACAAGCTGGACGCTCGGTTCGAGTCTCAGCCCTATCAAGTTGTGGAAAAGAAGGGAAATGCTGTTCTAATACAACAACCCCAAGGCCAAGTGAGAATGAGAAACGCTGCCCATGTAAAAAAGGTACCCGGCGACATGCAGTATAGTCCTGACTACACCGACGTCCCTAAAGCAGTTTACTCTCCCCCTGATACAACCCACTGGCCCCCTACTTCTACAACAGATATCGAAGACACACACCTCAACCCAATCGATGCACTTCCCATCTCCAGTCCAGACCCTAAGGAAACTGCTCAAGAACCCCTAACACCGGCCCTAACTGCCCCTAGTGGTTCAATCAGAACACCTAGAGTAAGATCCACCCCAGTGTGGCAAGAAGACTTTATAGTGACATAAATTTATAAAAAAAAGAGGGAAGATGTAGTGTCGAAGATCACGTACCAACGTGATCGGTACGAGAGCAGGAAGCAGCAGCAGCAGCAGCGACATAGCTAGGGACATAGATAGAGAGATTACGACCGTTGATACACACATGTTGTTATAACCCTTGTTAAATAAAGATATGTTTACAACCACCACAATTGACTGTTGTTTATTACCAAACACCACACGCACACATATTAAACAATCTTTTGACATACTTTTGTTTCATGAAAGTGTTTTTCTTGTCGAGGTCACAGACTTGGTTTCCGCTAGAGACTCGTTCGTATATACATCCGATTGGAAAGCAATTTGCTCTGCATTGTTTATCCGAGCGTGAACTGAAGCAATTGTTCCATAAGCCCTTTGGTGAAGTACAAGTCAGGGGATTCCTTCACAGTACCAACTTGCTTATCAGCCGCATTTTTAGTCAGCGAACACGAACGCCTAACAGCAAGACGGGCTTGGGTACCATAGCCAATAAAGCTTCATCGGTGCCATAAACATCAGTAAACTCCCATTCTTCCGGTACTTCAATACTCTGATCACCAAGAGCTTCGGCTCTTCGCGTTTTTGAAACCGCCGTCTTTCACGTCTATTTGCACTGCGGAATCTTCTCCTTTTTAACAATTATCAAGTCGCCTTTTTTTTTTCTTTCTCGACGTCCCACCCACAATGGACTCGTCCACGATTCATTTTTGCCACTCTTCATTATCTTACATATTGTTACAATAGCAAGAATTTTAAACAAAGGAATTAAATAATGCAAGGGAAATAACTATTTGCAGCTTAGAATATGACTTATCTTCCTTACATCATTTGGGTTATTATTTATGATGGGACGATTCCAATATTTTTCCCGATTCCGATACAATTACCGATTCTGTTCTAAATTCCTGATTCCGATATCACTTAATCGCCTAAAAAGTAGAATTAAACATTTTTAGGGGAAGGTTATTTAGCGCAGAGTCATCATCTACTTTTAAATATAGATATAATTTTGCATGTCAGCTAATTTACTAATTAAAATTTTTTTTCTTCTATTTCATACGTAATAGTAAATTAATTTTAACGCCAATACGTTCAGCATGTCATAATCTTAAACATGACAATTTTTGAGCAACTGCATATCGTCTTTCCGATAACATTATATGGGTCGGGAAACAACACGTTTACCTTATTTTTTATTTACTATTAATTGATTATTTATTGACGCCAAACTGCCATCGCGTAAAGCACCAAAACGAACTGTTTAAAATCCTATTAAAAAAAATTAAGCAATTAAATTCACCAGAATACATTTCTGTTTTTAATCCCCCCCCCCTCCTAGCTGTCATGGTAGGCCGAGAGACAGTTCCTTTGTCCCCGCATTCGTTTCGTAAATCTTCACTCAATCTCTCCACGAGCTTGCTGATATTGTAAATATGTTTGTTTTTTGCTTCACTTGATACATTTTTCCTAACAAAAACATCTTTTCTCGATGTGAAATAAAATCTGATTGATTCTGTTGTTGGCATTGGTTTTCCCCCGATTCCTTTTTAGAATCAGGTACTCACAGGAGGGACCACGTGGAGGCTTCAAACATCCATAATGAAAATGGTGCTATCAATCCGACATGATTCGAACACGGCACGCTTCATACACTTCACCACAGCCACCGCTTCTTGATTTTTGTTAGAGTTTTATAACAATTTGGTTGAAGTAATAAATTAATAACCAAACGATACCGTAATAATTACATTGAACGTTTAAAATCCTATTTAAAAAAGTAATTTCGCAAAAAATAAAACAATAGAATTTAAAAAAAAAAACACTAACAAAATAAAATAATTAAACACATCCCAATACAAAAAAATAAAATAAAAACGAAAACAACAACAAGAAAAACAACAACCAACAGTTAAAAAAGGCAACAAAACACTCTCGGGCAAAAAATGTAAGTAAAAAATTAAATCCACCAGAATACATTTCCGTTTTTTAATGCCCCCCCCCCCTTGCTGTAACTACTGTTCCCATCTTGGATTTTATTTTCGTGAATAATAGAAAGTGAAAATTGTTTGTGGTCGATTGATATAAGTAATAATAAACGACCATTGCGATACAACTAATTTCGATGCGCACGACGTTAATACTACTTCACAACGCTTCCACCGATGTAACCTCCGACCTTCTCCAGGTGCGTCTTATCGAACTCGATATTCTTTACGTCGAACTTGGGAATCTGTACGCAAATTTTAACTGAACTGTTACTTAATCCAGGAGGGGGTAGATTGTCCTCATTCCGTCAGCCGTGGCCTGATAAAAGTCTTAAGTAATTTTTGATTATATTCTTAGTATCAGCTTAGTAGTCGTAGCCTCACTATAAGTAATAGCACGGTAGACGGTAGTCATACGAGTAAACACTCAACGCTTCTTTTAACATTAAAAAAATCTTTATTGGGTATCCTATACCGTTGGGGTATAGCATAGAAAAAAGGTACGAAGTTCTTTTACTGCCCGGGGAGCGGTGCTCGGAAATCCAGTGGATGAGGGGTGACGAAGAGTTCCTTCTAGGTTGACGGCCAGGGTCTCTCTGACGATCCGTTCCACCGTTCAACAGGGGTGCAAATAGTTCGCAAAGGACTAGCTGAAATCAATACGCCCTGTGAGGCGACTGGTTAGTTTAAGACCAACTTGCCCACAGTGGACGCATAAGAAATAGGTCCTATTTCAGACTGCGACAAGTACAAGCGATACTAAGAATATAATTTAAAAAAACACTTAAGACTTCTATCCGGTCATGGCTGACGGAAATTCGGTACAGATTCTCGAGTTTGACGTAAAGATTGCCGCGTTCGACACACACACACACACACACACACACACACACACACACACTGGTGCGCGCGGATTTTCCCAGCTTTGTAGCTAATTTCTATTATTATCTTTATGTCGAACTTGGGAATCTGTACGAAATTTTTAATGAAACCATTTATTCAATCCACGGTGGTAGATTGTTCCCATTCCGTCAGCCATGAAATCTTAAATAATTCATAATTGTATTCTTAGTATCCCCGACATAAATATTCCCGAGTTCGACAAGACGCACGTGAAGAAGCTCGGGGTTTACATCGGGCGAAACGTTGAGAGAATAACACCCGAGACGAGAACAGTAGCCCGAATAATCCAAATAATAGAACCTGAATTGGTTTGTTCGAAAAATATAACATATTCGACGGAACGAGTACTTTCGTCAATAAATAATAATAAACACTTACCGTTATGTCCCTCGAATCCCATTCATATGAATCACAAGATCCAGTGTAGATTGAGATTATTACGCCCCCCCCTCTCCCCCCCTCTCCCCCTCTCTCTCTCTCTCTTTCTCTACTGAGACCGAGCAACGTGGGTTACCGATAAGAACCTGCGACTTGAAACATAAACCTGTTTACATTACAACGCGTCGCCCTCTAATAATTTATAAGCCGACTTTGTATTCTTTTCTTGTATATCGAACAAGTTCTTACTTGCACCGTTTTCATTGGGCGAGTCGGTTACATAAGATAGGAAATGTCTCTAGCGCCAATGACGCGTGAAGATATACAAACACGCACATGAAATTAAAGCGAGAATGAACATGGCTATAAAAAGTGTTTAACACTCAAGGTATCGATGTAAGAGTGCATGGAACCCTCGCAAGGCTCAGCTAGCGACTTATTCATCGAAGACTGGTTAATCCTAACATCTCATTTTGTTTTTTGATTTACCAAAATTCAGATTTTGTTAGCATTTTAATTTTATTTCAAAATGTAACAAACACTGGACTTTCATCCAATCATTTTTTTATGAAAGAGTAACGGCCAGTTGTCATACCATCCGGGGTCCGTTCTTGGCATCATTCTGGCAACCTAGGGGCTGATCTAAACCATAAGACCATTCTTTATCAGAATGAGGTGTGGTTTGACTCGTAATGAAGAGGAGCACTCTTCCTTTGGGAGTGAAGGTTGGTTTAGCGCCGATCGTCTGATGCGCACCTAAAGGGACTACCGACGTGGCCATTCTCGGCTATTTTAAATCCAGACCAGACCCTCTTCCTCACTCAGAGAGCTGGTTCTCCCCACCTTCGGGCCTTGTGCCAAATCTTGCTGCAGTGCAAAATCAAGTATATTCCAACTCTACGGCGTCAACATTAGTTCATTTTTAAAACTTCTATAAACAAGGCATATTGCCACCGAAGCGCAAGGAGGGAAACCTAGTTGGGGAGTTGGGCAGCACAGAAATGCAAAGTTGTTTTAGTATCTTCGTTGTTTTATAGCAGTTTGAAGAATAACATAATATATTTTTAATTAAGAAATGAAAAATGTCTTTTATCATCTTTATTAATTCAATATACATGATTGAGCTTTTATTTCAGACACATAGAAATAAGAAAATTCTCACTAAAATTTTCATTTTTTTTACTATAAAAAGAACAGAATTGTGGCACATTTAAAAATAATAAATAAACCACTTAAAATTAAAATTAAAAAAATTCTTAAATATTACAAATATTAATTAAGAGGATACTATTAACGATATTTTCAAATTAAAGCTGAAGTTTTGTTACATTGGTGATACCATTAGAGCACAGGTGCTAGTGTGATTTCAAAAGTTAGAAGTGAATGGAGTAAGTTCAGGGAAATTCTGTCATTACTAACTAGCAGAGCGTTACCACTGTCGACCAAGGGAAGAGTCTATCAGCCATATGTACGCAGTGTGATGATGTAAGGGAGAGAAACCTGGCCAGTGGGGGTTGAGGACATGCATGGCATGGAGAGAAATGATATGAGAATGATATGATTGATGTGTAATGTTAGTCTTAAAGTCAGGCTTAGTTATGATGACCTCAGAGGAAGATTAAATCTGGATAGTATAGGGAGATGTGTGCAGAAGAGTAGACTTCGATGGTATGGCCATTGAAAGAATGGATGAGAGTTCTTGGGTTAGTAGATGTAGAACAGTTGAGGTAACAAGTTCAGTTCATAGGGGAAGGCGAAGGAAAACATCGAGGAAGTGATAGAAATTGAGGAGAGGAAGAGGTAAAAATAAAAACTTGGCCAGAGATAGCTTAGTTTGGAAGTCAATTTTTAAAAGCCGTCCAACGCATGTTCGCATATAAAAAAGACGTTAAACCGAATGTGATGATGATATAATAAAAGCAAATTATTGTTTTACATTAAGAATTTGAACCAAAATCTTGCAAATCTTTAGCACAGGGTACGGAAGCAGGGATGAGACGATGGTAAAATCATCCAGTGTAACACGATCCCTGGAGTTGTTTTGTTCAAAACAAACCTGGTGTCCATCTGTTCAGTTAGAACGAAAAAAAAAATGGCTGAAATTACAGAGTTTCGATAATCGCTCAAAAAACGAAAAATTAAGCAAAATACTTGTAGAACATTATATTTTCCCACGATTGATGACATTTATTAGATGTGTTTCTAACACTATTTTGTTTATTTTTCGATTTTTCACCAATTATCAAGGATCCCCGTGCTGGGCTCATGAACAGCCATTGAACAAAATACTCTTTAAAATAAGTTATAACACAAATAAACTTATCCAGGTTAGTAGAAGAGTAAGTTATCTTGCCTTTCATAACATTTATTTGTTGCCCATTTGTTTGGTTTTTACCCCTTTTTCGTTCTGTTAGCTGTCGTTATGAATGCCTGTAATCTCGGCACCCCAGCCGTGAGTAATTAAGTATTAAAACCGACTTATATTTTATTCATTATGTACATTTAACATCCTATTCACTCGGATAACGGCCATTGCTTTTCTATATATAATAAACTAGTTGTACCGACCCGGTGTTGGCCGGGATCCATTACGTTCAAATTTCTTTTCTAAATATTTCTATGTTCTATCACAACGCTTTTTTGTTATGTTCACTATCTAAGCTAAAAGTGGCCCTGGTTTTGATTCAATAAGAACGAAGCAAGACTTAAGGAATGTAGTGAGAAGGAGAATTATAAAAGACCAGAATGCATTTGGTAAATGTTTTAATTAAAAAAGAAAGCTACAAAAAATAATAAACAGTGTAGATGCATGTAAATAGTCTTGGGTGTAACGAAAAAAAGTCTGACGGACGAGTTCATCCAGTGGGGGGAGAGGTTAAGAATATCATTTTAAACAAGAAAGAAAAAAGAATTAAAAAAGAACGATAACTCGTACTAAAAGAATAAGAGTTATTCCCCTTAGCTAATTTTTCTTTGAAAGTGGCTTTAAGAATTTCTACGTATTAGAAAACTGCTGAATCGGATTAAGTATTTAAAAATTAATTGTAAAGAAATACGTTAGTCTATAGCAAATAACATGGTACAACAATAATAATTGAAAGTTAACTAATAAAAATGATTTGTCAGCTTAAATGCTATTTAAGCCCAACTTAATTTTATAGAGTAGATACAGCATATTAATAATTCGTAATTTCCTTTCCCTCTACCACGTCCTCTGGATGCTATAGCAACCTCTTTAGCAGCAGATATCTCCATGAGTCTGGTTATACTTTCATCTGCTGTGAGGCTCTCATTCTATCTAGTTTCCCTCTTGCTGCAGATTGAAAGTGGGGAGTCATTTGTTTGAGAAAGAAGTCTTTCAATGAATCAGATGAATATGATGAAGTCAGCAAGGACACAGGCATGTCTGAGGATGAGGGTCCTTATGTGGGGGCTGAAGATGAAGGTTCTATAGTTTGGGATGAGGATGAGGGTCCTTGCTTCTTGTTGACTTTATAATACTTGGCTGCTTGATTGGCAGACATCTGCTTCTTCATGACAGCCTCATATATAGCAACCATCTCCTCTGATTGGCTCAGATTCCTCCTTCCACCCTCACTCTTCTGATAGTTGCGAACCATCTGTGAACAAACAATTTTTTTACGGGGCATTAGGCACCTGTATGCCCAAGTATTAGTCTCAGTAAATGTTGACTTGTTATTACATATTTCTGGTTTTATATAACTTCCTCAATAATAAAAACAGGTCAAACTTAACTAATATAATCATGTTTCTTATTAATTAAATCACTTTAAGAGATTTTCAACTCTTTTTCCTTCAGAAAAATACAGACATGGAGCATTAATCACCACCTTTTTTTCAAAGATCAAAATATTTTTTAAACCAATAAATTGCACACAATGACATGAATTATGCTTAAATGAGAACCAATACAAAGTAATTAACATACTAAAAGCATACAAAAATATGGCAAGCAGAATTTGCAGCAGTTTTAAAAATTGGTGTGGAAATCATGATCACATTCGATGGGCTGTGGCTGGAGACCACCATGACACACTTTCCAGCTCTGAAAAATCAAAATCTGAATTAAATCAAGTGTAAAAATGTTTTGGTACTAATCTCTGATATATCTCAGTGCTCAGCAGCAAAAGAACAGTTTGCAGGCTCGGTGGTTTCGTAGAGAAACAAAGTTTTATTCAGTTGCCCTTCTGGAGTATGAAGTTGTAAAATATTTTTCAAAATGGCTGCAGATGTGGAGAAAAAAACAGTTTCTCAACTTGGCAAAAAGACTACTACTTTTGTTTGGTTCTGTAAATGCTACTCGTGGGGAACAAGGTGTGTGATTGTTCAGTAATCAGACAAGCTTGGTGTGTATTGCCATTCAAGTGCCATAATAATGCTATAGAAAGGTTTGTGAAGGTTTGTGAAGGTTACCTAGTTGCTGGTGCCTAATGCCCCATGGCGCTTACTAACCCATGTTACCCTACTTATTATTAAAATTATGATGTTTATATCTATAGACATATATATGTTTTGCGATTTTATCTTACGCTTGTCAGTATGGAATTAAGTAACCGTATTGCCGGTCAGACAATTCGAACCCCGGATCCAAGTATTATGAATCCTGGTCTCGTAACTATTCAGCCAGCGCAACGATCACGCTTTGAAATTCGAGAGAAATACACCTTGTATTCTTTCAATGTAAACACACACACACACACACACACACATATATATATATATATATATATATATATATATATATATATATATATATATATATAATAAAGTATGAAACTATATTTATGGCAATTAAGCTACACAGAGGCGTCCGCGTTTTATCCGTGCAGGGAATCGTCAGGCCATATGCACGGATATTTTGTAATTGTCATAAATATATTTTCATACTTTACTACTAAGCTCTACTCACATATTGTTGTATAATGACTATGAGGATGGACGCAGCTATTTGAGACGGGGTTGACTTACGCGATTTGTAGCGGAGTCATCCCGTGCAAAGCTGGGAGATGTGTTTCCCACGATTTGCGGTGACAATGACGAGACCGGAGGGTCAGAGGTCGGGTCACAGCTGCGTGTTGATCACGAGATTTCGTGACGTCAGTTTTCCGCTGTGAGAAAATTAAATTGAGATTTAGAGTTCTCACTTGGAAGCGACGAGAGAACAACGCACACTCATGTAGCTATTATAAAGAAGGAATTTCGAATCCCAATATAAGCAAGTTAGGGCCAAACGATGTCTTCCTCTTCCTCCCTTGCAAGTGATTACATGATTAACTTAGGAAATTTAATTAGCGTAGCCTCTCTCTCGATTCTCCAACGAACTTCTCAATTGTTGGCTAATTAGCTAGTAAATAAAAATGGCTCGAATTTAAACAGTAAAAGACTTTGTTAAATTTATTGAAGCAAAAGTTTGATTTCAGCGCGAAGATAGCAGCCCGAAATGTTAATACGAAGCGAAGCAAATAGTAGTCGACCAAAGACGACAAGTACGCAACAGCAAAATAATTGCGAGAGGAAGATTTACAGTAGTGCAAGTAGTTCACATGGCAGCGAGCAAGCAGGCGAGCGTGGATGACGTTAGCAGAAGCGCGCACGAGTAGCGCTAATAGTTCCCTGCAATTCGACACACGGCGAGGCGAAACGAAGCAGAGAGAAACGGCATACAGTCCCATTAGTAGCGATGCCGTTCGTACTGGATAAAGAGACGAAGGGTGCTACGACGACAAAGAGATTCCGACACAACGTATATTAAGAATATAAAGAACGTATCAAGAATTTATTATAGACTTTATTATAAAGCCAATCAATGTAACAATATTGAGCACTGTTGAAGTAAATACGGAAAATCTTTACATAATATATTATATCACCTTATAATATTATATTATATTTGTACACATGAAATAATAAATTATATATATATATATATTATTATTAAGTAAAATATAATTTGTCTGTGATCAAATGAACTGTCTTGACATATTTTAATTTACAATCAAAATAAAAATGACTATGAACTCTTTTTTTGTTTTAAACTGGACTATTGCAAAGCTTGTGTTAGAATAATAATTTCCGTTAAGTTTTTTATCATAAAATTAATTTTTTAGTGTCTGCTAAGATACCCTTTTACACATCACTTCTTGTTACAGTCTCATTGACACAACTTAGTGACAATGGGGCATTATGGCAGATCAGAGATCAATAACACGAACGGGCATTGAAGGAAAATGCTAGTTTGTCTTAGTTACCCCTTTTCTTTCTAAGTTCGTTCAGCTTATTATTTTTCTCTTCTTTTCATCTCTTTTCCTTTTCATTTCTTTCTTTCTTCTTGAAGAGGGGATCACCGAGGTCATTTGCTAATAAAATAAGTACTACAGAGTGTGAATTCAGTGAAAAGAGTTGACACGTGTTTTTAATCTGAAGGTAACAAGTAGGCGTGAAATGAAACACTTATAAAAACAGCGAACTGGTCAACAAAATCAGAGTTCATCCTGGCGACACCGAAGACGCGCCTCGACTCTCATCAACAACTACCGCCGCCCGTCCAAGAAACACCCACTTGAAGTGCGAAGCCAAGAATCCACGTTAAGCATGGCTGCTCTCTCCACAATAACAGCTTAACCCAAGTATGTAAAACACACACACACACACACACATACGCGCGCGCACGAACAACGGAACTTACAAACAAATTTAATGCACGTGTCTCTTTTTCCTATTTGCGAACTTTTCCACCTTCAACAAACTTCGATCTGTTATATTTCACATCTTTGTAAAACGGTTGTTATATAACTGTTTAATTCTTTAACTTACATTTTCTCTTTTCTTTTATTAACGAAATTCTATTGTTTAAATTTAGCACTTGCTAAATGGTGATTCCTTCAAAACATATATGTTTTTATCGATCTTGTTTATTCGCCAAATTAGCTACACATACATTAATTGTTAGTGTGGTGCTTGGCAATCCATAAAGAGGCGACCGGCGTCTAAAATACACGATCTAAAGCCGGGAACCAAGGCGCCACAACATAACAACTAATATTCAAATATTGTCTATTTTTTAATGTATAATTAACGATGTTTCTTATGTAGAATTATTACCGACCATTTCTTGAATAACTTCTTTCCCTACAAGGTAACATATGAAAATATATGTCTTCAAATAAATACAGTATTTATATTTACGAGTTAATCTCTATTTCAAAGATGAACATGCAAACAGATTAGAAAGAAATTCTCAGATTATTCATAACCAAGTGTTTGAGATTAAAGATTATTGTCTCATTCATTTAAATACAAAATTACAACAGGATTTCAAAGTAGAAGTCAAATCATTTTTGGAGATTATTAACGAAATATTTTTGTTCTTTCAGAAATAACAGATTACCACGTCTAAACGATTGTCAGACGATTATGGACAGAAAATTTGAAAACAATTATTTTGCTATTAGACCGTACTCGCAAAAAGGGTACTTACATTAAAGTCGGAAGGTTGTAGGAAAAGTCCGTAGCAGTTATATAATTACGATTTATTTTCTTTTGCGTTAGTATATCCGCACTCGCGGAGTGATTGATACCTTGTCTGGTCAGAACACTTTTGTGTGAGAGACATTTCCGCCGAATTTTTCCATTTTCCCACTCGTTTTAAACAGTCGGTGTTTAAGCGTCAAGTTTACAACGCGACATATTCTAGTCTTGCTCCTAAGCTTCGACTTGGGCGAAATGAGATGCACATGCGCATCTACCGACTCTGTGATGATTTCTTGTGGCCGCGTGGGCACAAACATTAGCCTCATGATTCTGATCTGAATCTACGAACTGCGTTCGATCCCATGCGATCGCTTGCAACCGCCACTCCTGCACTGATGAGGGTAGAAAAACCGAAAAAAACAAAAATATTTACAGTATATATATATACATTCCCGAAACAGTTTTTCATGGTAAACAACTGATGATCCCTTAAAATAGTGTTATAAACAAACTAATATAATAACTGTAAAACATAAATTGACTTATATGAGTGATTTTCCACTGGAAGACTTGGGACTATAAGTTTTTATTTATTTTTTATTTATTTTTTTATTTTTAATATAGTTTTAATGGTTGAGAAACTTCCGAGACTATATATATATATATATATATATATATATATATATATATATATATATACAATTCAAGAGATGGAAGATGAGAATAAAAAAAATTATAAAGATACAGTATTTATTAAAACATCAGAAGTTCAAAGCAAGGATTAAGGATATGAAACTCCTTGTTTTGAACTTCTGGTGTTTTAATAAATATTGTATCTTTACAATTATTTTATTCTCATATTTCATCTCTTGAATTGATTGCTCTATTCAATATATTGCGCTTTATATTATCACGATAGATTATTATTATTAAACGATACATCGATTAGCTTTAATTTAATTTAATATTTTAATATATATATATATATATATATATATATATATATATATATATATATATATATATATATGTTTGTGTGCGTGTGTGGGTGTGTGTGTGGGTGTTATGTAGATTTTTAATAATAATTAAATAATAAAATGAAAGTAAGGATTCTATATTTTTCAAATAAAAATACTCGGGTGAATATCAATATGAAATAAATTTCTATTAAGAGGAACTTACTTTTTCTTATTCCGTAAAAATAATTGTCAGCTAAATATATTTTTAATGAAACTAATATTTCTTTTCTTTATTCATATATTTATAATCTAAATCAGTAACGTGTGCAGAATCTAAGGCACCCATAGTTATATCAAAATTAAATTCTCTATATTTTCTGGTCCACAATTTATTTTCATATTGGATCTTTGTTCTTCTAGCTCGCTTAATTATATCGATTTCTAATTTGGTCAGATTAGTCTTTTTTATCAATATCTAGGACTTTGTGTTATAGTGATGGAGAACTTGAAGGATAATATGAGTCTATATCGAACAGGATAAATGTTTGGTGTTTTCTTTGGTCAATTCTTTAAACCATTTCAATTATTCATTTATAATGCTCTGGAGTTAAAAAATAACATATATTGAGCTGTAATCTTGAAAGTCTAACTAATAATGAATACACACGCATATTTATTAGAGGAGTTTGAATTACCTATTGGGGAGTTTGAATTCCCTGCTGGGGAGTTTGAATTACCTACTGTGGGAGTTTAAATTACCTACATTACACTATCTTCGAGTGTCTTCGGTCTCTCTGTACAATGGGTTGTTAGGGCAACCTGACACGAGGATACTTCACCCTACAAGTAAACTCTAACCAAAAATTCAAAATAACATAGTATTCGCAGCACAAATAAGATCCCCCCTCAGCACGGCTATACACTTGCTCATACGAGGAATAGTGCACCTTCTCCTAGCGATGTTACCTCAAGTAACAACACTAAGCTGGATACTCCACCAGACTAGATGAATTCTTGTCCTGGAATCCAGTAAGACCAAGAGACCACAAGAAAGATATACTATAACATATTTAACTGGTGAATTTGGAAGAGGAAAATTAATGTTCTTAACTTCTTTACTAACTCAACGTTTGAGAAATAAAGGAGAACTTTAATAGAATATTCGAATATCTATGTATCTCATATAGAGATCAAGCGTTAGCCCCAAGAAGACTCCCCTTGATTTCTGAGAACTTCAACTGAAGTAAAATGAAACAAAAAAGTGGAAAATATATATTTATATATTAAAATTTTAAATTTTAAATATGATTTTTTATTATAGCACAAAGGTTTCTGTAATAGCTCGATAGTGTAGAACTAGATGGGTAATAAAATATTTTGATATTATGTAAACCTCAGCAAATGTAGCAAACAAAATTTTCACAAATTTATTAAAACAGTTTTTATTTGCATACAATTGTTTCGGCCTACGCCAATCATGATATACATATTGAATAATATGATCGGAAGAAATAATATACAGAGAAACCAGAAAAATATAAAAAATAAATTAATGCTGAATACACTTCAGTTTTTTCCAACTGATGCAGTCTCTTTAACAGCCTATCGTACATCCGTTCGTAACAATATATAACATTTAAAACAAATATGTTTTATTTACTTTAACAAATAGCCTTCAGAAATTTAACAAATAAAATAAAATTTAAAATTAATATTAAATAATATATTAATTAAAAAAGTATATTCCCACAAAGCAATAATAAGCAGCATAAATAAATAAATAAATATGACAAAATACAAATTAATAAACAAATAAATATTTTATATATTCTGCTGAACCTATATTTTCTGCGAAACTTTAAGGAACAGCCATCTTGGGCGTTTCTTTTCTGTAGACGGAAAGAACGTTTGTTTTTTTGTTTTTTGAGAAGGGAGTCCTCTCTCGAAATATCAAAATATTTTTCACCATCACAGATTTATTAACAGTAAGTGAAAGATTTTCTGAGAAATAAACAGATAAATTTTTGAAGAAAAATATCACATATATTGTCTATAGTTATTTGTCTTTGTTCATCTTCTCTTTAATCATTCCGTTTTTTTTGCATTGTTTAAAGCCTTACCAGCAATGCTTCAAACAAACTACCATACCCTTTTAAATAAAAAAAACGTTACTTCCGTTTCATTATTTGATTTGTGTTCAAATATATATTGGTAAAACTATCGTTTCCCAACCAAAATGACGGACAATAAATCTTCTGCAGTTTTCCGACCTCAAAAATGAGTAAGTAAACCCAAATAAATTGTTTTGGACTAATTTAAAATTCACCTTAAATTATTTTAAAGGAAATACAGTGGGGAAATTAGTCTAAAACAATTTATTTGGGTTTACTTACTCATTTGTGAGGTCGGAAAACAGCAGAAAACTGCAAGCGATTTATTGTCCGCCATTTTGGTTGGGAAACGACAATTTTACCTATATAGTATACATACAAAATACCGATAAAATAAATACAAGTGGCATTGTTTGTATAAAAAATCCAGAAACAACAACAACAAAAAAGACAGTGTTTAAACAAATGTTACATTTTTAGTATCTCATGCGTATTGTATATACAATACCTTTTATGAATCTTACTTGCCGGATATTTTTTGTTGTATGGAGATTTTGCCGGCGACCAACCGTTCAATATTGATTAAGTCATAGATAAATAGTATTCCAGATTAATATTCGGTTTCCACGTCTCCAGGGTAACAAAGTCCGCGCCTTTCTCTTACAACCGGAAGATGAATCAATTATACTTTTCAATGGAGTTCGTCTCTCTCTGGCAGAGAAGTGTAATCAACTCTTGTCTATTCGAGTCACATAATTGTATTGAACATTTACAATCAATCGCTCTTATGACAATTATGAATGCGTACAAAATTGATCCTCTTACTATCGAGATCATCATATCGATTTTGGTTTAATACAGTAATTTCAAATGAAATTTACATTTAAAAATGATAGCTATTAAAAGTAATTCCCAATTAAAAAATATCCATGAAAAGATGGTATCCATTAAAGGGGATAGCCATTAAAAGTGATATTCGCCATTATTCAACATAGACAAATCCGGTTTAAGATTAGGGTTAGGATTAGGGTTAGGGTTAGGATTAAGATGACTTTTCAATTTTGAAGTACGAAAAAAACTCGCACGAGTGTGGTGCAAAATTATAAATCGAGGCTTGGTCTCTTTCTTGGTTGAGCCTTAGAAGCCGGTAGACATGTCAAAGCAGAACAATGTTTTATATAATTTTACTATCGGGATCATAATATCGATTTTTTAAGCAGAAAATTAAAAAGAGATATCCATTAAACGTGATATCTAATAAAATATCCATTAAAAGCGATATCTAATAAAATATCTCTCCATTAAAAGATATATCATTATCATCAGCGTAAACAAATCCGGTTTACAATTAATATCAGTGTATACTAAAAAAAAGTATGACCTTTTAGGTCACCGGTTGAGTTCGGATTAAATTGTTTCAATCAGAAAAAAGTGACTTTGTAAATGTCAGTTAAAAAAATAAGACTAAATCCCATATTAGTCGCTTTCTGATCACGATATCGCCCCCTCTCTCTCTCTCTCTATCTATCTATCTCTATATATTCTCTCTCTCTCTTTACCCCTCTCTCTCTCCACATAAGGAAAAAACCTTAGGGAAAAGACCAAGGTTATAGGTAGGAGGAAAACAGTCAGCAGGAAGAGAGTTCCACGATGTTTTTTCCATTACATCCGGGGACGTCCTCGGGAAATCAGGCAGATACTCTATGTGTCCTAACTTTTCTGTGGGCATGATAGAACTTGGTAGTGCCCATATCCTCTCCAGGCCACATACAGCATCTGGTGTTCCCAAATAGTCACCCATTTAGTACTGTTCAGGCTCAACGTTGCTTAACTTCGGTGATCTAACGGGAACCGGTGTGTCAGTGCGATTATGCCACACACACACACACACACATACATATATATATATATATATATATATATATATATATATATATGTATATATATATATATTATTCAAGTTTAAATATATTAATAAAATGAACATAAAACCAATATTTTCAAAGGTGCTCAATAATAAGTAGAGCATTTATAAAATTGCATAAACACTATTACAGTTTACGCCGATCAACCATCGTTTCGATGTTCTCACATTTCCTCACAGACTGAATAAAAATAAAAAGTGAAAAATAATAAGTTTTATTTTTATTTTTGTTTGGGAGGATGCCTTTCATCGTTGTGCCGTCCGACGAGAAGGTGTATTCTCGCACATTGATCCTGTTTCTTTTGAATGCATTTGGGACTAATTCTTTGCTGTTTTGCTTAGTATCAACAATACTGCGAAAATCTTACGAGGTACTTTTTTAAGACATTTTTTATTTTTTATTTATATTTAAAAATTTTTTTTACTTCTATCCTCTTCTTAAGTTACCTCAATTAAGGCAACACCATATTGTGTATTGTCGGTTGTTGAAACTCTTATTCCAGGTACTTAATTTCCCTGATCTGCCAAACAAGAACCTGCTTGGTAGTGAAACACGTGTAGGAAAAAAACTCTTTAATTTGAATATATATGATAAATAAATAAACTTTGAAAGAAAAAGTCTTTTGTGGTGATGATTGATCTCCTGAACGGAATGGTTTGGTAAGCTTTCAAAAAATCACATATAAATGCTCTGTACCATGTAATCGAGTATCATCGAGCTTATTTTTATTGGCCTAATCCCGGTCTTCACTGAATAAACTATCTTCTAAGTGAAAAATCTAAATATACATATATATATATATATATATATATATATATATATATATATATATATATATATATAGTAAGTTATGAAAATGTAGTTATGACAATTAAGCTACACAAAGGAGTCTGCGGTTCATCCGCATAAGAAATCGTCATCCCCGTAAGGAATCGTCAGGCTGTGTTGAAGTAAATACTGAAAATCTATACATAATATATCACCTTATAATATTATATGTATACATGAAATAATAATAAATATAAATGAAAAAGCCTTAGGGAAACAAATGTTGATTGACTTAGCTTTAGTCTTACAATACACAAAGAGCGAGTGTGAAATGCGATAAATAAAGTTTCTTCAAATTGATAAGTTAATTTATAAAACGACTAACATTTCTTTTTTTAAATGGAAATCGCTCCAGACAAGACATGAAGCCTCTTGATGTAAGGAGCTAACAAGAACAAATATGATTATCGCAAAGACAGGAGATGCTTATTGGCCTCATTCTTAAAAAGATCAAGACTATAGGTAGGATGAAAATAGTCAGCAGGAAAAGAATCCACAAGCCTGCAGTTCTGTGAAAGAAGCTACTTGAATAGGAAGCTGTATTTGAGGTATCAACGAGTCAAACGAGCTGGAACAAAAGAAGCAGGGAATAGATCACATAATCCTGAAGAACACATGCTATAATAGTATCATTAAACGAAAAGATTGAGACTAGCAACATCACGAATGTGAGAGAGAGGTTGTAGAGAAGAAGAAAGGGTAGGGCCAATCAAATTACAGACATGTTTCTGCATCTTATCAAGAACCCTCAAATGGGACAAATTCACCAGGCCAAATATGACAACAATACTCCATACATGGTCTGATAGTAAATTTGTAGAGATAGAGAATAGCCTCAGGTGTGAGAAAGTGTTTGGAGCGATAGAGAGAACCGATTTTACGAGAAGCAGAAAGAGCAATGGATCTAATGTACGAACTCCAAGAAAGATTTGATGAGAGAGAAAGGCCAAGAAGTTTCAGAGTCGATTTCTCCTTAAGAGCAGAGACATCAATGAGAATCTCAGGAAGTATTAATTGATAGCGTACGTCACAAGCGATAATTAAAAATACACGGGAAGAAAATAGGGGTATCACAAATATTACATCATGTAAGGAATGATTTTGGAGTGGGATAGAGTGAGGGGATGTAGATTCTACAATTCTTCAATTTGGCCCCAGAAACAATTTCATCTTTCAGACACCACCTCTTAACACAAAATCACAACCACCCAATGTGTTAACTATGCTTACAGAAAAAACTCATCTTGCTCCCACAACTGTAAAGAACTTTCAGAGTCAAATGTTAATATTTAAAACAAAATACAAAACAGACGGTTGATTTGCTACTCAAAGTACGTGTATACTTCCAGTTTGTAATAAGTTCTATCAAATATGTTTTAATTACTATTTTTTTCTGAAAAAGTTAGTAATCTTAACAGTAAGAAATGTTCAGTTTTAAAATACAAATCGGTGCAGAAATGGTTAAGAAAAAGAGAACTCCGCACCATCCGATGGTTTCAATCAATATACTTTTAGTAGCTAATCCATTATTTAAAAAAAATAATATTAGCATTTGATTCTGAAATTCAATTCTTTTAACCAGCTATTAAAAAAGAAAAAAAGTATTAAATAAGAAAATATTGTTCATAGATTTTCGTGGTTATTTTTGTTTGATGTATTTGTACCATTTAACAATTCGATTGTTTATCTGAACCATTTATAAAATGATTGAATTTTTTTCTTTTGCGCTGCAGAAGTAATTTTTATTAAAATTTCGGAAACATTTGCACACATGAATATTTGTTGATGTTGAATTTTGGAGCACAATAACATAATATTGATTATGTCATCAACTTTGTTTTCTTCCGAGTTATATATATATATATATATATATATATATATAACTTCTTTGTAATATAGCAGGAAAAATCCCCGCAGAGTGCTCGATTAATTAAGAATTAAAGTTAAAAATTAAAAATTAAGAGCGTAATATTTATTTATTTTGGTACAGAAAAATTTGTACAAGATTCGTACCGTCGGTTTCAAGCACGGAAGGACTTAGCCATCCGGCTCTCTTCAGCTTCTGTTGTCATCTGTTTCGGAAATGTGAAGTCACGTGTCACTCTCGTTTGATGACAACAGAAGCTGAAGAGAGCCGGATGGTTAAGTCCTTTCGTGCTTGAAACCGACGGTACGAATCTTGTACTAATTTTTCTGTACTAGAATATATATATATATATATATATATATATATATATATATATATATATATATGGTTTAGTTTGGCAGAGAGAAATTCAACAGAGTGCTCAATTATTGAATAATAAGAGCATTATATTTATTTATTAACTGTGTTGCAAAAGATCAATTCAACCTGATACTATCGGTTTCAAGCCATATATATATATATATATATATATATATATATATATATATATATATAATAATTATGTATATATATATATAATAATAATAATAATAATTATGTATATATATATATATATATATAATAATAATAATTATATATATATATATATATATATAATAATAATAATTAATAATTATATATATATATATATAATAATAATAATTATATATATATATATATATATATATATATATATATATATATATATATATATATATAATTATTTATAAATAATATTTTCAAATTTTATTATATTACAATCTTACTAGCGTCAGGATGGTGTGATGGAAGTTCCATATAATATGATATTTCGGGAAGATGACCCTTTGTCCGATGTGTGTTCAACCTTAATTCAACCTGTGTTCAATATTCAAAATATAATAATGGTTACACGTTTATTATTTTTTCAATAAAAAGTTGGAAGAAATTTAAAAAAGAAAAAACGATCTCCGGCACACATTTTATCATTGATTCATCAATCAGCCTCATTTTACCGAACTTAACAGAAGCAACACACGTGAACACAACTAGATCTACATCCACCAAAGAGTACACTGCGTCAAACGTTGCTACGAAACAGGCAATCAGGTGCGGGACATTTTGGTGCATCAATTCAAATGGCAATTTCAAGAGGAACATTCAGGAATGATTAGACCATATTGAGAACTATGGAATCGTGGAGTACCTCAACTTAGTTAGTGACAAACGAGCAAGCCATTCAAGACGTCCCCAAAACTGTACAGCTGGAATGATAGATAGCGTAAGAGAGTCAGTATAAGAAAAAAACACGCATGAATAAGCTTCAAACCTTGTACACATCGTTTATTGTAAAGTTATTGTTTCAGAAAGATGAAGTAAGATATAGTGTCGGTATGGGTACATTTCTAAAAAATTAGAGAGAGAGGGAGAGAGAGAGGGAGAGAGGGAGAGAGAGAGAGGTTATAAGTAGATACCTTTCACTTTTTGGGGTGTCTTCTTTTCCTTTAAAAGTTATATTTCTGTGTTCACAGTCGGAATCCGTCTTTGTCGTTTGATAAACTTGGGCCAAACAACTGCGTTAATCTGCTGTTATGATGTTAGCAATCAGACAACCGTTGCTGTTTATATATAATTAATCCGAAAACACATCTGCTTCAGTGTAATTGATACTCCCCATATTCGCATCGGTAACTAGCGACAAAGGTTGACGAAGATGCATCTAGAGTTCGGGTGTTTCCGTCATGCCCCGTGTGTGTTCGTCCAAGCTGATCCAGATGTCATATTTGCACATTATTGAAAAGAATGTATTGGGTCTTTTGTAAAATAAATGCCGTCACTAATGGAAAAATAATCTTTGCAAAAAGAAAAATTGCCTCGCTAGTCATGCGCAGTGCGCGAACCCGCCCTTGGTCTACTTAAAAAAAACTTAGTTCACCCCAAACACGGCAAGTTGCCATTGTAGACGTAAGGGGCTACTGAAAATTAGGGTGAAAGTTTAAAGGGGCCATCCTAAATTGGGAGCTGTGCAACGAGATGCATTAGTTTTAAATGTCTGCGTGTCGGTACAGTCTGGGAAACATGGAGCAGGGAGGGAGTTCCAAAGGCCGGCAGCTCGAGGAAAGAAGCTATTGGAGTAGAAGGCTCTCCAGCATCTGGGGACCTCCACAGTGAATGGATGGGATTTTGTGAGTATTGTCTAGAAATGTGTCGATTAAGTTAGGGTTAAGGTTAGGTTAGGGTTAGGGTTAGGGTTAAGGTTAGGTTAGGGTTAGGGCGCACAAAATTTTCATGCGCACGCCCTTGGTCTACTTTTGTGACTCCTCTCTGGAAATGTGTCGGTTAATTTAGGGTTAGGGCGTAAAAAATGCAGAATGAACGCCACCGTGAGACGCATTGCGGAATGGTGGACAGTTATCTGTGTGAGTTTATGTGGAGGCAGAAATATAAGGGAAAATATGTTTTATGCAAATACTCAGTGATATGAATGGACTCCATTCTCTTAAGCAAGTAATCAAACATTATTTTACTACGACCCACACTTTGTTTTTGTTTTTATGGCGGGAGTATTTTGGCGGGTACGTAGGATCCAATGTATTTTACAAACCTATTGTGAAGACATGTTTAAGCTAGCGGCCGTTGCTTTGTATAGATAACGTTCTAAGCTTAAATAAATTATATCATCCAAAACTTAATTTATATAATTATTATTTCTTTCTTACAGGTGGTGTTCCCTGGAATCAGAATGACAATAAGTCTCCTGAGATTCAGAATACTGTCCGCTTCTATCGATTATCATTGCAACTCGCTTTGCGTTCTCGCATCAGTTCTTTAACATATTTCGTTTTTGATCAGAGATAATTGCTTTATTAAATACTAAAAGTTTGGTCCATCTCATTAAAAAAAAAGGAGATTGATGATAACGTACGTACGAACAAGAAGTGCGTATTGTTATATAGACTAGCAGATCCCCGTGAAAATTCCACGATGCTTTCTGCATCAATTTGTATAATTGACTGTTAAGAATAATATTCCCTTTGAAATAATACATGCCTGCCTGGGTCAATACTATTAAGCAAAAATGATTCTATCTTCTTCCGTAAAAATAGTTGTTAATACCAGCTAAACATTCTTTAAATGAAACGAATATGTCTCTTCTCACTTTATTGATTTAAAATTGGAGCAATTAAATTATTTTTAAAACAATATATATTCTCTGTCTTCTTACCTTAAGAGTAATTGTCAGCTAAATATTTTTCAAATTAATAAAACGAATGCCACTTTTTAAAATTTATTTAAAATTGTGTTGTTTTAGTCGACGGGCAGCATAATGTGATTTTAGAACAATTCATTTTAAAATTGGGAAAGTCGGATTTTTTTTTACTTTAACAACATCAGATTAATCACCGTTTCTGCTTATTAAACGATCTCATTTTTAATGTGTGGGAAAGGTGATAACGTACGTACGAACATGAAATGCCTTAACGTATTACATATATTTTTCTAACATATTGCCTTAACGTATTACGTATATTTTTCTAACATATTGCCATAACGTATTACATATATTTTTCTAACATATTGCCTTAACGTATTACATATATTTTTCTACCATATTGCCTTAACGTATTACATATATTTTTCTAACATATTGCCTTAACGTATTACATATATTTTTCTAACATTGCTACACTTATAAACGTGTATTTATATAAAGTAAAATAAAATTAAACTAATTTGTTTTTAACTTTTTATTATTTTTGAAACATGAATATTTTAACTTTTTAAGACGTTAATATTTAGCCTTTTTTACGTCTTTTTTAAATTTTTGCTTATCCAGAATTACGGAAACATTCGAAAGAAAAAAACAAACAATCTGAGGAATACATATTTGATGTACGTACCTGTCACGGAATGAATATATCCTATACCAAAAATCACGTAAATTAATAAAGTAGTTTTTATTTTATAAAAGAAAATCAAATTGTATCGATAAACGAATAAGGGGGAAATATAAGTGCCATGCTGATCATATTCAAGGGAGATAATGTGAACTTTTGCGAAATAGAGAAATAAAGTCTTAAATTTTGGGTGTTATCTCCCTTAACAACCTTAAATATGACAAAAATGCTCCTGATATATCAACATTACCCGTTTATCGGTAGCATTTCATTTTCTTTTATAAAATAAAATCTACTTAATTTACGTGATTTTTGGTATAGGATATATTCATTCCGTAACAGGTACGACATCAAACAGATATTTCTCAGTTTTTTGGGGTTTTTTTTCGAATGTCTCCGTAATTCTAGATAAGCACCTCTTTTTATTTTTGTCTGATAAATACGAATTTGAAAAATAAATAAAAATATTGAAGTAAAGCCAAGAATTTAAAAAAACATTTATTTGAAAAACAAATCATTTTTTTTTTGTACTTGATAAGTGGGATACATTATTTTTATGATTGTGAATAATATTAATAACTAACTACACTTTTCATCCTACAGGAAAATATGCAAATTAATAATAAACATTCACAACAAAAACTCGTCTAGCTACAACCACTGTAAATAATGTTCCCTTTTTCTTCTGTATACCTAAAACTAAACCGAACTTCCATCATCAACAAAGTTTCTTTCCCAAGAACTTTCCATCTATGGAATGCGGTACCACAAGGTTACTTCCCATATGACTACAACATGGCCGTTGTTTAAATCCCATTGTCAGCATTTCTTATCGAGGCGTCTACTTAAATAATCAATTCCACCCAACGATTCCAATCCTCTCAAGGTTTTGTTTATTACAAACCGATAATCTCATTAATCCTTATCCTTGAGTGGCCTTTTGGCATTGATAAGCGGTGACTTACTAGTAAAATAAATATATAAATAAATAAAATAAACGCAACCATTACTATTTAAAAATATTAGTTGATTATCTTATGGTAGATACATTTCTTTCTGCAACTAAAAGTACTAATCGGTACTTCATGCATTACAGACTTACTTCCCTTTCCTTGGAACAAAAAATATAAATTTAAGAAACAAAAAACAACAAAACGGCATAGTTTGAAAATAAGAAACGCAAAACAAATTGCAAGTAAGTACACTCCCCGGCCAACGCCAACTAATTGTTCATAGATTGGATGTGTATTTCTGGAAGAGTCCATATATTTACCAATATCTTACTTTCTTACCTGCAATTTGTAGAGTTTCTTATTTACTTGCCTCCCCACGAGGGCAAAGTTAGACACAAGATTGTTTTATTTTATGTAGGGGATATCCAGCTGCTCAAATAGATGCACTCTGGATAAGACAAAAAATCAAAATTGCCCCGGTCAAGAAGGATTTATTCTCCTCCGACTGAGGACATACGCTACACTTTGATCCTGGCCAGGCGAGTCACGTGTTCCGACGGATGGACACGTGCGAACGAAGTAAGAAAGAGAATTTGAATAAGATAATAAATTATAATTTATTTTTCTAACGACATTTCTTGATTTTCGGAATGCCTTTCCAGTCGGCCGCGTTCATTGTGAAAGTGTCCTCCCGAGCGAAAGATGCCAACTTAAATCCGAAATAATTTTTCAGCAGAATATTCATGGCCGATTCGTCGTAACGATGGCAGTTGGCATAGACAGATTTTGTGAGGGGCGGATCGCACCTGTGCCGGCTTCCCGTGGGGGCGAGGCAAGACTTCTCCAGGGAGCACAGGATTAACCATTTGAGAAGTTTGTTCTGAAAGAAGAAAAAATATAGGAATACATTTATATAAAAACTAGGTGTATCGACCCAACGTCGCCCGGGATCTATCAAGTTCACATTTCTTTCATAGTTGTTTCTATTTTATATAACCGCGACTTTTTTTGTTAAGTTCAGTATCAAATAAAGAAAGCTAACTCTTACGTTAATTGAAATGTTCGATGCTTATACAGAAGGAGACTGACATAAAAAAGAAATATCTCTATGATCTATGTATCTGTGACAGAAAGCATATATCGTACACAAAAAAAATCACGTAAATTGATCAAGTCGGTTTTTTTTGCACAAAAGAAAATGATATTTTATTGCTAACAGACGAGCGTCGATCTCTCGTCGCCATGTTTGAAAACTAAGGGAGATAACTAAAAAAAATCCAACTCTTCACAAATAGAGTTTAAAATCAGCCTTGTACATAGTCGTAATCCCTACAAATTCACAATAATCGCTTAAAAACGTTTATCTTCTGTAACAAAAATAAATGCTTGATCAATTTATGTGACTTTTTTTGTACGATATATGCTTTTCGTCACGGGTACGTACATCATAAAGATATTTCTTAATTTGTTTTTCATATCATATTCTGGATAAGCACCGAATGTTTTAATGTTTTAATGACAGAAAAGTCTTCCTTCCGATATCTAAACTTTCAATAGAAAACGGGTGTACTCCCATAACTGTGAGCACGGTCATTTAATATAGCATTAAGGTCCCTGACTTTGATTTTAGAAACCAGTGGAAGTTCCACTGCCTGAGCATTAAGAATTTCAAATTCTAAAAATATTTCTTCACGTTTAATACAAGATGGCGGAATACAGAATTCCAATCCGTGATCAAGTATTGAAAAATCAACTGCTGAGAAGATAGATTTAAGACGTTCTGACCCAAAATCCGAGTTTATGGAGCAACAACACTTTTTATATTGTAAGTGCTGCACAGTAAGTGACACATTCGCCAAGCAAATTATCTAAACAGTAGGAATCTTTCTATTTTGCCTCGAACGTACGCGTTGTGTTCTCTACAAAATCTCTTTAGACGTCCTACCGAAAAGACGTTGTATCCCCCCGCCATGTCATTTATCATTTCAAATATGGTTGCAGTGCTGATTACATAGGTAGTCCGACCTTAAGATTGGACAACTTAGTTCAAAAACACATACCGAGCAAAATTAGAAATGAAACATTTAAATTAACAGACGTTCTAAAAAACACATCCTGGTTTTCCACCGCTAGGCATTTTTTTTAAATTCGACATGTGCAATGAATTTAATCATTGACTCATTTACCATCTTGAGTCGTGCTCACTCATTATTCCATCTTAAAATCTTGGAGAATATCTACGTTCGAGACAGCCCTTGCTCTGTAATCAGGAGTATTTACTAGGATTAAGCGTGATTAGTGTCTTAGATGCATCCCCCATTGTAGAAATAACGTAACGCTTTTTGATTTTAAATATATATTTTTCCTTTTCAAATCACTTAATTCAGCTCTGTAGAGTGAGGGTGAAACCGGTTGGCTAGCTTTTTTTCACTTTTAATCATGAACAGAAAACTATGTTTTCCTTTGATTATTGCAGTAATAAATATCTGTATCTCTAATATATATATATATATATATATATATATATATATATATATATATATATATATATATATATCAGTAAAATACAACATTTCTGACGTAATTAACATTTTGTAATCATCCTCAAAAAAATTCAACACAAACAATATTTATCCTTGCGAACATATGTTTCAGAAATTTTCATTTATTATCATTTTCATAGCAGTTTAGAAAATTGACTATTATATGAATCGCATCGTCAGCACATAAATTATTTATCAATTCGATAAGTCAGTTTAATTGTTCAATAATTACAAACGCACATTTTGTATTCTACTGAGTTATGATATATGAGCTCTGTTTGACTTTAAGTGTTAACCACTGAGCTGAATTTTACCTGCAGTATTAATTTGTATTTTCGAAATCACGATCGCAAAGGTTACGGTAGAGAGCTTTACCGTTAAGCTACGGATGTCTCGCATGAAATACGGGATATTATATCGCTCTTAAATGTTTAGATATTTGTTATTGCTTTTTGGGCGATAATGACAGCTGAATATCTTATGGTGGTGCATTTCCTAAATGCCTGAGAGAGAGAGAGAGAGAGAGAGAGAGAGAGAGAGAGAGAGAGAGAGAGAGAGGGAGAGAGAGAGAGAGTGTGTTATTTCCCTTACACTTTGTCGCCCCTCTATATTTTAGGGGCGTATATATTTATTCATAAATAAAATATAGCTATCATCAGAAAAGTGTTTCACCGTTACTACGGCTCATCAGTGTGCCTGACTACGATGAGATTCAAAACCACGTCCACAGAATCTGGAGTTTTACCGTTAAGCCACGAAAGTCTCGCCTGAAACGGTAATGCAGCCTCAGTGGCCGTTATTGCGAATCTCGCCATAGTCAGTTACACTGCTAATGAGC
This sequence comes from Sepiola atlantica, assembly GCA_963556195.1. Classification (NCBI taxonomy): domain Eukaryota; kingdom Metazoa; phylum Mollusca; class Cephalopoda; order Sepiida; family Sepiolidae; genus Sepiola; species Sepiola atlantica. The sequence goes on along the minus strand of OY744524.1, from coordinate 100,232,121 downwards.
CATACTAACGGCGAAACAGTGTCCGTTGATTACTATATTTTATTTATAAATAAATATATATGCCCCTAAAATATAGGGGCGATAAAGTGTAAGGGAAATAACTCTCTCTACGGCATTTAAGAAATGCATCGGTTATCATACGATAACCGATATTCAGCTGCCATTATTTCCTCTAAAATATAGCACAGCTATATTAAATAGGAGTAGAAAATATATAATGCCCCCAAATTTTATATATATATATATATATATATATATATATATATATATATATATATATAGAGAGAGAGAGAGAGAGAGAGAGAGAGAGAGGGGGGAGAGAGAGAGAGAGAGAGAGGGGGGGAGAGTTTGGTTTGGTTTTGGTTTGGTTGTTTTGTTTTGTTTGTTGGGTTATTTAATGCCGAATCCAGTTATTTTGGTTAAAGTTTTTATGCTTCAAATTCTTTATATTTTCAAATATTTATTCATGGTGTTTGGTTTGTTTGTTTTTGTTTTGTAAAGGAAAATTGTTGTTTGGTCTTTGCAGAACATGATTGAGTTTTAATGTTGGGTGCATTTTAAGTCAGGAAGCTGGTATCCTCAGGCAGCCTGATCTGGTAGTACCAGAGAGAGAGAGAGAGAGAGAGAGAGAGAGAAAGGGGAGGGAGGGAGAGAGAAATATTATATATATATATAAATATATATATATATAAAATGGGATATATATATATATATATATATATATATATATATATATATATATATATCGTCCCTTTCATTAAGTAGAACGCTCTCTTGACGTCAAAGCCGCCGAATAAAGTGTTACATTTATCACTGTTTATTTAGCTATTCAGCGGTGGCCGAGTGGTTCTAGATGTCGGGATTTTAGTTGTAAAATACTCGGAGCCCGAGGTTTCAGATCTCGCGACCAGTAGTGAATAGTTATATCTCTATGCTGACGAGTCCCGATTAAAAAGGACGAAACGTATACGTACATATATAATAAACAAAACTAATATATATATATATATATATATATATATATATATATATATATATATATATATATATATATATATATATAATACTCTTAAAAATCTTTAAAATACCCACAAATAACTGAAATTTGGGGAATATTTATTAATTTATGTGTAAATACCCATTGTTAGAATTTAGAAAAATTCGGAGGTATCTGAATTTCACAAAGTGCTGCCACTCTCTTTTACTCCTCTTCATAAAACTAAATGTAACTAAATATAGCACACATTTGGAGCTGTTACGCCTAAAAGCTATGTTCCAAAATTCATAATGATCGATGAATTAGTTATCGAGTTAATAATTTACATATAAATATATAAAAATATACGCATACCTAATTTTATATCGAGAGAGATTTGACATTCAACAATACCTAAAGTATGTTTCTTTTGTCTTGGTAATATTTTATTATTCACTAACATCTTCTGTCATTTGTTATTTTGCATAACCGAAAACAAAACTACGTCTTGAAACAGTTGTAAACTCTGACACCAATATACGCTTTTTTAGCGTTGTTAGGGAGCATAATATTCATTCGTATGAATCAGACGATTCTATTGTTGGCATTGTTTTTCCCCGATATCTTTCTAATCAGAATACTTTCTAGAAAGACATCGGGTACTTACAAAGGGGACCGGGTAAGTGAAAGTGTTTTCGTGGAACGAACTGGATTCGAACTTGGCATACCAAGGTTGTCAGTTTGTATCATTAACCACTTAGCCACTGTCACGTCCCACCCTTTCGTCTGTGTTGCTATGTAAACGAAGTAACTACATTGCAACGTGCAACGAACGAACGGACAAGACACATACATATTAATATACAGATGTACCTAAAACTAAACATTTAAAAAATATCGGCGTTTGTTTTTTCTTCTCTCACCTGGATTCGTTTAGTATTGTGGATAATGATGAGGCGAATCTCCAGGTGACTGATTTTCTTCAGCATCTCCAAATTGGTGGGTAGGTATCCGTACATATCGGGGTGCGTAACAGAATATGTGGAGTACGGCTTGTTCGTAGTAAGCACCACGAGGTCCTCTTCTTCTGATTCTTTAAGAAGACTTTGGAAGTGTCCTTTTACCAGCCGCGTGTTCGAGTTGATCCACATCACGCTACCAAATTCAGCCAAAGCCAACTGAAAAGATTAAAAAAAAAAAAAATAATTTGGGTTTCATTTGGTGTTTTTGTTTTATGGCATATCAACCCTTTTCGGGTCATTTAATGCCGAATTTAGACATTTTGTTAAACGTTGCTCTCCTTCAAGTTCTTAATATCTTTAAATATCTACAAAGTGACCCAACCCCAAATGCCACTCGTAGAATCATTAATAAAATTTACAATCCAACCCTATGGTAGAAATAAATATCAGTCTCTCATTGACTTGTCCACCATATTTCAGTCATGAATGTCCAACAGTCTTTGTTTAGCGCCGATAAGCATACGTGAATATGACGTGCAGAATTTTCAAGACACCCCTCTCTTAGCACTGCCCTGCTTTGGTTTGTTGTGGTCTTCTTCAGCTTATGAATAGTCTGGGGACTGTCTTGATATGAATTATCTTTAGGATGACCGCATAGATAGAAATCTGAGGGATTATTGTTCGGTAAGTGTGAAACCCATTCAGAATCACATCTCCTACAGATTAGACGATCGCCAAAATGTCCTTGCATACCATTGAACGGCGATAAAACAAAGACTGTTGTACATTTATGACTGAAACTTGGTGGACAAGTCGTGCATAGACCGAAGAGGTTCTTTGTACCAAATATGGTTAGATTGCCGAAAGGATTGTGAATTTTATTAACAATTCCATGGATGGGGACATTTCGGGGGGGGGGGGAGTATCACTTTGTATATTATTCGTAAATAGTCTGAAAATGATTGATTCTATTTACTCCATAGTTGGGACCCTGACAAGTACTATGACACCTGGCCAGTGTGTGACTCCCCAAAGCTCCCAGCACAGCTCCCAACTTAGGATGACACCCAAAACTTCTACCCTAATTCTCAGTAGCCCTTTACGTCTACAGTCGCGGCCTGCCTTGTTTGAGGTGAACTATGCTTTCAAAAAAGTCATACCTAGTACTGCATCGAGGTGGAAAGAGTAATGTTAGTTAGTCCAGTTTGGAAGTCTGGTAGGTAAAAGAATAGAAAATAGGTGTGGGCGAACACAAACGTGTCTTGTTAATTATCATCTGTTTAAACGAATAGAATCCGATGCTCTGATAAGTGGTGACTCCGACGTGATATGATCTATCTCTATACGTATAGGACAAAAACAGACCCAACACTAGAAACACATTGTAACGTTAAAATAATATAAAATATTTATCTTTGCCTCTTCTACAAATATGTCTAAAGTTAGAGTCTTTTTCACGTACAATTTCCGTCGTTACAATGGTCAGTTTGGTCTGATTATTTTGTTGGTACTGGTCCAGAATATGATCCAAACTAAAATCGATTTGGCGTTGGTAGTTACCCGATGTTTACGTAGATGGCCGGAAAATTCCGAAGCACTTATCCAATCAGAATGCGAGAAAATGAGCAGACGACAAGTTAACATTTTAATTGATCGAATCGCAAAATTCACGAATTGAAAATTTAAAAAATATCAAAGCGATAATGAATTTTAACGGGCCCTAAACCGTAACCCTAACCATAACACCGTTTTAACACTTGTTCAGTGACATTTTTCCCATAAAAAAACAGTTTTACGTGTAAAAATAAAAACAGTTTTTCCAGTTGTACATCCAACCTCGTTTTGGATTTTTTCGACGCAGGCAACCGACTTTTCATTCGTTTTTTTCCGGCCGTCTACGTAGACATTCGGAAACTACCGACGCCAGGTCGATTTTAGCTTTAGTCTTACATTGGACCAGTACCATTTTGTTTTACGGCATATCAACTCTTTTGTGTTATTTAATATCGAATTCAGTTATTTTGTTGAAATTTCTGATGCTTCAAGTTGTTAATATTTTTATATATTTAATAGATTCTATTCTGTAGGCTAACTGGTTAGTAGAGGAATAGTACGTTTTCGAGATGGTCTATTCGTGACATCTTCAACTGGTCATCATGCATTTCGACACTATGAGATGGTAAGAGAGAGAGAGAGAGAAAGAAAGAGAGAGCGAGATGGTGAAAGAGAGAGAGAGAGAGGAGGGGGAAAGGGAGAGAGAGACATGAGAAAAGAGAGAGATTATGAAAAGAGAAAAAAGAGAAATGGTGAATGAGAGATGGTAAGAGAGAGAGAGAGAGAGAGAGAGAGAGGGTGAAAAACGAGTTAGTGAAAAGGAGATAGAATAGAGAGAGATGGCGAATGCGAAAATAATAAACTGACCTGTATGACGATGGGTCTCCACGAAGTCTCGGAACAGTTGTGCACGTGCGCAGGAAACATCCACATCCAGAAAATCCGTGTTTCCACGTTGCAAGCCGATTCCAACTAGGATAACAGAAACAAGATGCAAGAATCTTAATATGCACAACAAGGACAATTAATGAATGCTTCGTTAAACGGTTCCTCCGTGCAAGACACGACCATTTACATCCGTCTATACTCACGGTCAAGAACTCTTTATTTATTTATATCATGTAGCTATATATTATGTACTGCTTCTTGTTAAACACCGGCTGGAGAAGAGGGGAACATGAACATATTTTGAATTAAGTACAAACACATACACAACCACATATGGAATCGAGCACTTTTTCTGCTCGATATTGATCACTTTCTCTGACAACTTACTAACTTTTACAGCCCCTCATATTTTGTTTCATTTTACTTCAGTCGAAGTTCTCAGAAATCAAGGGGCGCCTTCCTGGGGCTAACACATACTCTCTATATGAGATACATAGATATTCGAATATTCCATTGAAATTCTCCTTTATCTGTCAAACGGTGATTTAGTAAAGAAATTAAGAACATCAATTTTCCTCTCCCCAATTGACCATTTAACTATGTTATAGTATATCTTTCTTATGGTCTCTTGGTCTTACCGGATTCCAGGATAAGAATTCATTTGGTCTAGTGGAGTATCCAACGAAGTGCTGTAACTTGAGATGAAATTACTGGCAGAAGGTGCAGTTTCCCTGTATGAGCCAGTGTATAGCCGTGTCGAGGGGATCTTATTTGTGCTTCGAATACTATGTTGTTTTGAATATTTGGTCAGGGTTTGCTGGTAAGGTTAAGTATCCCTATGGCGAGTTTTCCTGACAAATCTTTGCACAGAGTTACCGAAGACACCCAAGGATGGTGTCTCGTAGGTAATATGTGTATGTGTGTATATATATATATGTGTGTATATATGTATGTATATACATATGTATATATATATATGTATATATATGTATATATAGTAAGTTATGAAAATATATTTATGGCAATTAAGCTACACAGAGGCTTCCGCGTTTCATCACCGTCGGAAATCGTCAGGCTAAAATGCATGGAGGTTTTTTTGCCGGGTGTTAGTTAACTTCTTACATCAAGTGGCTTCATGCCTTGTCTGGAGCGATTTCCATTAAAAAAATATATGTATTTATATGTTTATATATATGTATATAAGTATACTTATATATATATATATATAATAACACAGAAGAATACAAAGTTTATTACATAATCAATATTAGGTAATCATGTTCTAAGAATTTAACATCAAGAAATCTTCATGTGTAGTTCGGTTTCAGAAAATTTTACTAAAAATCTATTCTTCAGAATAAAATAACAAAAGAAATCTCACCATCACTTCTTTACGGATGCAGGTAAACAATGGAGATATTAAATGACCACAAGCACATAAAATAAAATCACCCATCAACATCTAGAAACAATATTTACTTATTTTATACTTTTCTATGGCTGCTTGGTCAAATGTTAATACTAAAAAAATATACAAAACGGTGGATTCATTAAGACAAATAACATCTGCAGTATACACTATTATCTTAGAGATTTGTAGAATTAAGGTGAGATATTTCTTGCTCCATTCAGATAAACTAAAGTTAAAACATTTGATTTTCTTTAATATATATATATATATATATATATATATATATATATATATATATATATATATATATATATATATATACAGGGTGGGCAAAAATAAGGGTCCTATTTTTAAAAATTCATAACTTTTTTATTTATTGATTTTTTTAAATTTTTTTTTTTAGAATAAGTAAAGGACTCCTTCCGAAGCAAGCATGAGCCGTATTAGCCCTAAGGAACGTACCCTCATTTAGAAAACATTATTTTTGCTTAAAAAACTCAAAACAGTGTAAAAAACAATACTTTAGTTTTTGTAAGTTTTAAGAAGTGTTTTTCGGCTAAAATTTGTTTTGTTTATTTCAAAAAATCTCGGAAGGGTCAGTCTACACACATATAAAGTTTGGTGAGTTTAACTTTTATTTTGTGGAAGTTATTCAAATTCAAGTTATTCAAATTTAAAGATAGGACCCTTATTTTGGCCCACCCTGTATATAATTTCATGTATTCACATAAAATGTTATAATTTTTTATGTATCAATTTTCAGCATTTACTTCAATAGTGCTCGATACATGAGTAGAGCAAGATAGTAAGTTATGAAAATATATTTATGGAAATTAAGCTACACAGAGGCTTTTGAGTTTCATCCCCGGAGGGAATCGTCAGGCTAAAATGATTTTAGCTGATTTTAACCTGACAATTCCCTCCGGAGATGAAACGCGAAAGCTTCGTGTAGCTTATAACCCACTATATATATATATATATATATATATATATATATATATATATATATATATATATATATATATATATATATATATATATATATATATATACACGGATATAAAAAGTATAATGTAAGAAAGGGAATATAAAATAAGGAAAAATTGATGACTAAAACCTGAAGAAAAAAGGAAATAATTGGACGAAACAACAAGCAACGGTTAGTGAAAATATATATTTTAATTTAGGAGTATTTAGGTCAATATTTAAGCTGATGATGAATGATTAAAACACAAACAGTGAAAAGCATAAGATGGATATATGTTGCGACTAGGAGACATTGAGATCATAGTTCCATTAGGGGGGGAAACAAGGAATACAATGCTGATAATGAGTACTGATTATAATTTAGGCTTTGCTTGCCTTTTTTTTCATTGTTTTTTCATTGTTTTATATAATTAGCACTGAGGATCGCCACACCAAGAAATAAATGCACAGGAGCATTTTACATATATCTTGGTGTAAGCCGAAACAATTGTATGCTGAATAAAAAAATAAGTTTTGTGAAATGATGTGCATCTGTCCTTCATAACGTTTGATATGGTATAAAATTTAATAAAAAGATATTGTATAAAACTTAGTTCTAGCCTTACACTATTGAGCTATTACAATTGCTTTATGTTGTAAAATTTATATTTGAATATATAATTTTTAAATATATATATATGTGTGTGTGTGTGTGTGTGTGTGTGTGTGTGTATAATTACAGAAGATTAAGACAACATCGGTACCGTCGGTTTCAAATCCAAGCAAAGGGGTCCTATAGTTGGCCTCCTATGCCGGACTCTCTTCAGCCTCTTTTTATGTCTGTTTCCTCGGAAAATGGCGTCTCACACAAAAGAAACGAATAAAAAAGAATATGATTTAAAAAAAAAAATATTTTGGATTTAAAAAAGCCTCAATTTAAAATCAGGGGAAATAACTTACATTATTTTATCTCGAGTTGCTTCCCGTTATGTCTTTCATTTTCTTAATATATAGTCTATAGAAGCTTTGGGTCATTTTAAACAATCAAAGAAAATGCAGCTTAAACTACCAGGGATACTAACTAAATCCAAAATATCGCAGACGTACTCGCATAAGCCGACTTACCGCTGGAAAATTTACAAATACAACGGGAGAGTCAAGTATATAACAGTGAAACAATATATTTATATAAGTCAGGTTCATATTATATTCCAATAACCATGTTTTTATTTTATTATTTTTATTTTTATTTTTTCACATTTCCCAAAAACAACATTTCTGTGAGATATATTTGTTACGGTCCGTTTCATTTGTCCTGTGCCAAACAACATTTTTATGTCAATATCGTCTCTGCAACATTACAAAATCATCAGAAAAATTCAGAAAGAGTAAAAAGTTCTTGGATTAAAGTGTCTTGAAAAAAACCTACACTATACAGTGGTTCATTTTTGGGTGAAACCAAACAAAAAAAAATAATATATATATATATATATTATTGTTGTATGTTGTACTAATTTTTCTGTACCAGAATAAATAAATATTATGCTCTTCATTTTTAACTTTAATTCTTAATTAATCGAGCACTCTGCTGGGATTTTTCCTACCATTTTACAAAGAAGTTATATATATATATATATATATATATGAAAATATTTGTTGTTGTTTATTATCTACGTATATATATATATATATATATATATATATATATATATATATATATATATATATATATATATATGTATATGTATATATATATATATATGTATATATATATATATATATATATATATATATATATATATATATATATATAGGGTTATCGCCCTTGCATTTGTTGTTGAATTTGTTTATTGTGACTGAACAAGTAATAATAAAATGATCGAAACCTGGTATCTAGAAGTTGGTTGAGGGCCCTTAAGGTAATTTTGAAATAGTGTTTCAATTTTACCACAAGTCCTTAGATTAATACTGCTTATAAAGCTAATTATTCAATTTAATTTATTCATTAGAACAAAATTATCATAATCTACTCAGTTAATTAGTTTCTGGATCGTAGTTTTTTTTCATATATTTACCTATTTTTATCCATTCATAAATTTTCTATAGAAATCTTTGAAAAACCTAAGACATCCTTCTTAAAATACAAGCCTATTAATTTGGTAATATATACATTTTACCTTTTTTAAAAGGCATTAACATTTTTATTTTTATCTATGTTTCACAAATGGACGAGTTTTTTAATCTATAATGGGGAGGGTGGTGCTGTTAGATGAGAAAAACAAACAAACAAACAATAAGGCTTGAAACAATTGTCAGAGAAAGAAAGAGAGAGTCAACAGATGACGATTAGAACAGAAGTGACGCCGCCGTTACTGACATAGCGTTGCCACGAACGATAGCCAGGGAGAATCGTTGGAACAACCAGGCTGACTCGCGGGGCTCGTGCCTAGACGTTGAAATCCTCCGTCCAATGTCCTGAAAAAATTTAACAGTCTCGGTGCCAAGCACACCCGACGTTTCTACTGAAATTGGTTGGAAGACGAAACGGTCAGTGAGCGAGCTATATTTTCCGCGCTTCCTTGTTTCGGCGAGCAGAGCCGCCGTGTCGTAATTTTACCTGTAACTAAAGTAATATTATTTGTTTATATAGGTAACTGAGGCATTTTCATGAATTCATTAAATTATAGGTTCTCATATTTAGCTCTATTAAACGCCATGTGGTTTCGTATCTCTATACTTTAAATTTCTAATTAAACGCCAAATTGTATATCTTATATTATTATTATTATTATTATTATTATTATTATTATTATTATTATTATTATTATTATTATTATTATTATTATTATTATTATTATTATTATATATTGATAAATAATTGTTATTAATTTCAATCAAGTAACTATGAACTATTCTAGAAATGTCTTTTGGGCTGTATTGTGTGTATTTTTTATAGCTTTACTTGGTAAAGAAAGATGATCGCCTATACGGCCAATAATATCTATGGTTTTATTCTAGAGAAAATGTAATCAGTGTGAGTTGTTTGTTTTTATGGTTTCTTTGCTACCTCACAATGCGGTTTTGAAAGCGAACTTTGGTTTTCTGAGGAGTCCATAATCGAAGGATTTAGAATTGATATACTGATTTCGTTCGGTCGGCTATGGACAAAACGGTTCGTAAAAATGTATCGAAGTTTTAAATTGGAAAATAAACGAACAAAATAATGAATAAAATCTTGGTCACTAGATTTTAGCCTAATATTATCAATTTATATATGCTCTGTTGTTATATACTAGCAATCATCGAGCTTTTATCTTGAAAAGGTTGGTCTATGAAAAAAGAAATTATATATACAAACATATATATTCCCCCAACACACACACACACACACACACACACACATACTTCACCCTACAAGTAAACCCTGACAAAATATTTAAAATAACATAGTATTCGCAGAACAAATAAGATCCCCTCAGCCCGGCTATACACTTGCTCATACGAAAAAAGGTGACTTTTTCCTAGTAATGTTACCTCAATAACAACACTTAACTGGATACTCCACCATACTAGATTAATTCTTGTCCTGGAATCCGTTAAGACCAAAACACCGCAAGAAAGATATACTACAACGTAATTAACTGATCAATTAGGGAAGGTAACATGAATGTTCTTAACTTCTTTATTAACTCAACGTTTGAAAGATAAAGGTGAACTTTAATAGAACACTCGGATATCTGTGTATCCGATATAGAGATCAAGTGTTAGCCTCAGAAAGGGGCCCCTTGATTTCTGAGAACATCGGCTGAAGTAAAATGAAACAATATATATATATATATATATATATATATATATATATATATATATATATATATATATATATATATATATGAAGAGACAAAATGGTGCCACACTACAAAATGAATAATGAATAATATGGGGAAAACTTTATATAAGATGAAATAGAAAAAGAAAAAAAAAGAGAAAATAATTTTATATAAAACAAATTAAAAAAAAAAAAAAACCGTTTTGTATGGTTTCGGAATTTACGAATAAAAAATTCACGAATAAAAACAAAGTTCTCACATTAGCATAAAAAAAAAAACACAAAAAAACTTTGAAGTTCCCAAGGCAGCCTTTCGTCCGACCCTCGTCAGGGGAATCGTCGGTAGAGTGATTAAAATACACGAACAACCATAAATTGGTGTAAAATAAAGTTGCAAGCAGGTGGCATAAGGTTGTATACATGCGAAATAATATACATAAATAAACGCAAGTAAAGAATATATATATATATTTATATATATATTATTATTTTATTTTATTTATTTTTTTTTTTCCCCCAAATCACCTTGCGGATGACCACGAATCGCCGAATAACTGTAGGGAAAATTTCAATTGCCTTTGTCTACAGAGAGTAGGGCGTCTTGAATTAATAATGATAGCTTCCAATATATCTAGATGGAAGCGGTGTCGTGCTCTGTGCACAATAGTAAATGTATCGTCGGAATATAGATCACGACAGATTCACACACAACCATAAACTGATTTTTTTTTATGCTAATGTGAGAACTTTGTTTTTATTCGTGAATTTTTTATTCGTAAATTCCGAAACCATACAAAACGGTTTTTTTTTTTTTTTAAATTTGTTTTATATAAAATTATTTTCTCTTTTTTTTTCTTTTTCTATTTCATCTTATATAAAGTTTTCCCCATATTATTCATTATATATATATATATATATATATATATATATATATAAGGTGAGTCAATGACAAATAATTAAACCTGCAAATGGAAACAGATCTTCAGTTGTTCAGAACAAGGAGCATTTAGTAAATAAAAATATTTATTCTTCTTCTCTTTCAATTTCATTCCTTAAGCCAGGCTTTTCAAAGATTAAAATCTTATCATCAGAGGAAGTAGTGATTGATAAGTTGACAGATAAGAACAGTCAATATTCAAACTTTGAAAAAAGTTGTTTTTTTTAAGTTTTTTTTTTTTAAGTTTTAAAAGTTCAAACGGGTGTGTTTCAATGTAAATGAAAGTCACCAAACACGGAGATCCAAGTGGTATGAGGTTCAAATGTAATTGGTAAATCCAGAAGAATCTGTATGAAAATCCAAGGACGACGATTCCACACAAGTCCTTAGTCCTTAGAAGGGACTTCTTTCTCTTCGGTCCCTAATCCCCCACCTACTATGCTATTTCCACTTTTCTCTTTCTCTTACCTTTCCCTACATATCCCACAATTCCAAGTAAGTTTCACACTTTACAACGATTTAGATTACCATTTTTCATTGAGATTTGGTTCGTTGCTTTTTGCCTTTGGATCTGTTTACTTGAAAACAGGAAGAAATGCGTTTTCTTATGGCTGATTCTGTCTGATCCCCCTTCTAAGGACTAAGGACTTGGGTGGAATCGTCGTCCTTGGATTTTCATACAGATTCTTCTGGATTTACCAATTACATTTGAACCCCATACCCCTTGTATCTCCGTATTTGGTGACTTTCATTTACATTGAAACACACCCGTTTGAACTTTTAACACTTTTTTTGAAAAACTTTAAAAAAACTAACTTTTTTCAAATTTTGAATATTGACTGTTCTTATCTGTCAACTTATCAATCACTACTTCCTCTGATGATAAGATTTTAATCTTTGAAAAGCCTGGCTTAAGGAATGAAATTGAAAGAGAAGAAGAATAAATATTTTTATTTACTAAATGCTCCTTGTTCTGAACAACTGAAGATATTGATCTGTTTCCATTTGCAGGTCTAATTATTTTTCATTGACTCAACTTATTTTTGCTCTATCCAGTATATTGAGCTTTCCTCACCTCACAATAGATCTAATTCTCTAAAAGTTACCTTTTAGTTATAAACCCTCATATATATATATATATATATATATATATATATATATATATATATATATATATGTAGTCATCTCAAGAAATATATATTGTATGTATGTATATATATTGAAACAGTAAAACAATGAGTAAAAATTATAGATTTTATTTATTATTTATTTTAGTTGGATATCGTATATTTATATGATATCCAATAGTTGATGCTTTTAATTGTATCCACGATGATGAGTTTGATCTTTAAAATTATGATACAATGATATTGAGCATTTTAGGAATTTAGTTTTCCGTGTATCATCTGACGTCATAGTCTTCTTATTCTAGTCTGGTATGGGATAGCGATTTTTGATCATGAAATGAGGGACTGAACTAAAATCGATTAAAATATTAGCTATGCACCTTCAATTTAGAGCAGATGTTGATTGGTTAAGAAATAACCAATTGCACGGTTAGTTGACGTTGTCATAAAAGTTGAAACAAGCTGTCTGATTCTAATTCGTTTTTTGAGAACTTTGGAGATCCGCTTATTGTGCATTTACTACATTGCGGATATTAATTACTTTTAAGTTTGGCAAAAGGACAAATACAGAAGCATTGACTGAGGGTCTACCTCGTATGTTATGACTTGCAAAGTTTGACGAGTCTCGACCGTCGCGTTATTAACTCGCCACCATGAGAACAGGTTTGATACAAGTCAGTTTAATGCAAGGTACCCGGCGGCTTGTGTATTTCAGGACAGTTTTAAAAGATAAACTCTTTTTCTTTCATCACTTTCTTCAAGTAGATAGGCGACATAGTTATCGGAGATTAACTCTGATCATTCCCATTTTATGCAATACAGTCTGGAGCTGGGTATGCTATTGTCCTCCCTCCGATGCCTCGGATTTAAAAGGCAAGGGAGAATTCGTGAAGTTTCAAAACTTACCTTTGCGACCTGTTCATCGAGGAGGTCAATGTGAAAGATGATCAGCCTTTTATCAGGCAAGAAGTACTGCACTGATTCAATCAACTTCTCCACGTCCTCCAAATTATGGCGCGTGGCTGCCGTAACAATGACTGGGAAATGGTCATCGGGGAAGTTGAGGCGCATGTGGCGTTCGGCCTCTTCCTCGATCTCGTGTTCTGTCTTGGAGGCTTTCATCGCGAAATGGCGGCCGTGCATCAGTTGACCTTTGCCATCTACGTCTATCGAATATTTGTAATGTTCGTCGTAAGCATGGTCCTCGCTGCTATTGTGCGGGACGGCCTCGTTTTCCGGTACTCTATCCTTCTGTTTTTCCATAATCTGCTTCTGGAGTTTTTCAAGTTCCACCTTCAGTTCTGCTTGTTTTTTGGCATCAGCTAATCTTCTCGCATCTTCTTCTTCCTGTAACCTTTTCTGTAACAAGAGAAACACAAAACAAAAAGACGACAGCCATTATGCATACGTTACAAATATTGCAAACTTTAAACCCGATTTGACGATTTGTTCTGGAACTATATTACTCTATCAGCAAATGATATCTAATTGTGTGACAGATTTAGTTTTTGAACTATTTATTTTGTGACAGATTTAGTTTTTGAACTATTTATTTTGTGACAGATTTTTTGTGACAGATTTAGTTTTTGAACTATTTATTGCAAATAAATTTTACAGTGCGAAGAGAGTATGTTCCCTCTTATATATAAAATTATGTTGCCGGGATTTAAAAAAAAAATAGACAAATCCAACTTTGATTCTAACAAGCCAACTTTTTATTTGTTTGTGTTTCAACATATTAACTTACTTCGCCACAATTTATTAAAAGAAAATACTTAATCCGGTCTGACAGAGTTGTAATATGTTGACATTTTTAAATAATCACCTGAAAAGAAAAAACTAGCTAAGGAGAATAACTCTTAGTGAAGACATAAGAGACATATTCCTCTTAGCTATTAGCATTCCTTAATTGCGTTTAACATAGAAACATTTACAAAACAAATTAAAAAATAATTGATCCCAAGCAAAACCGGATAAATAAAGCTAGTCTATATAATACAGTAAGTTAGTTCATGTTCGTACGTACGTTATCACCTTTCACACACATTTAACAAAATAAGATTGTTCGATCAGCAGAGATGGGGATCGGTGATTAATCTGATGTCGTTAAGGTAAACAATTCTGGCTTTACCCATTTTAAAATGAATTGTTCCAAAATCAAATTATGTTATCCTGTCGACTTAAACAGTAAAATTTTAAAAAGGGACATTCGTTTTATTGATTTGAAAAAAGTTTAGCTGACAATAATTTTTACGGTAAGAAGACAGAGCATAATTATTGTTTTAAAATTAATTAAATTGTTATAATTAAATAACATAAATAAAGAGGCATATTCGTTTTATTTATTTAAAGAATATTTAGATTAGAATTAGAAAGAGTATATTTTTCTTAATAGTATTGACCATGACAGAAATTTATCATTCTAAAAGGAATATTATTATTAACAGTAAATTATACAGATTGATACATCATTAGTCTTTCTTTGATTTGATCCAAAAGAATTTCTAAATTGGAGAAGTGAACTACAAAACTGTATGAACTTCGATGTCACATATTATTTAAAAAGATAAAAAGTCACAGAAAAACATACGAGAAACAGGTTACTTGTATCCTCGTTAGAGAGAGAGAGAGAGAGAGAGAGAGAGAGAGTAAGAGAGAGAGAGAGAGAGAGAGAGAGAGGGAAGAGACAGATTACTTACATTCTAGTTAGAGAGAGAGAGAAATAGAAATAGAAATAGATAGATAGATAGATAGATAGATAGATAGATAGATAGATAGATAGATAGATAGATAGATAGATAGATAGATCGTATTTCTACACCCAAACACGTCTTTTCTGCCTGAAGTCTCGCCAGCCAAAGGAAAATATCAGAGACAGGTTACTTGTATGCTCGTTAGATAGATAGATAGATAGATAGATAGATAGATAGATAGATAGATAGATAGATAGATAGATAGATAGATAGATCGTATTTCTACACCCAGTCACACTGTTGGGGACAGCACCCAAACGTGTCTTTTCTGCCTGAAGTTTCGCCAGCCAAAAAGAAAGCATATTCCTGGTTGGAAGTCACGTGGTTTCGTTGACTTCCCTTCGGAAGACCCTTGACCTTTAAGGTGTCATACAAACTTTCCCATTCAAACACGGCCTCGTTATGTAACAGATCTAGGTCAGAATGTACCACAGATCATGCTACATATCAAAATATAAAATGTTCAGTAATTCGGAAGTTTAACCGAGACCTCAAAACAGAGCATTTGTACGTTTAGCTTTTGTAAGTACGGATGTCCAAAAAGACAACAATCAGAAAAAAAAAAAAACAACCGAGACCTCCAATTACGTACTTTTTCGACAATATCATTTACTGGGTCGTTTGTATAATGAAGTTTTTTTAAAATTATTTGTAAATACAGAAAAAATACATAAATTTTGGACCAAAATTTTTTTTCTTAAGTTAAAAATCCCATGACGTTAATTTTATTAACATTTTTTTAAAATATTAATAAATTAAAAAAATCATATTTTTGGACACATACGCATTTTCTTCAAGTAATATGCATGTAATGAAAAGATTCTATGACGTTAATTTTGTTATTTATTTTTTAATATTAATAAAAAAAAATATATAAAATAACATTCATTTGTAGTATTTGTAATAATGAAAGAATTCTATTTATGTAATTTCTTTATTTCATATTACTTTTAAAACAGTTATTAATGTTTTTTTCGGATATCCATACTCACAAAAGCTTAACGTACAAATTCTATTTTTGGAAGTCTCGGTTAAACTTCCGAATTACAAAATGTCCACTTACCAATTTTTTCTCTTCTTCTTTCCTCAGTTTTTCGTGGTGCTCCAGCTCCATCTTGTGCCTTTGTTCTTCTTCTTTCCGCAACTGGTGCTCCAGTTTCAGCGCCTCTTCTTTTTTGTCAGCGTCCGCTTTGGATTCAGCTTCTTTCTTGGCCAACACTTCCGCTTTTCTCAAGACTTCCTCCATTTCTAACTTCCGGGAAGCTTCCGCTTCCTCTTCTTTTCGCTTCCTGTCTTCCTTTTCCATCGCCATTTTTGCTGACATTTCTTCGTCGTGTCTGCTTTTTAACGATTCCTCTCCTCCCGCTTCTCTCGAGTCCGCGTCCTTATACTTAAGAGTGTCCTCTCGAGCGTGCGCCCCGTGTTCACCGTCAGAATGCTCGGTCGGTTTCTTTTTCAGATTTTCCACTGGCTTTTGACGCTCCTTCTCCGGTTGACGAATGACCTTTTCTTCGTTGTCCTTAATCTCTTCATTCAGAACTGGTTCGTCGTCACCAGACATTAATTCCTGCAAATATAAATCAATTATTTCCTGAATAACAATGAAAAATAAGAATATTTGGCATTCTATTTTTACGTTTAGAAGCCACCACGTGTTTGAGTTCTTTCAAAACAGGCGGTCGACATTTTGTGGGTGATGTGTTTTATTGAGTACACAGTTGTAAAATAAAAGGGAAAAGACAATGATGCAGAAACAGTTGAATTTGCACACGCACACACACACACACACACACACATATATATATGTATATATATATATATATATATATGGATAATGAAGTGATGAAGTGGATAAAATTTGTATAGTTTACAGATTTATTAATTCATAAAGTGTTCAAACAAAGAATGCAAATACAAAAATACCTTTAAACCATGGCTTTTCAACGATAACGCTCTTATCGTCAGAAGGTCTGACCAGTAATAAATAAATTAAATATTTATTAAATCATTTTTTATTTTAATCCAAATTTTCGGCATTATAAACCCCTACTTATCGCAATACAGACAATATTTCCCTTTTTTTACTTTTCTTCTTTTTCTTCTTCGTCGTCGAAGTCTTACGGCGTAGCTGAAGATCGACGATCTCAATTGGTGTTATCGAAGAAACTGTTGTTTTTTTTTTTAATGTCCGATCTGTAGTGAAGCGCGTGTGTATAATAATGAGATGCGTGTTGCTACAGTTAGAAACGTCGTTGAAATGATAAACTTTTTGTTGAATTGAAGTTTATCATTTCAACGACGGCCAGAGTCGAGAAAACAATGCTGAAAATTTTTAAAGTTTACAGATTTATTAATTCATCAAGTGTTCAAACAAGGAAGGCACATACAAAAAGTCGAGAAAACAATGCTGAAATGGAGAGCAATTCGGACAACGTCCGAACTACTTAAAAGGCAGCCAATAAAGAGGATGAATCTATTTTCTAAATCCCTCACGTGTGAAGGAATTTAGTTTTGGGTGTTGGGTAGTAGAGAGTGCATTCTATTGTTGGCTAGTAGGACGGATATAATTCAAAAGAGATAACTAGCTGCGCGTCCATTGGTCGGTTTGTTCCACTTAATCTTGCCTTTAAATTTTTCTTTTGCTTATCGTGCCCCGTTTACGGCTCGCGACTCCGTCTATCAAAAAAAAAAACCGAATGTTGATCTTTCAACAGTTTCGACACGTGTGGCAGAGATAAACGCAATCAGGTATCATCAAGGCGATGCTATCATCAGCAGCCGATCAAGATGTATAAAAGGGGGAGAGTTTTTGCCACTCGTAAACTTTGGGTCTTTGCCCCAACATAGCCTTTACGACGACCGAGTGGCAGCAGTAAAAACAGCAGTAGTTTTCTGTTCCTGTCTGCAGCAACACCAACATCAACATCTACGATAGTAGATCTGTTCCTATCTACAATTAGCAGCAGAGATCTTGCCCTCTACGACTAATAGTAGCCTTCGAAGCTGTCAGCAATTCTATCATCATCATCATCATCATCATCATCATCATCATCATCATCATCATCATCATCATCATCATCTTCTTCTTCTTCTTCTTCTTCTTCTTCTTCTTCTTTAACCTTAGAAGTCAAAGACATCTTATACGCTTCTGTTTTTTTTATAAGTTACGAATGAGTACGACTGAAGTGAAAAAAGATAGATCTAATTTGTTAAAATTTTTAGAAAGAGCATTTTTTATTTTCATCAATCTTATAAAAAAAATAGTATGTCTAAGTGTTACACCGGCCGTTCTTACACAGGAGAAACAACACCGGTTGTCACTATAAATAGTGCGAGTCACCAGAGAGACAGTGCAGTCTTGTAACTGTCGTTCAGTCGCTTTTTTGGCCTTTTGGGCAAGATCAAAGTGTAGTATCTGTTCCGATGAATACTGCACGAGACTGGTCCTGTGCAGTTCTAGGAGGTCCACCCTCCCAGGCTTTGCCTTCCCTCTTTGGGGAGGAGTAAGTTTATTGCTTACTGTCTGAGGCGCCCCTACCGGGGAATGCCGACGGGGCTGTCCAGGCAATTTTTAAAGATAATAGGTGCTCTCCCTCTGGAGTGCTGATTTATCAAGACCCCACTTTCCGACCTTGTGTCACATTTTACTCTGTGGGGAGTAGATAAATACCCAGTCTTGTAACTGTCGTTCAGTCGCTTTTTTGGCCTTTTGGGCAAGATCAAAGTGTAGTATCTGTTCCGATGAATACTGCACGAGACTGGTCCTGTGCAGTTCTAGGAGGTCCACCCTCCCAGACTTTGCCTCCCCTCTTTGGGGAGGAGTAAGTTTATTGCTTGCTGTCTGAGGCGCCCCTACCGAGGAATGCCGACGGGGCTGTCCAGGCAATTTTTAAAGATAATAGGTGCTCTCCCTCTGGAGTGCTGATTTATCAAGACCCCACTTTCCGACCTTGTGTCACATTTTACTCTGTGGGGAGTAGATAAATACCCAGTCTTGTAACTGTCGTTCAGTCGCTTTTTTGGCCTTTTGGGCAAGATCAAAGTGTAGTATCTGTTCCGATGGATACTGCACGAGACTGGTCCTGTGCAGTTCTAGGAGGTCCACCCTCCCAGACTTTGCCTCCCCTCTTTGGGGAGGAGTAAGTTTATTGCTTGCTGTCTGAGGCGCCCCTACCGAGGAATGCCGACGGGGCTGGCCAGGCAATTTTTAAAGGTAATAGGTGCTCTTCCTCTAGAGTGCTGACTTATCAATACCCCACTTTCCGACCTTGTGTCACATTTTACTCTGTGGGGAGTAGATAAATACCCAGTCTTGTAACTGTCGTTCAGTCGCTTTCTTGGCCTTTTAGCCAAGATCAAAGTGTAGTATCTGTTCCGATGGATACTGCACGAGACTGGTCCTGTGCAGTTCTAGGAGGTCCACCCTCCCAGGCTTTGCCTCCCCTCTTTGGGGAGGAGTAAGTTTATTGCTTGCTGTCTGAGGCGCCCCTACCGGGGAATGCCGACGGGGCTGGCCAGGCAATTTTTAAAGGTAATAGGTGCTCTTACTCTAGAGTGCTGACTTATCAAAACCCCACTTTCCGACCTTGTGTCACATTTTACTCTGTGGGGAGTAGATTAATACCCAGTCTTGTAACTGTCTAGCCAAGAGCTAGTCACTTTCTTACTTTGTTAATACACTTGTTAAACCAACCCTCGACTTGACTTCCTTTATTTATTATTTACTGTGGAACAACTTAACACTAAGAAATAAACTTTTTTCACCAGACGAAAAATGAATTACAAACAAAATATGATGAAATATGTGTTTAAACTTAAAAACCTTTAACTAATGCAATTAATGTTTTCAATGAGTATGACTGCTTCATTATTGGACTTAATTTTTTATTTTAATCAGATTTCTCATTTAACTTTATAACTGGACGAGTTTTTACTAGTATTGTTAAGCTTCTTTTTTGGGGGGTTAAGTCATATGCCAGTTTGTGACAGAGATAACTAACACGTTGGGGGCACCAGTTATAAAATTGAAATATTTGATATTCCATTTTATACGTTTGATACCGACGCACGTGTTGCTAGCATGTATAACGGACACAATATGATGATTAACGTATCGATTTTATATTGACAGGCGAGGTTTTTTACACCAATTATTGTTGAATATGACTTGGCGATAAAATTACTTTTAAAATTAAGTGTAATATGAGTTATTAGATATAATTGATGAGGTGTGACCTTAGGGTCAGTTGGGATCCCATGTAAGAGTATATGACTGGTTTATTTTAGAGATGTTAGACATAATGCAAGATCCTGAAATATAGGGACTGTTAGACTCCACGTGGAGATGCCCCAACCATTAAAACATCTTTAGTAATATATTGGTACTCTTATAGAGAACGATCCACGTTTCCGTGACTTCGCGTCGTCAAAGTTAATGCAGGTCTCGGAAGCGCCCGAGAGTTGACGAAACTATTAACCAATTCTGTTGCAGCAGACATTAGACACTCAGGTTGCAGTAAGCAGACGATAACTTTTGTAAGAAATTATTTTCTACGTTGAATCTCCCAAAAGACTCATTAAGTTCTGTCAGTAACGGTCACTTCTAGCGAAAGATTAACCCTAAACCCTAACCCTAAACCCTAACCCAGAAAATGTTAAAAAGAAGAAAAAAACATTTATAAAATGAAAAAAAAAAACAACAAAAAAACAATTTCTTTTTAGAAATTGGCTAAAAACAGTTGTTTCGTTGTTTGTTATATTTTACAAAAATCATTTTTTTAAACTTTTCGTTGCACACAAAAAAACAAACAGTTTATTTAAAAACATTTGCTTAACAATGGTTCCTTTGAAAAGAAAATCTAATTAATAACAGTTTTTAGCTATGGATTGTTCGTTCTTTATGTTTATATATGTATTTTACTTTTATTTTCTGCGTCTAACTTTTTTTATTTGCATCTTTTCTTGAATTTATCGTCTGGCAGTCTTCACTGTATCGTCTGGCAGTCTTCGACTCGTCAACTCTCGGGCGCTTCCGAGACCTGCCCGAACGTTAACAACGCGAAGTGACGGAAACGCGGGTCGTTCTCTATAAGAGTACCAATATATTATAAGTTAAAATGGCCGTTGTCTCCTTAATGAATATATCAGCCTAGAATATTTACATTATTAATCATTCATTTTGTATAGGTCTTTTTGTGACTCCTTTTGATATATTTTATATGTTATAGGTATTCCGGTTTAACCCATTAAATCATTGGATGATTCGGAATTCTCCTGCATCCATTTGTATTTTAAAGTTGAAAATTTCTTAATGTTTAGATCACCATTTTTTTTTCAGAAAAAATGCGCATTATTAATAAATAATGCGCATAATATTTGATCTGATTTATTATTTGATAATATTTGATCGAACTTATTACAAACTGGAACCACAAACGTACGTTGAGTAGCAAATCCGCCATTTTGTATTTTAAAAATATTAAAATTTCTGAAACATATGTACACATAAATATTTATTGATGTTGAATTTTTTTAGCATGAATACATAATATTGACTATGTCATAAACTTTGTATTTGTATTCTACTGAGTTATAGTATATATATATATATATATATATATATATATATATATATATATATATATATATATATATATATATATAGTCTAAAGAAGCTTTGAGTTATTTTAAACAAAAAGAAAAAAAAAAGAAAAAAAAGAAGGAAAATGCAGTTTAAATTTCCAGAGAAACTAACTAAATCCAAAATATTGCAGACTTAATATTCGTTGGAAAATTCAGAAATAAAAAAATATAATAGTAAGTAAATAAAATAAAAAGGGGGATTAAGTATCTAACAGTGAAACAAAAACAGGAGACCTTAACGTAAGCGTCTAATATTAACACGGGGGTCATCAGCTGTTTACCATGTAACTGTTAAACAGGACAGTTATAATATTCATGGCTCTCCAATGGTACTGATCAAACTACCATTTCCACAATAATCAAGTGTCGAAATAATTCAGCTTAAAGTTTCACTTTATATATATATATATATATATATATATATATATATATATATATATATATATATATATATATATATATATATATATATATTATTTCATATATCCACATAAATGTTATAAGGAGATATAATATTTTATGTATCGATTTTCAGTATTTACTTTAACGGTGCTCAATATCTTTATAAGTTACATTAATATCCGAAAGCTCTTTATTGGCGTTGTATCTTTTGCGAGTGTTATCTGGACTTCGCAAAAGCTTAGTTGTAGGAAGAGCGGCTGACTTACCAGAGTGTAGCTGCTGGCGACTGAAGATGTTCTTCCAACATCTAAAACGAAGGGCGGTTATTGCAGGGAATTCATACCAGTAGAAGAGGGCGTTCAATTGTTATAAAAACCTTCCTCTCTACTGGAGAGCGTTAGTCGTCAATTTGTTATTAGACATAAGGAGAGGGTCGCGAAGAAAGTTTTTATTTTTATTCGCAACCTCGCTCTTCGGCTGGCTCTATTCTTGGTTACGAAAAAAATAAAAACGCGACACCACTTCCTGAAGAAGGAACGTCTAACTTTAGAAACGGTTCGATATATTGAGTTTTTTTTTGTTCACTTCGCCTTTCGAGGTATGGAGGCTTCTAACACATCTACTGGTGCGTTTTTTCTTTTATTTACAAATTTTTTTAATAAACAAACGAAACATTGAAGCGTTCGAAATTCTCGTTTTAAAATGATTTCATAAGATTGTTCGATTTATATTTAAATTATAATTCTAATAAATATATACATTTTTTTTCTTGTAAAACATGTTACTATTTATATTATTTTTTGGGGTGGGGGGATATATTAAATATTTATTTTGTAATGTAGGGTGCGTTTTTTCTTTTGCTTACAAAACTTTTTAATAAACAAACGAAACATCGCAGACATGCCTAGCGTCCGAAATTCTCCTTTTAAAATAACTTAATTCTCTACGATTATTCGATATATATTTTAACTTTTAGCGTCTCGAATTCACGTTTCGTTATTCAATTTAAGGTGTAGAAACAAAATAAATGTATTGAAAACGAGTAATCCAATTAAATCCTTCCAGACTGAGGCAATTTAAATTTTTTGTCCTAATCCAGAGTGCCCCAGTTTTAGAGGAACTGGATTTTCCCTACATTAAAAACCCACCTTAGAAATTTATAAAATAATACAATTTTAATAAATAAAACAAAATAATTTCGGACGATGTTTTGTTTGTTTGTTTATTAAAAAGTTTTGTAAAGAAAAGAAAAAAAACGCATCCTACATTAAAAAATAAATATTTAGTATATCCCCCATCCCTCCAAATATTAACATGTTTTAAAAGAAAAAAATGTATATATTTATTAGAATTGGCCTTGTTAAGTGGTCACTTATGGATTAAAAAATATCTTCTATAAGCTGTTTCTCCAATTGTAAACGTGCGTAATGATGTGTGTGTATGGGGTGCATAGATAAAGGGGTGGGTGTAGACAACCGAAGAAATCAGCTGGGATCTTTGAAAAATATGATTGCCTCTTTAAAACAGGGTTTATGCTGGAAGCCTAGACCACTTGAAATATTACCGCATTGATGTTATTTCTAGATAATGTATTCTACCTCAAATGACGGCAATATCTAGGGGAGTCAGGAGGTTGTGTGGTTATTCGAGACAAAAGGGGCTTTCGGCTTTAAGCTGATGAACTGTTTGTATTCGGTTTGACTTATATTTTGATTTGGCCGGGCTCAGAGATTTTATTGCAAGTCTGTCGTTCGATGGAAAAAAAACCAAGTATCATTCTAACCTCTCAAAATAAAACAATGTTACTTGTTCTAATCTGGAGCTTTTATTTTGTTTTCGAAAGAAACATCCTTTTGTTACAGCAGTGACCGAGATCCCACGATTCACACTACGGATAGTGTCGAAATCAAGCACCGAATTCGGACGAAAACAACGAGAAGACGATTACTGCCTGTACAGTGGATGCACACGAACGTAGGTTCACTCAATTCATTTACGTTAAAATAAAACGTAAACTGTGATCGTAATATTCAATAGTATACACATTTGGGAAGAGGTGTTTCTGTGTATATGTTTAAAAACATCAGCTGATCACACATAAATTATTTGCAAGGAGTTTCATCTAAAATCTTATATGATTGGCAGGAAAGCAGTCCCGCAGACGCAAGATGACGATTTTCCGATGGTGCCGTTTGTTTAGTAATTACAGGTAAACGTATTCAAATTTGTATTGATTTAAATATGTGATTATTTTACTTTGGCTGTGGGAAAACAAAGGACATACTTATCAGGTGAAAAGATACTAACGTACGCGAAGGTAAGCGATAACGACGTTCGAAAACTTTATGTAAATTGTAAGGCACAGCAAATGTCTATAAATATTTTGTAGCCGTAATAAGGTCACAAAACATCTGATACACTTTGACGCCAGTAAGTTCTCACTTCTTATTGTCATATAAATGTAGCTTATGCTAGTGCTTTTCACATGCAAAAATAGTGTTATATAAGCTTAGAAGACATTTTCCGCTGTATATGCAATCATTCTTTAGGAAATCGCCAAAAGAACAAATACAAACAACATCTCACTTATTTTCAGCCATTATAGTAATTACGAATTTATTTACATCCAATACTATTTCGTATGGTTTATCCGCTTTAAATAAATAATAATAATAATAATAATAATAATAATAATAATAATTATTATTATTATTATTATTATTATTATTATTATTATTATTATTATTATTATTATTATTATTATTTTATATTATTATCATTATTATTTTATTATTATTATTATTATTATTATTATTATTATTATTTTATCATTATTATTATTTTATTATTATCATTGTTATTTTTAATTATTATTATCATTTTATTAATATTATTTTATTATCATTTTATTATTATAATTTCTATATCATTATTATTTTATTATTATTATTTTATATCATTATTATTTTATTATTATTCTTTTTCTTCTTCTACTACTACTTCTTCTTATTATTATTTTATTCTTATTATTATTTTATTATTGTTATTATTATTTTATTATTAATATTTTATTATTATCATTATTTTTTATTATTATTACTTTATTATTATTATTTTATTATTATTATTTTTTTATTATAATTTTATTATTATTATTATTTTATTATTATTATTATTATTATTATTATTATTGTTGTTATTATTTCATTATTATTATTATTATTGTGAAGGAAAACATTAGTCAAGTGTTTACATTACGTCTAGCTTAAAATTCAAAATAGTGGGCAGAAAAGTAGTTTCACAGAAAACTAAAGTTAAATACCAAGAGAACGGTGCTGTTTAGGGCATACACGGAAAAGTATCCAAGCTTCCTAGTCGGAATATGTATTTTCTAAAAGAAACTATAGCGAAATAAATGTTTAGTGTAAAGAACATGCTGCAAGAATAAAAGGAGAATATCGATTTGTCAGGTTCAATGCTATTTAAGTCGATAATTAGACGGGCTTTTATTTATATGTGACTAACCGACGTTATCCGGGAGTAATAGCCATTTTAGTAGAACCTTTTTAAAATTATGCAGGAAATTAAATTAAATTTTAGTTTTTAATGCTTTATTATTTCAGTAATCTTCACAATAGAATTCAGGAGAAATAAATCTTTGAGGGTTAATTTTTAAAACTTCTGTTCACCCCCAAACAAGGCCTATTGCCTCTGAACTGTAAGGGGCTACTGTGCTTGAAGGCCAAATTTATAGGGGTCATCTTAGGTGGGGAGTTATGTCGACAGATATTCATTCACATTACATTTACATTTCTGCATGTTGGTACAGTCGAGGAGACGGGGCAGGAAAGGAATTCCCAAGGTAAGCGGTCCGAAGAAATAGGCTATCAGAGTAGAAAGTTTTCCGGCATCTGGGGATCTATACATTGAAGGTGTGGGACTTTGCTACTAATCTGGTTAACTAAAGATATCTACGTTGAGGGAGTACAAGTGTAATAAGTTCATCGGAGCACATTCCATGGAAGGACTTGTAAAACAGGCACAGGGATGCCACATTGCGGCGATGGGACAGGGGTTGAAGTTTCGTAGACAGTGTGGGACCTATTAGGTTAGAGACTCTCTTTTGCACCATGTCCAAGAGGGAGAGATAGTAATTGGCGCACCAGCCCATATGTGGCAGAAATACTCCATGCATGGACGAATGGTGGTTTTATAGAGATATAGGATACTGACAGACGTGAGGAGTTTTCTAGCCAGGTAGAGGGAGCTTACTTTCTTTTCAGCAGACTTGGCACTTTCTTCTATGTATTTATTTCAGTTCATGTTGTCTGTGAATGTTAGGCTGAGGAGTTTAAACGTCGGGTTCCCGGGAACGATGCTACTAGCAATGGCAATCGGTGTTTGGGCAGATTTCTTATAATTTCTTATAAGGAAATAAGCTTTGTCTTAGTAGTATTAAATATAACCATCCATTTTTGGTCCCATTCAACTACAGACTGGAGGTCATTTTCGTAGGATTCAGCCATTGCCTTGGATGTGTGTTCGGTTTGTCCACATGTCGAAAATAGAACGTGGTGTCATTAGCAAATATACCAATCTCGGACACGATTGCATCAAGGAAGGTCGTTTATGAAGATTAGGAATAACAAGGGTCGAAGTATCGATCTATGGGGCACACCCACATTAATGTTATGTTGTTTGGATGTACGGCCATCAAGAACAACCTGGATCTTTCTTTTTGCTAAGAACGATCTGATTATATTAAATATCCGTCCAGTAATACCGTGCACATTAAATTTCCTGAGAAGACATTCATGCCAGACCATGTCAAAGGCCTTGGATATATCAAGCGCTGCGGCCCTAACTTTGCCTGCTTTATCCAATGTATCGTATATACGTTCAGAGATGACAGTTAGAATATCTACAGTTTAACTAGATTGCCTAAATCCATACTGTTGATCGGAAAGAAGTTTCGCATTTTCAAGATGGTGGACGTTTGCCAGATTGGTTAATGATTCAAAGATTTTTGCAAAGAGTGAGAGAAGAGTAATGAGACGATAATTTTTGGGGTCCGTTCTTTCACCAGAATTCTTGAAAACTGGTACCACAGAGGTAATTTTCCATCTATCAGGGAAACAAGATTCGACAGGGCATTTGTTATAGAGTTTGGAGAGGACAGGGGCCAGCTCAGTAGAGCATTTCTTTATTACTATAGCAGGGATGATATCTGGTCCACATGCTTTCGAGGTGTAAAGTTTGTTTTTTTATAATACCCTGGAAATGCGGAGAGTGATGATTAGATCATCTAGTGGGAAATTAAGAAGGGGTGGTTTGTGGAGTCCAAGGTGGGGTTTAAAGGGAACCGCTGGGTAAGCAGTTCAGCCTTATCTGTTGTCGTACAAGCATTGTAATATTTGAGTCAATATCTAAAATAATCAATATAGTAAACATCTTTTTAGGCGGAATAATTTGTTTTTCAAACAAACTGAAGCGAAATACATTTTAGAATTTTAAATAACATGCTAGAAAGAAAAAACAGAGAAAGTGGCTAGTCAGAAGCAAATATCGACATGTCAGATGCTTTTGTGACGTCATAAAGATCTAAATTACTCATTTTTAAAAATAATTGTGTGCATTTTATCTTTGAGTTTAAGTCTCATTAGAATATGAGATAATACATATTTCAATGGGTGTGGGACTCCTTTAAAACGTGTATGATGTCAGACCTCCAAATTCTTTTGAAAAGGTACTGCTCTACTGAAGAATATATTAAAAATATCGATTACGTAAGTAAAGTTTGTGAAGCTAAGATTCGTATTAAACTGGTGAATAACTATGAGAATCTCTTTAATTTTGTGTATGGTTTAAATCTAATTCCAAGTTCATATATCTAATAGCCTGCAAGTAGTTAGAGGACACACAGACAGAAGAACGGATATAAAGACGGACGAAGCCCACATCTATTTGCTAGCCTTAAATGATTCTCAGTGAAAGGAAAACTGTGAGAATATAAAGTAATATATTTGAGAACGGTGGTAGAGTTTTGGTTAGATAAACGCAGGAAAGTGGAAAGTAGACTTTGGGTTTACTTTCGGAAGCTTCGTAACTCTCGTTTCCCTTATTTTGTCCTTAATCACAACATTCCATGAGTGATGTTTCTGACAAAGGGGGAAGAATTGCTATTTTCTGGGTCATAATCTATCCATATAGCATTTATCTTTGGCTAGTTTTTGACCTTCTAGTCGTATTTTTTTAGCTCCTTACATCAAGTGGCTTCATACCTTGTCTGGAGCAGTTTCCATAGAAAAATGTGTAGCAATCATAAACATTAACATTTCTTGCCTCTTCTGGAGAGCAACCCCTGTTAGGTGGTTCGGTCACACAATGCCCAATTTCGATTGAACCTTCACCAGACTACTTCCAGACCCTCCGGGATTTGCACAGAAGTCACAGACACCAACGTCTCTCTCACCTCGGCCAACTTGAAGCCGAGCAAGGGTACCATTCAATGGAAGATATACTCCTCGAAAAACTTCGGCCGTCGACCTTTCTTACTTTATATCAATTCCTACACTATAACACTGTTTGAACTTTCGGCAACCTACACCTAACTCAAATAAATATATCGTTGTTATAGGCTGTGCTTTCCTTCTGTTTAACGATCCTTTTGCTGCAAATTATTATAGGAGTTAGTCTCACTATCATGCAAAATAAGCTCTTATAGAGGCACGGGAAGGGTGCGAGAGTACTAGAAATGTTAAGATAAGACAAACGGTCGTTGCTAACGAGAAAGTAATAGTAAACAGCTGTTGTGATAACGCAAAATTATTTGCAACGGTTATCAAAAGAAGTGGGAAGTGCTGGAACTCTGATATGACTTATTGTCACTCAAACTCCAAAAAACACCACTTGTTATTGTCAGTGAGCAATAACTGATAACGAACTGTGTGAGAACTCCAAGTGAGTAAATAATAATAATAATAATAATAATAATAATAATAATAATAATAATAATAATAATAATAATAATAATAATAATAATAATAATAATAATAATAATAATATGAAAATAAAAAAGTGTTACTATGTAACAAGAAGAATGTAAACAAGTAAATAACGGACTTTGATAACGTATATGGAGAGAATAGTTTATTCGCGCTCCATTACAGATTATAGATAAAACAATAATGGCGGTCCCATCACTTCCGTCCGGAAGCCGCCTCCAGCCTGGAAGTGTGTTCAGGGGGAGATCACTCGCATGGATTAACAGTTCTTCCCCTCTTTTCTCTTCTTTTCAGTTAAGCATCATGAATTATCTTCTGATTTTGTCACATTTCGCGCTAGTAGATCCCCTGACTACCATTAGAAAGTCAGAAAGATAATTCATAAGGAAATGAATAAACTAGGGCTTAATGTTGAAATTACCGGCAATGTCAAACAAGTTAACTTCCTTGATGTTACATTTAACCTAACTGATGACAGATATAAACCTTTCACGAAAGAAAACTTTAGCCCCATATACGTACATCCACAATCAAACCACTCTCCTTCAATAATTAAACACATACCCAAGTCAATAAAAAGTAGAATTAGTAATAACTAATAAGACGAGACAACGTTTAACAACTATAAGAACATTTACAACACTGTCTTAAAGAATAGCGTGTACATAAATGCTGATATAAAATATGAGAATAGTACAACAAATGCGAACAACTCTAGAAATCGAGGCCGGGAAATAATCTGGTTTACACCCCCGTTTAATATGATGTTAAAAACAAAAATTGGTAACAAATTCCTACAACTTATAAACAAACACTTCCCACCTGGTAACGCACTGCATAAGCTATTTAATAAGAATACATTAAAACTAAGTTATAGTTGAACAGATAACATAGAAAGAATAATTTAAAAAACACAACAATAAAATACTTAAAAGGAATTATACAAATAATTACATTGACAGTAATTCAACCACTAACAATTGCAATTGTCAAAGACAGGATGAATGTCCCTTACAAAAAAATTGCGTCACCGCATCAGTAATATATTGTGCTAAAATCTAGATTGCTGAAAATCCAGACGAAAATAAGTTCTATATAGGAAGCACGTCAAGGAGTTTTAAGGATAGGTATTATATGCACAAATTATCTTTTAGAAATCAAAAAATGTAGTAACACTTCGTTGCCCCAATATTTCTGGAAATTGATAAATGAGAAACAAAAACAATAATTAGATGGAGCATAATAAGAAAAACTAAAACATATAGATCACTCAACTCACCCTGTTTCTTATGTCGAGGTGAGAAACTTGAAATTGTAAAATTTAAAGAAAGGGGAAAATTACTCAACATCAGACTAGAAACGAGTTTAAACTGCAAACATTTCAAGGAGCACAAACTAAGTAGACTTTAAATTACAAATAGTGATGTCGACTAACTACTAAAAAAACTACTATTACATCACACTGTAATATAATTATTATTTTCACTTTATTGACATTTACTTCATTGTTCATATAAAGTCTACTCAATTTTTTAATTTTTTCTTTATTTCTATTTTTGTTTTTACTATTGTTTTATTTTAACTTTATTTATTTTATTATTTTTTTTTACTATTTTTTAATTTCTTTATTTTATTTTTGTGTTTTTAAATTCTGATGTTTTTATATTTTTGCACTTAAGTAATCTATATTATCCAAAATCACTACACCTCAGCCTATAATGATATGATTTTAGTACTTCCTCATAGTTATCACTTGTTTATATATAGAATTAACTATTACAATTACATATGCTGTACTTAATTTGTTTTCTTGCCTTTATGGTACTTATCTTATAAGTTCCTTCTATTAATACTAGAGCAGGTATAAATGTAAGCAAATTGAACAGAAATAGATAGGAGAAATACTGAATGATATAAGCACTTTAGTTTTAATTATAGAAATATGGATATTTGTGTACATATGTATGTGTGTGTATGCATACACATGCCTGTATACATATGTGTATGTGTGTGTATGTGTCTGCGTGCATATATACTGTTTTTGTGTATATTTATGTTATGTGTGTATGTATATGTGCATGTATCTGTAATGGTGTATATGTATATACATGTATGTATGTGTCTGTATGTGTATGTGTGTGTATGTATATATATATATATATATATATATATATATATATATATAACGGTATGTATATATATATATGTAGTGGTGTATATGTATGTATATGTGTGTATGTATATGTGTATGTATGGGTATATGTATGTGTATATGTGTATATATATATATATATATATATATATATATATATATATGTATGCATGCGTGTATGTGTATTATGGTGAATAAATGTAGGGAAATAAGGTATAGATATGTCTAGATGTATGCGTACGAATGTATATAGATACTTGGACTAATATCTTATATGTATGGGTATGTTTATACAGGTGTAAAAGTTGTACATTTTTATTTTATATTTATTTTTTTCTGTACGTATGCATAGGTTAATGGGCATATTTATATATCACTGGGTATAATTATGTATGTGCTGTATGTACATGTCCATATATGTGGGTGGGTGTTTTTATATATACATATGTATATGGTATACCAGTATGTGAGAATATAAGTAAAATATTAGTAGTACAATATTTGTACATGTATGTATATATGTGAGTAGGTATGGATGGAGATACATTCTATAATGTTGCATATACATGAATGCAAGTCTGCACACGTGTTTATAACGAGTTAATTAAAAAATTGTTAGAATAATGACAAAAAGAAATACATATAATTATATATATATATATTGTAATATATTATGCTGAACTAATCAGTGGAAAAGGAGATGTATCCATTGGCAATGTGTGTATGTATGTATATGTGTGAGTGGATGTGTATTTTTTAATCTATATGTATGCATGTGTCTATCTATGTATGTATGTGCATGTGTGTATATGTATGTTTATATATATATATATATATATATGTGGATAAGTATGTATATATGTGTATATATGTGTATATCTACGTATGGATATATGCGTATATATTTGTGTTTGTTTTATTATATATATATGTATATATATGTATGCCTAGGTGTGTACTTGTGTATCTAAAGATTTGTGTGCACGTGTGTATTTTATATGGAGATTAGAGTATGTTGATATTGATATGTCTGTATTTTTGTCTAAGTATATATTTGTGTATAAATATGATGATATATTTACGTGTTAAAATGTATGTATGTAGATTAAAACTTTGAAGTGTTAAATGGAGAAGAAAGGAATCCAAGCTAAGTGGGTAATTAAAAAAAAGAAATGGAAGGAACGGTAGTTAAAGAACGAATGATGAAGGTAATAAAAATAATAATTCAAGAAATAGAAACTAATTGAAAGAGTTAACAAGTAAAGAATGTAATCCGATGCTGAGCTTGTCCGGTGAAAATTATAAACATATCCCATCCCCCCAAAAGATTTACTTAATAGGAACGTTTTCCAAATTCATCTCATTTCCTTGTCTTTTTTGCTCTGAAGAGATGGACTATCTGGTAAGAGTACAACTAAAACATGTATGCACATATGCAACCAATAATGTTTGTATAAATAAAAAATTATACTATATATAGTCTCGGAAGTTTCTCAACCATTAAAACTATATAAAGAAAGAAAAAAAAACATTTTAGTCCCAAATTGTTCGGTGAAAAGTCACTTTTTTGTAAGTCAATTTACTTTTTGCAGTTACTATATTAGTTTGCTTCCAAGAATTTACGCTAGTCTTAACATATATATATATATATATATATATATATATATATATATATATATATAAGCTGGCTTCACCGGATCGCTATCGCTTCGCTATTGTTTCTCTAAGTTCGCTACTTGTAATACTTAATATAAAACATTAATTCAAAATAATAAACATTTCATTCAGAACTCTGTTGCAAACACGAAACAGAATCTTTCTCATTTATTCATATCGATAGATAAACATTAATATTTTGGTAATTTTGATACAAATTTATTTATCAGTTAAATATGATCGTAAAGAAAGAAGAAATTAATTTACCTTTGTAATTGCAATTTATAAATAGATCCAAACGTCTTGAAAATTAAGTTGGCCCCTCTAAAGAATGGAATATTTGAACACAAATACTAAATATTTGTCCAGGAAATAAAACAACATTGAGAAAGAGAACTATTTGTTCGTAGAATTTGGTATATTCGGACTACTGTTATCATCTTGGGTGTTTTTATCACAACGTTTCGGCTGATGTAACCTCCGGCCGAAACGTTGTGATAAAAACACCCAAGATGAGAACAGTAG